>CAWVQO010000150.1:0-332520 GCA_963932275.1 Andrena praecox
ACATGTCGGAGGCGGGCCAGTCTAGTCCCGGTTCGTGGGGACGACCCTATAGTCGTCGGACATGTCGGCGGCTGGCCAACTTTGGCCCGTGGTCGTGGGGACGACCCTATAGTCGTCAGACATGACGGTGGCGAGCCAACCTAGTCCCGGGGTCGTGGGGACGACCCTATAGTCGTCGGACAAGTCGGCGGCGAGCCCACCTAGTCGGGGGGTCGTGGGGACGACCCTATAGTCGTCGGACAAGTCGGCGGCCGGCCAACCTAGTCCGGGGGTCGTGGGGACGACCCTATAGTCGTCGGACATGACGGTGGCGGGCCAGTCTAGTCCCGGGTCGTGGGGACGACCCTATAGTCGTCGGACATGTCGGCGGCGAGCCAACATTGACCCGGGGTCGTGGGGACGACTCTATAGTCGTCGGACATGTCGGTGGCGGGCCAGTCTAGTCCCGGGTCGTGGGGACGACCCTATAGTCGTCGGGCATGTCGGCGGCTGGCCAACTTTGGGCCGTGGTCGTGGGGAAGACCCTATAGTCGTCGGACATGACGGTGGCGGGCCAGTCTAGTCCCGGGTCGTGGGGCGACCCTATAGTCGTCGGACATGTCGGCGGCTGGCCAAATTTGGCCCGTGGTCGTGGGGACGACCCTATAGTCGTCGGACATGACGGTGGCGGGCCAGTCTAGTCCCGGGTCGTGGGGACGACCCTATAGTCGTCGGACATGACGGTGGCGGGCCAGTCTAGTCCCGGGTCGTGGGGACGACCCTACAGTCGTCGGACATGTCGGCGGCTGGCCAACTTTGGCCCGTGGTCGTGGGGACGACCCTATAGTCGTCGGAAATGTCGGTGGCTGTCCAACTTTGGCCCGGGGGTCGTGGGGACGACCCTATAGTCGTCGGACATGTCGGCGGCGAGCCAACATTGACCCGGGGTCGTGGGGAAGACCCTATAGTCGTCGGACATGACGGTGGCGGGCCAGTCTAGTCCCGGGTCGTGGGGACGACCCTATAGTCGTCGGACATGTCGGCGGCTGGCCAACTTTGGCCCGTGGTCGTGGGGACGACCCTATAGTCGTCAGACATGACGGTGGCGAGCCAACCTAGTCCCGGGGTCGTGGGGACGACCCTATAGTCGTCGGACAAGTCGGCGGCGAGCCCACCTAGTCGGGGGGTCGTGGGGACGACCCTATAGTCGTTGGACAAGTCGGCGGCCGGCCAACCTAGTCCGGGGGTCGTGGGGACGACCCTATAGTCGTCGGACATGACGGCGGCGGGCCAGTCTAGTCCCGGGTCGTGGGGACGACCCTACAGTCGTCGGACATGTCGGCGGCTGGCCAACTTTGGCCCGTGGTCGTGGGGACGACCCTATAGTCGTCGGAAATGTCGGTGGCTGTCCAACTTTGGCCCGGGGGTCGTGGGGACGACCCTATAGTCGTCGGACATGTCGGCGGCGAGCCAACATTGACCCGGGGTCGTGGGGACGACTCTATAGTCGTCGGACATGTCGGTGGCGGGCCAGTCTAGTCCCGGGTCGTGGGGACGACCCTATAGTCGTCGGACATGTCGGCGGCTGGCCAATCTAGTCCCGGGGTCATAGGGACGACCCTATAGTCGTCGGACATGTCGGCGACTGGTCAACTTAGGCCCGTGGTCGTAGGGACGATCCGATAGTCGTTGGACATGACGGTGCCGGGCCAATCAAGTCCCGGGGTCGTGGGTACGACCCAATAGTCGTCGGACATGTCGGCGATTGGCCATTATTGGCCCGGGGTCGTGGGGACGACCCTATAGTCGTCGGACATGTCGGCGGCTGGCCAACATTGGCCCGTGGTCGTGGGGACGACCCAACAGTCGTCGGACATGTCGGCGGCTGGCCAACTTTGGCCCGTGGTCGTGGGGACGATCCGATAGTCGTCGGACGTGACGGTGGCTAGCCAATCTAGTCCCGGGATCGTGGGGACGACCCTATAGTCGTCGGAGATGTCGGCGGCTGTCCTACTTTGGCCCGGTGTCTTGGGAACGACTCTATAGTCGTCGGACATGTCGGCGGCTGGCCAACCTAGACCCGGGGTCGTGGGGACGACCCTATAGTCCTCGAACAAGTCGGCGGCTGGCCAACTTTGGCCCGTGGTCGTGGGAACGACCCTATAGTCGTCGGACAAGTCGGCGGCTGGCCAAATACGGCCCGTGGTCGTGGGGACGACCCTATAGTGGTCGGAAATGTCGGCGGCGAGCCAACCTAGTCCTGGCGTCGTGGGGACGACCCTATAATGTTCGGACAAGTCGGCAGCTGGCCAAATTTAGCCCGTGGTCGTGAGGACGACCCTATAGTCGTCGGAAATGTCGGCGGCTGTCCAACTTTGGCCCGGGGTCGTGGGGACGACCCTATAGTCGTCGGACTTGACGGTGGCGGGCCAATCTAGTCCCGGAGTCGTGGGGACGATCCTATAGTCGTCAGACATGTCGGGGGCGAGCCAACCTAGTCCCGGGGTCGTGGGGACGACCCTATAGTCGTCGGAAATGACGGTGGCGGGCCAATCTAGTCCCGGGGTCGTGGGGACGACCCTACAGTCGTCGGACAAGTCGGCGGGGAGCCAATCTAGTCCCGCGGTCGTGGGGACGACCCTATAGTCGTCGGACAAGTCAGCGGCTGGCCAACATTGGCCCGTGGTCGTGGGGACGACCATATAGTCGTCGGAAATGACGGTGGCGGGCCAATCTAGTCCCGGGGTCGTGGGGACGACCCTATACTCGTCGGATATGTCGGCGGCAGGCCAACTTTGGCCCGCGGTCGTGGGGACGACCCTATAGTCGTCGGACAAGTCGGCGGCGGGCCAACCTAGTCCCGGGGTCGTGGGGACGACCCTATAGTCGTCGGACAAGTCGGCGGCTGTCCAACTTTGGCCCGGGGTCGTGGGGACGACCCTATAGTCGTCGGACTTGACGGTGGCGGGCCAATCTAGTCCCGGGGTCGTGGGGACGACCCTATAGTCGTCGGACATTTCGGCGGCTTGTCAACCTAGTCCCGTGGTCGTGGGGACGACCCTATAGTCGTCTGACATGACGGTGGCGAGCCAACCTAGTCCCGGGGTCGTGGGGACGACCCTATAATCGTCGGACATGTCGGCGGCTGGCCAAATATGACCCGGGGACGTGGGGACGAGCCTATAGTCTTCGGACAAGTCGGCGGCTGGCCAACTTTGGCCCGTGGTCGTGTGGACGACCCTATAGTCGTCGGATATGTCGGCGGCTGGCAAACTTTGACCCGTGGTCGTGGGGACGACCCCATTGTCGTCGGAAATGACGGTGTCGGGCCAATCTATTCCCGGGGTCGTGGGGACGACCCTATAGTCGTCGGACAAGTCGGCAGCTTGCCAACTTTGGCACGGAGTCGTGGGGACGACCCTACAGTCGTCGGACAAGTCGGCGGCGAGCCAACATTGGCCCGTGGTACGTGGGGACGACCCTATAGTCGTCGGACATTTCGGCGGCTTGCCAACTTTGGCCCGGTGTCGTGGGGACGACCCTATAGTCGTCGGACATGTCGGCGGCTGGCCAACTTTGGCCCGGGGTCGTGGGGACGATCCAATAATCGTCGGACATGTCGGCGGCTGGCCAACCTTGTCCCGGGGTCGTGGGGACGACCCTATAGTCGTCGGACATGTCGGCGGCTGGCCAACTTTGGCCCGTGGTCGTGGGGACGACCCAATAGTGGTCGGACATGTCGGCGGCTGGCCAACCTAGTCCCGAGGTCGTGGGGACGACCCTATAGTCTTCGGACATAACGGTAGCGGGCCAATCTAGACCCGAGGTCGTGGGGACGACCCTATAGTAGTCGGACATGTGGGCGGCTGTCCAACTTTGGCGCGGTGTCGTGGGGACGACCCTATAGTCGTCGGACATGTCGGCGGCTGGCCAACTTTGGCCCGGTGTCGTGGGGACGACCCTATAGTCGTCGGACATGTCGGCGGCTGGCCAACTTTGGCCCGGGGTCGTGGGGACGATCCAATAATCGTCGGACATGTCGGCGGCTGGCCAACCTAGTCCCGAGGTCGTGGGGACGACCCTATAGTCTTCGGACATAACGGTAGCGGGCCAATCTAGACCCGAGGTCGTGGGGACGACTCTATAGTCGTCGGACTTGACGGTGGCGGGCCAATCTAGTCCCGGGGTCGTGGGGACGACCCTATAGTCGTCGGACATTTCGGCGGCTTGTCAACCTAGTCCCGTGGTCGTGGGGACGACCCTATAGTCGTCTGACATGACGGTGGCGAGCCAACCTAGTCCCGGGGTCGTGGGGACGACCCTATAATCGTCGGACATGTCGGCGGCTGGCCAAATATGACCCGGGGACGTGGGGACGAGCCTATAGTCGTCGGACATTTCGGCGGCTTGCCAACTTTGGCCCGGGGTCGTGGGACGACCCTATAGTCGTCGGACTTGACGGTAGCGGGCCAATCTAGTCCCGAGGTCGTGGGGACGACCCTATAGTCTTCGGACATAACGGTAGCGGGCCAATCTAGACCCGAGGTCGTGGGGACGACCCTATAGTAGTCGGACATGTCGGCGGCTGTCCAACTTTGGCGCGGTGTCGTGGGGACGACTCTATAGTCGTCGGACATGTCGGCAGCTGGCCAACCTAGACCCGGGGTCGTGGGGACGACCCTATAGTCGTCGGAAATGTCGGTGGCTGTCCAACTTTGGCCCGGGGGTCGTGGGGACGACCCTATAGTCGTCGGACATGTCGGCGGCGAGCCAACATTGACCCGGGGTCGTGGGGACGACTCTATAGTCGTCGGACATGTCGGAGGCGGGCCAGTCTAGTCCCGGTTCGTGGGGACGACCCTATAGTCGTCGGACATGTCGGCGGCTGGCCAACTTTGGCCCGTGGTCGTGGGGACGACCCTATAGTCGTCAGACATGACGGTGGCGAGCCAACCTAGTCCCGGGGTCGTGGGGACGACCCTATAGTCGTCGGACAAGTCGGCGGCGAGCCCACCTAGTCGGGGGGTCGTGGGGACGACCCTATAGTCGTCGGACAAGTCGGCGGCCGGCCAACCTAGTCCGGGGGTCGTGGGGACGACCCTATAGTCGTCGGACATGACGGTGGCGGGCCAGTCTAGTCCCGGGTCGTGGGGACGACCCTATAGTCGTCGGACATGTCGGCGGCGAGCCAACATTGACCCGGGGTCGTGGGGACGACTCTATAGTCGTCGGACATGTCGGTGGCGGGCCAGTCTAGTCCCGGGTCGTGGGGACGACCCTATAGTCGTCGGGCATGTCGGCGGCTGGCCAACTTTGGGCCGTGGTCGTGGGGAAGACCCTATAGTCGTCGGACATGACGGTGGCGGGCCAGTCTAGTCCCGGGTCGTGGGGCGACCCTATAGTCGTCGGACATGTCGGCGGCTGGCCAAATTTGGCCCGTGGTCGTGGGGACGACCCTATAGTCGTCGGACATGACGGTGGCGGGCCAGTCTAGTCCCGGGTCGTGGGGACGACCCTATAGTCGTCGGACATGACGGTGGCGGGCCAGTCTAGTCCCGGGTCGTGGGGACGACCCTACAGTCGTCGGACATGTCGGCGGCTGGCCAACTTTGGCCCGTGGTCGTGGGGACGACCCTATAGTCGTCGGAAATGTCGGTGGCTGTCCAACTTTGGCCCGGGGGTCGTGGGGACGACCCTATAGTCGTCGGACATGTCGGCGGCGAGCCAACATTGACCCGGGGTCGTGGGGAAGACCCTATAGTCGTCGGACATGACGGTGGCGGGCCAGTCTAGTCCCGGGTCGTGGGGACGACCCTATAGTCGTCGGACATGTCGGCGGCTGGCCAACTTTGGCCCGTGGTCGTGGGGACGACCCTATAGTCGTCAGACATGACGGTGGCGAGCCAACCTAGCCCGGGGTCGTGGGGACGACCCTATAGTCGTCGGACAAGTCGGCGGCGAGCCCACCTAGTCGGGGGGTCGTGGGGACGACCCTATAGTCGTTGGACAAGTCGGCGGCCGGCCAACCTAGTCCGGGGGTCGTGGGGACGACCCTATAGTCGTCGGACATGACGGCGGCGGGCCAGTCTAGTCCCGGGTCGTGGGGACGACCCTACAGTCGTCGGACATGTCGGCGGCTGGCCAACTTTGGCCCGTGGTCGTGGGGACGACCCTATAGTCGTCGGAAATGTCGGTGGCTGTCCAACTTTGGCCCGGGGGTCGTGGGGACGACCCTATAGTCGTCGGACATGTCGGCGGCGAGCCAACATTGACCCGGGGTCGTGGAGACGACTCTATAGTCGTCGGACATGTCGGTGGCGGGCCAGTCTAGTCCCGGGTCGTGGGGACGACCCTATAGTCGTCGGACATGTCGGCGGCTGGCCAATCTAGTCCCGGGGTCATAGGGACGACCCTATAGTCGTCGGACATGTCGGCGACTGGTCAACTTAGGCCCGTGGTCGTAGGGACGATCCGATAGTCGTTGGACATGACGGTGCCGGGCCAATCAAGTCCCGGGGTCGTGGGTACGACCCAATAGTCGTCGGACATGTCGGCGATTGGCCATTATTGGCCCGGGGTCGTGGGGACGACCCTATAGTCGTCGGACATGTCGGCGGCTGGCCAACATTGGCCCGTGGTCGTGGGGACGACCCAACAGTCGTTGGACATGACGGTGGCGGGCCAATCTAGTCCCGGGGTCGTGGGGACGACCCTATAATCGTCGGACATGACGGTGGCGGGCCAATCTAGTCCCGGGGTCGTGGGGATGACCCTATAGTCGTCGGACATGTCGGCGGCTGGCCAACTTTGGCCCGGTGTCGTAGGGACGACACTATAGTCGTCGGAAATGTCGGCGGCTGGCCAACCTGGACCCGGGGTCGTGGGGACGACCCTATTGTCGTCGGACATGACGGTGGCGGCCAATCTAGTCTCGGGGTCGTGGGGACGACCCTATAGTCGTCGGACATGTCGGCGGCTGGCCAACTTTGGCCCGGGGTCGTGGGGACGACTCTATAGTCGTCGGAAATGTCGGCGGCTGGCCAACCTGGACTCGGGGTCGTGGGGACGACCCTATAGTCGTCGGACAAGACGGCGGCTGGACATCTTTGGCCCGGGGTCGTGGGGACGACCCTATAGTCGTCGGACAAGACGGCGACTGGACATCTTTGGCCCGGGGTCGTGGGGACGACCCTATAGTTGTCGGACATGTTGGCGGCTTGTCAGCCTAGTCCCGGGGTGGTGGGTACGACCCTATAGTCGTCGGACAAGTCGGCGGCGGGCCAACCTTGTCCCGGGGTCGTGGGGACGACCCTATAGTCGTCGGACATGTCGGCAGCTGGCCAACTTTGGCCCGGGGTCGTGGGGACGACCCTATAGTCGTCGGACATGTCGGCGGCTGGCCAACTTTGGCCCGTGGTTGTGGGGACGGCCCTATAGTCGTTGGACATGACGCTGGCGGGCCAATCTAGTCCCGGGGTCGTGGGGACGACCCTATAGTCGTCGGACAAGACGGCGGCTGGACATCTTTGGCCCGGGGTCGTGGGGACGACCCTATAGTCGTCAGACATGTTGGCGGCTTGTCAGCCTAGTCCCAGGGTCGTGGATACGACCCTATAGTCGTCGGACAAGTCGGCGGCGGGCCAACCTTGTCCCGGGGTCGTGGGGACGACCCTATAGTCGTCGGACATGTCGGCGGCTGGCCAACTTTGGCCCGGTGTCGTGGGGACGACTCTATAGTCGTCGGAAATGTCGGCGGCTGGCCAACCTGGACCCGGGGTCGTGGAGACGACCCTATTGTCGTCGGACATGACGGTGGCGGGCCAATCTAGTCTCGCGGTCGTGGGGACGACCCTATAATCGTCGGACATGACGGTGGCGGGCCAATCTAGTCCCGGGGTCGTGGGGACGACCCTATAGTCGATGGACATGTCGGCGGCTGGTCAACTTTGGCCCGTGGTCGTGGGGACGACCCTATAGTCGTCGGACAAGACGGTGGCGGACCAATCTAGTCCCGGGGTCGTGGGGACGACCCTATAGTCGTCGGACATGTCGGCGGCTGGCCAACTTTGGCCCGAGGTCGTGGGGACGACCCTATAGTCTTCGGACATGACGGTAGCGGGCCAATCTAGACCCGAGGTCGTGGGGACGACCCTATAGTCGTCGGACATGTCGGCGGCTGGCCAACTTTGGCCCGAGGTCGTGGGGACGACCCTATAGTCTTCGGACATGACGGTAGCGGGCCAATCTAGACCCGAGGTCGTGGGGACGACCCTATAGCCGTCGGACATGTCGGCGGCTGGCCAACTTTGGCCCGGTGTCGTGGGGACGACTCTATAGTCGTCGGAAATGTCGGCGGCTGGCCAACCTGGACCCGGGGTCGTGGGGACGACCCTATTGTCGTCGGACATGACGGTAGCGGGCCAATCTAGTCTCGCGGTCGTGGGTACGACCCTATAGTCGTCGGACAAGTCGGCGGCTGGCCAACCTAGACCCGGGGTCGTGGGGACGACCCTATAGTCGTCGGACTTGACGGTGGCGGGCCAATCTAGTCCCGAGGTCCTGGGGACGACCCTATAGTCGTCGGACTTGACGGTGGCGGGCCAATGTAGTCCCGGGGTCGTGGGGACAACCCTAAAGTCGTCGGACATTTCAGCCGCTTGCCAACTTTGGCCCGGGGTCGTGGGTCGACCCTATAGTCGTCGGACATTTCGGCGGCTGACCAACTTTGGCCCGGGGTCGTGGGGACGACCCTATAGTCGTCGGTCATGTTGGCGGCTTGTCAGCCTAGTCCCGGGGTCGTGGGTACGGCCCTATATTCGTCGGACATGTCGGCGGCTGGCCAACCTTGTCCCGGGGTCGTGGGGACGACCCTATAGTCGTCGGACATGTCGGCGGCTGGCCAACTTTGGCCCGGTGTCGTGGGGACGACTCTATAGTCGTCGGAAATGTCGGCGGCTGGCCAACCTGGACCCGGGGTCGTGGGGACGACCCTATTGTCGTCGGACATGACGGTAGCGGGCCAATCTAGTCTCGGGGTCGTGGGGACGACCCTATAGTCGTCGGACATGTCGGCGGCTGGCCAACCTTGTCCCGGGGTCGTGGGGACGACCCTATAGTCGTCGGACATGTCGGCGGCTGGCCAACTTTGGCCCGTGGTTGTGGGGACGGCCCTATAGTCGTTGGACATGACGCTGGCGGGCCAATCTAGTCCCGGGGTCGTGGGGACGACCCTATAGTCGTCGGACAAGACGGCGGCTGGACATCTTTGGCCCGGGGTCGTGGGGACGACCCTATAGTCGTCGGACATGTTGGCGGCTTGTCAGCCTAGTTCCAGGGTCGTGGATACGACCCTATAGTCGTCGGACAAGTCGGCGGCGGGCCAACCTTGTCCCGGGGTCGTGGGGACGACCCTATAGTCGTCGCACATGTTGGCGGCTTGTCAGCCTAGTCCCAGGGTCGTGGGTACGACCCTATAGTCGTCGGACATGTCGGCGGCTGGCCAACTTTGGCCCGGTGTCGTGGGGACGACTCTATAGTCGTCGGAAATGTCGGCGGCTGGCCAACCTGGACCCGGGGTCGTGGGGACGACCCTATTGTCGTCGGACATGACGGTAGCGGGCCAATCTAGTCTCGGGGTCGTGGGGACGACCCTATAGTCGTCGGACATGTCGGCGGCTGGCCAACTTTGGCCCGGGGTCGTGGGGACGACTCTATAGTCGTCGGAAATGTCGGCGGCTGGCCAACCTGGACTCGGGGTCGTGGGGACGACCCTATAGCCGTCGGACAAGACGGCGGCTGGACATCTTTGGCCCGGGGTCGTGGGGACGACCCTATAGTCGTCGGACAAGACGGCGACTGGACATCTTTGGCCCGGGGTCGTGGGGACGACCCTATAGTCGTCGGACATGTCGGCAGCTGGCCAACTTTGGCCCGGGGTCGTGGGGACGACCCTATAGTCGTCGGACATGTCGGCGGCTGGCCAACTTTGGCCCGTGGTTGTGGGGACGACCCTATAGTCGTTGGACATGACGCTGGCGGGCCAATCTAGTCCCGGGGTCGTGGGGACGACCCTATAGTCGTCGGACAAGACGGCGGCTGGACATCTTTGGCCCGGGGTCGTGGGGACGACCCTATAGTCGTCGCACATGTTGGCGGCTTGTCAGCCTAGTCCCAGGGTCGTGGGTACGACCCTATAGTCGTCGGACAAGTCGGCGGCGGGCCAACCTTGTCCCGGGGTCGTGGGGACGACCCTATAGTCGTCGGACATGTCGGCGGCTGGCCAACTTTGGCCCGGTGTCGTGGGGACGACTCTATAGTCGTCGGAAATGTCGGCGGCTGGCCAACCTGGACCCGGGGTCGTGGAGACGACCCTATTGTCGTCGGACATGACGGTGGCGGGCCAATCTAGTCTCGCGGTCGTGGGTACGACCCTATAGTCGTCGGACAAGTCGGCGGCTGGCCAACCTAGACCCGGGGTCGTAGGGACGACCCTATAGTCGTCGGACTTGACGGTGGCGGGCCAACTTTGGCCCGTGGTTGTGGGGACGACCCTATAGTCGTTGGACATGACGGTGGCGGGCCAATCTAGTCCCAGGGTCGTGGGTACGACCCTATAGTCGTCGGACAAGTCCGCGGCGGGCCAACCTTGTCCCGGGGTCGTGGGGACGACCCTATAATCGTCGGACATGTCGGCGGCTGGCCAACTTTGGCCCGGTGTCGTGGGGACGACTCTATAGTCGTCGGAAATGTCGGCGGCTGGCCAACCTGGACCCGGGGTCGTGGGGACGACCCTATTGTCGTCGGACATGATGGTGGCGGTCCAATCTAGTCTCGCGGTCGTGCGGACGACCCTATAGTCGTCGGACATGTCGGCGGCTGGCCAACTTTGGCCCGGGGTCGTGGGGACGACCCTATAGTCGTCGGACATGACGGTGGCGGACCAATCTAGTCCCGGGGTCGTGGGGACGACCCTATAGTCGTCGGACATGTCGGCGGCTGGCCAACATTGGCCCGTGGTCGTGGGGACGATCCAATAGTCGTCGGACATGTCGGCGGCTGGCCAACTTTGGCCCGTGGTTGTGGGAACGACCCTATAGTCGTTGGACATGACGGTGGCGGGCCAATCTAGTCCCGGGGTCGTGGGGACGACCCTATAATCGTCGGACATGACGGTGGCGGGCCAATCTAGTCCCGGGGTCGTGGGGATGACCCTATAGTCGTCGGACATGTCGGCGGCTGGCCAACTTTGGCCCGGTGTCGTGGGGACGACTCTATAGTCGTCGGAAATGTCGGCGGCTGGCCAACCTGGACCCGGGGTCGTGGAGACGACCCTATTGTCGTCGGACATGACGGTGGCGGGCCAATCTAGTCTCGCGGTCGTGGGGACGACCCTATAATCGTCGGACATGACGGTGGCGGGCCAATCTAGTCCCGGGGTCGTGGGGACGACCCTGTAGTCGATGGACATGTCGGCGGCTGGTCAACTTTGGCCCGTGGTCGTGGGGACGACCCTATAGTCGTCGGACAAGACGGTGGCGGACCAATCTAGTCCCGGGGTCGTGGGGACGACCCTATAGTCGTCGGACATGTCGGCGGCTGGCCAACTTTGGCCCGAGGTCGTGGGGACGACCCTATAGTCTTCGGACATGACGGTAGCGGGCCAATCTAGACCCGAGGTCGTGGGGACGACCCTATAGTCGTCGGACATGTCGGCGGCTGGCCAACTTTGGCCCGAGGTCGTGGGGACGACCCTATAGTCTTCGGACATGACGGTAGCGGGCCAATCTAGACCCGAGGTCGTGGGGACGACCCTATAGCCGTCGGACATGTCGGCGGCTGGCCAAATTTGGCCCGGTGTCGTGGGGACGACTCTATAGTCGTCGGAAATGTCGGCGGCTGGCCAACCTGGACCCGGGGTCGTGGGGACGACCCTATTGTCGTCGGACATGACGGTGGCGGGCCAATCTAGTCTCGCGGTCGTGGGGACGACCCTATAATCGTCGGACATGACGGTGGCGGGCCAATCTAGTCGCGGGGTCATGGGGATGACCCTATAGTCGTCGGACATGTCGGCGGCTGGTCAACTTTGGCCCGTGGTCGTGGGGACGACCCTATAGTCGTCGGACAAGACGGTGGCGGACCAATCTAGTCCCGGGGTCGTGGGGACGACCCTATAGTCGTCGAACATGTCGGCGGCTGGCCAACTTTGGCCCGAGGTCGTGGGGACGACCCTATAGTCTTCGGACATGACGGTAGCGGGCCAATCTAGACCCGAGGTCGTGGGGACGACCCTGTAGTCGTCGGACATGTCGGCGGCTGGCCAACTTTGGCCCGGTGTCGTGGGGACGACTCTATAGTCGTCGGAAATGTCGGCGGCTGGCCAACCTGGCTCCGGGGTCGTGGGACGACCCTATAGTCGTCGAACAATTCGGCGGCGGGCCAAGCTTGTCCCGGGGTCGTGGGGACGACCCTATAATCGTCGGACATGACGGTGGCGGGCCAATCTAGTCCCGGGGTCGTGGGGACGACCCTATAGTCGTCGGACAAGACGGCGGCTGGACATCTTTGGCCCGGGGTCGTGGGGACGACCCTATAGTCGTCGGAAATGTTGGCGGCTTGTCAGCCTAGTCCCAGGGTCGTGGGTACGACCCTATAGTCGTCGGACAAGTCGGCGGCGGGCCAACCTTGTCCCGGGGTCGTGGGGACGACCCTATAGTCGTCGGATATGTCGGCGGCTGGCCTTTGGCCCGGTGTCGTGGGGACGACTCTATAGTCGTCGGAAATGTCGGCGGCTGGCCAACCTGGACCCGGGGTCGTGGAGACGACCCTATTGTCGTCGGACATGACGGTGGCGGGCCAATCTAGTCTCGCGGTCGTGGGTACGACCCTATAGTCGTCGGACAAGTCGGCGGCTGGCCAACCTAGACCCGGGGTCGTGGGGACGACCCTATAGTCGTCGGACTTGACGGTGGCGGGCCAACTTTGGCCCGTGGTTGTGGGGACGACCCTATAGTCGTTGGACATGACGGTGGCGGGCCAATCTAGTCCCAGGGTCGTGGGTACGACCCTATAGTCGTCGGACAAGTCCGCGGCGGGCCAACCTTGTCCCGGGGTCGTGGGGACGACCCTATAATCGTCGGACATGTCGGCGGCTGGCCAACTTTGGCCCGGTGTCGTGGGGACGACTCTATAGTCGTCGGAAATGTCGGCGGCTGGCCAACCTGGACCCGGGGTCGTGGGGACGACCCTATTGTCGTCGGACATGATGGTGGCGGTCCAATCTAGTCTCGCGGTCGTGCGGACGACCCTATAGTCGTCGGACATGTCGGCGGCTGGCCAACTTTGGCCCGGGGTCGTGGGGACGACCCTATAGTCGTCGGACATGACGGTGGCGGACCAATCTAGTCCCGGGGTCGTGGGGACGACCCTATAGTCGTCGGATATGTCGGCGGCTGGCCAACATTGGCCCGTGGTCGTGGGGACGATCCAATAGTCGTCGGACATGTCGGCGGCTGGCCAACTTTGGCCCGTGGTTGTGGGAACGACCCTATAGTCGTTGGACATGACGGTGGCGGGCCAATCTAGTCCCGGGGTCGTGGGGACGACCCTATAATCGTCGGACATGACGGTGGCGGGCCAATCTAGTCCCGGGGTCGTGGGGATGACCCTATAGTCGTCGGACATGTCGGCGGCTGGCCAACTTTGGCCCGGTGTCGTGGGGACGACTCTATAGTCGTCGGAAATGTCGGCGGCTGGCCAACCTGGACCCGGGGTCGTGGAGACGACCCTATTGTCGTCGGACATGACGGTGGCGGGCCAATCTAGTCTCGCGGTCGTGGGGACGACCCTATAATCGTCGGACATGACGGTGGCGGGCCAATCTAGTCCCGGGGTCGTGGGGACGACCCTGTAGTCGATGGACATGTCGGCGGCTGGTCAACTTTGGCCCGTGGTCGTGGGGACGACCCTATAGTCGTCGGACAAGACGGTGGCGGACCAATCTAGTCCCGGGGTCGTGGGGACGACCCTATAGTCGTCGGACATGTCGGCGGCTGGCCAACTTTGGCCCGAGGTCGTGGGGACGACCCTATAGTCTTCGGACATGACGGTAGCGGGCCAATCTAGACCCGAGGTCGTGGGGACGACCCTATAGTCGTCGGACATGTCGGCGGCTGGCCAACTTTGGCCCGAGGTCGTGGGGACGACCCTATAATCGTCGGACATGTCGGCGGCTGGCCAACTTTGGCCCGGTGTCGTGGGGACGACTCTATAGTCGTCGGAAATGTCGGCGGCTGGCCAACCTGGACCCGGGGTCGTGGGGACGACCCTATTGTCGTCGGACATGATGGTGGCGGTCCAATCTAGTCTCGCGGTCGTGCGGACGACCCTATAGTCGTCGGACATGTCGGCGGCTGGCCAACTTTGGCCCGGGGTCGTGGGGACGACCCTATAGTCGTCGGACATGACGGTGGCGGACCAATCTAGTCCCGGGGTCGTGGGGACGACCCTATAGTCGTCGGACATGTCGGCGGCTGGCCAACATTGGCCCGTGGTCGTGGGGACGATCCAATAGTCGTCGGACATGTCGGCGGCTGGCCAACTTTGGCCCGGTGTCGTGGGGACGACTCTATAGTCGTCGGAAATGTCGGCGGCTGGCCAACCTGGACCCGGGGTCGTGGAGACGACCCTATTGTCGTCGGACATGACGGTGGCGGGCCAATCTAGTCTCGCGGTCGTGGGGACGACCCTATAATCGTCGGACATGACGGTGGCGGGCCAATCTAGTCCCGGGGTCGTGGGGACGACCCTGTAGTCGATGGACATGTCGGCGGCTGGTCAACTTTGGCCCGTGGTCGTGGGGACGACCCTATAGTCGTCGGACAAGACGGTGGCGGACCAATCTAGTCCCGGGGTCGTGGGGACGACCCTATAGTCGTCGGACATGTCGGCGGCTGGCCAACTTTGGCCCGAGGTCGTGGGGACGACCCTATAGTCTTCGGACATGACGGTAGCGGGCCAATCTAGACCCGAGGTCGTGGGGACGACCCTATAGTCGTCGGACATGTCGGCGGCTGGCCAACTTTGGCCCGAGGTCGTGGGGACGACCCTATAATCGTCGGACATGTCGGCGGCTGGCCAACTTTGGCCCGGTGTCGTGGGGACGACTCTATAGTCGTCGGAAATGTCGGCGGCTGGCCAACCTGGACCCGGGGTCGTGGGGACGACCCTATTGTCGTCGGACATGATGGTGGCGGTCCAATCTAGTCTCGCGGTCGTGCGGACGACCCTATAGTCGTCGGACATGTCGGCGGCTGGCCAACTTTGGCCCGGGGTCGTGGGGACGACCCTATAGTCGTCGGACATGACGGTGGCGGACCAATCTAGTCCCGGGGTCGTGGGGACGACCCTATAGTCGTCGGACATGTCGGCGGCTGGCCAACATTGGCCCGTGGTCGTGGGGACGATCCAATAGTCGTCGGACATGTCGGCGGCTGGCCAACTTTGGCCCGTGGTTGTGGGAACGACCCTATAGTCGTTGGACATGACGGTGGCGGGCCAATCTAGTCCCGGGGTCGTGGGGACGACCCTATAATCGTCGGACATGACGGTGGCGGGCCAATCTAGTCCCGGGGTCGTGGGGATGACCCTATAGTCGTCGGACATGTCGGCGGCTGGCCAACTTTGGCCCGGTGTCGTGGGGACGACTCTATAGTCGTCGGAAATGTCGGCGGCTGGCCAACCTGGACCCGGGGTCGTGGAGACGACCCTATTGTCGTCGGACATGACGGTGGCGGGCCAATCTAGTCTCGCGGTCGTGGGGACGACCCTATAATCGTCGGACATGACGGTGGCGGGCCAATCTAGTCCCGGGGTCGTGGGGACGACCCTGTAGTCGATGGACATGTCGGCGGCTGGTCAACTTTGGCCCGTGGTCGTGGGGACGACCCTATAGTCGTCGGACAAGACGGTGGCGGACCAATCTAGTCCCGGGGTCGTGGGGACGACCCTATAGTCGTCGGACATGTCGGCGGCTGGCCAACTTTGGCCCGAGGTCGTGGGGACGACCCTATAGTCTTCGGACATGACGGTAGCGGGCCAATCTAGACCCGAGGTCGTGGGGACGACCCTATAGTCGTCGGACATGTCGGCGGCTGGCCAACTTTGGCCCGAGGTCGTGGGGACGACCCTATAGTCTTCGGACATGACGGTAGCGGGCCAATCTAGACCCGAGGTCGTGGGGACGACCCTATAGCCGTCGGACATGTCGGCGGCTGGCCAAATTTGGCCCGGTGTCGTGGGGACGACTCTATAGTCGTCGGAAATGTCGGCGGCTGGCCAACCTGGACCCGGGGTCGTGGGGACGACCCTATTGTCGTCGGACATGACGGTGGCGGGCCAATCTAGTCTCGCGGTCGTGGGGACGACCCTATAATCGTCGGACATGACGGTGGCGGGCCAATCTAGTCGCGGGGTCGTGGGGATGACCCTATAGTCGTCGGACATGTCGGCGGCTGGTCAACTTTGGCCCGTGGTCGTGGGGACGACCCTATAGTCGTCGGACAAGACGGTGGCGGACCAATCTAGTCCCGGGGTCGTGGGGACGACCCTATAGTCGTCGAACATGTCGGCGGCTGGCCAACTTTGGCCCGAGGTCGTGGGGACGACCCTATAGTCTTCGGACATGACGGTAGCGGGCCAATCTAGACCCGAGGTCGTGGGGACGACCCTGTAGTCGTCGGACATGTCGGCGGCTGGCCAACTTTGGCCCGGTGTCGTGGGGACGACTCTATAGTCGTCGGAAATGTCGGCGGCTGGCCAACCTGGCTCCGGGGTCGTGGGACGACCCTATAGTCGTCGAACAATTCGGCGGCGGGCCAAGCTTGTCCCGGGGTCGTGGGGACGACCCTATAATCGTCGGACATGACGGTGGCGGGCCAATCTAGTCCCGGGGTCGTGGGGACGACCCTATAGTCGTCGGACAAGACGGCGGCTGGACATCTTTGGCCCGGGGTCGTGGGGACGACCCTATAGTCGTCGGAAATGTTGGCGGCTTGTCAGCCTAGTCCCAGGGTCGTGGGTACGACCCTATAGTCGTCGGACAAGTCGGCGGCGGGCCAACCTTGTCCCGGGGTCGTGGGGACGACCCTATAGTCGTCGGATATGTCGGCGGCTGGCCTTTGGCCCGGTGTCGTGGGGACGACTCTATAGTCGTCGGAAATGTCGGCGGCTGGCCAACCTGGACCCGGGGTCGTGGAGACGACCCTATTGTCGTCGGACATGACGGTGGCGGGCCAATCTAGTCTCGCGGTCGTGGGTACGACCCTATAGTCGTCGGACAAGTCGGCGGCTGGCCAACCTAGACCCGGGGTCGTGGGGACGACCCTATAGTCGTCGGACTTGACGGTGGCGGGCCAACTTTGGCCCGTGGTTGTGGGGACGACCCTATAGTCGTTGGACATGACGGTGGCGGGCCAATCTAGTCCCAGGGTCGTGGGTACGACCCTATAGTCGTCGGACAAGTCCGCGGCGGGCCAACCTTGTCCCGGGGTCGTGGGGACGACCCTATAATCGTCGGACATGTCGGCGGCTGGCCAACTTTGGCCCGGTGTCGTGGGGACGACTCTATAGTCGTCGGAAATGTCGGCGGCTGGCCAACCTGGACCCGGGGTCGTGGGGACGACCCTATTGTCGTCGGACATGATGGTGGCGGTCCAATCTAGTCTCGCGGTCGTGCGGACGACCCTATAGTCGTCGGACATGTCGGCGGCTGGCCAACTTTGGCCCGGGGTCGTGGGGACGACCCTATAGTCGTCGGACATGACGGTGGCGGACCAATCTAGTCCCGGGGTCGTGGGGACGACCCTATAGTCGTCGGACATGTCGGCGGCTGGCCAACATTGGCCCGTGGTCGTGGGGACGATCCAATAGTCGTCGGACATGTCGGCGGCTGGCCAACTTTGGCCCGTGGTTGTGGGAACGACCCTATAGTCGTTGGACATGACGGTGGCGGGCCAATCTAGTCCCGGGGTCGTGGGGACGACCCTATAATCGTCGGACATGACGGTGGCGGGCCAATCTAGTCCCGGGGTCGTGGGGATGACCCTATAGTCGTCGGACATGTCGGCGGCTGGCCAACTTTGGCCCGGTGTCGTGGGGACGACTCTATAGTCGTCGGAAATGTCGGCGGATGGCCAACCTGGACCCGGGGTCGTGGAGACGACCCTATTGTCGTCGGACATGACGGTGGCGGGCCAATCTAGTCTCGCGGTCGTGGGGACGACCCTATAATCGTCGGACATGACGGTGGCGGGCCAATCTAGTCCCGGGGTCGTGGGGACGACCCTGTAGTCGATGGACATGTCGGCGGCTGGTCAACTTTGGCCCGTGGTCGTGGGGACGACCCTATAGTCGTCGGACAAGACGGTGGCGGACCAATCTAGTCCCGGGGTCGTGGGGACGACCCTATAGCCGTCGGACATGTCGGCGGCTGGCCAACTTTGGCCCGTGGTCGTGGGGACGACCCCATAGTCGTTGGACATGACGGTGGCGGGCCAATCTAGTCCCGAGGTCCTGGGGACGACCCTATAGTCGTCGGACAAGTCGGCGGCTGGCCAACCTAGACCCGGGGTCGTGGGGACGACCCTATTGTCGTCGGACATGACGGTGGCAGGCCAATCTAGTCCCGGGGTCGTGGGGACGACCCTATAGTCGTCGAACAATTCGGCGGCGGGCCAAGCTTGTCCCGGGGTCGTGGGGACGACCCTATAGTCGTCGGACATGTCGGCGGCTGGCCAACCTCGTCCCGGGGTCGTGGGGACGACCCTATAGTCGTCGGACAAGACGGCGGCTGGACATCTTTGGCCCGGGGTCGTGGGGACGACCCTATTGTCGTCGGACATGACGGTGGCGGGCCAATCTAGTCCCGGGGTCGTGGGGACGACCCTATAGTCGTCGAACAATTCGGCGGCGGGCCAAGCTTGTCCCGGGGTCGTGGGGACGACCCTATAGTCGTCGGACATGTCGGCGGCTGGCCAACCTCGTCCCGGGGTCGTGGGGACGACCCTATAGTCGTCGGACAAGACGGCGGCTGGACATCTTTGGCCCGGGGTCGTGGGGACGACCCTATAGTCGTCGGAAATGTTGGCGGCTTGTCAGCCTAGTCCCAGGGTCGTGGGTACGACCCTATAGTCGTCGGACAAGTCGGCGGCGGGCCAACCTTGTCCCGGGGTCGTGGGGACGACCCTATAGTCTTCGGACAAGACGGCGGCTGGACATCTTTGGCCCGGGGTCGTGGGGACGACCCTATAGTCGTCGGACGTGTTGGCGGCTTGTCAGCCTAGTCCCGGGGTCTTGGGTACGACCCTATAGTCGTCGGACAAGTCGGCGGCTGGCCAACCTACACCCGGTGTCGTGGGGACGACCCTATTGTCGTCGGACATGACGGTGGCGGGCCAATCTAGTCCCGGGGTCGTGGGGACGACCCTATAGTCGTCGGACATGTCGGCGGCTGGCCAACTTTGGCCCGGTGTCGTGGGGACGACCCTATAGTCGTCGGACATGTCGGCGGCTGGCCAACTTTGGCGCGTGGTCGTGGAGACGATCCGATTGTCGTCGGACATGTCGGCGGCTGGCCAACTTTGGCACCGTGGTCGTGGGGACGATCCAATAGTCGTCGGACATGTCGGCGGCTGGCAAACTTTGGCCCGGTGTCGTGGGGACGACTCTATAGTCGTCGGAAATGTCGGCGGCTGGCCAACCTGGACCCGGGGTCGTGGGGACGACCCTATTGTCGTCGGACATGGCGGTGGCGGGCCAATCTAGTCCCGTCGTCGTGGGGACGACCCCATAGTCTTCGGACATGACGGTAGCGGGCCAATCTAGACCCGAGGTCCTGGGGACGACCCTATAGTAGTCGAACATGTCGACGGCTGTCCAACATTGGCCCGGTGTCGTGGGGACGACTCTATAGTCGTCGGACATGTCGGCGGCTGGCCAACCTAGTCCCGGGGTCGTGGGGACGACCCTATAGTCGTCGGACATTTCGGCGGCTTGCCAACTTTGGCCCGGGGTCGTGGGGACGACCCTATAGTCGTCGGACATGTCGGCGGCTGGCCAACTTTGGCCCGTGGTTGTGGGGACGACCCTATAGTCGTTGGACATGACGGTGGCGGGCCAATCTAGTCCCGGGGTCGTGGGGACGACCCTATAGTCGTCGGACAAGTCGGCGGCTGGCCAACTGTGGACCGGTGTCGTGGGGACGACTCTATAGTCGTCGGACATGTCGGCGGCTGGCCAACTTTGGCCCGGGGTCGTGGGGACGACCCTATAGTCGTCGGACATGTCGGCGGCTGGCCAACTTTGGCCCGGGGTCGTGGGGACGACCCTATAGTCGTCGGACATGTTGGCGGCTTCTCAGCCTAGACCCGGGGTGGTGGGTACGACCCTATAGTCGTTGGACATGACGGCGGCGGGCCAACCTTGTCCCGGGGTCGTGGGGACGACCCTATAGTCGTCGGATATGTCGGCGGCTGGCCAACTTTGGCCCGGTGTCGTGGGGACGACTCTATAGTCGTCGGAAATGTCGGCGGCTGGCCAACCTGGACCCGGGGTCGTGGGGACGACCCTATTGTCGTCGGACATGACGGTGGCGGGCCAATCTAGTCTCGCGGTCGTGGGGACGACCCTATAATCGTCGGACATGACGGTGGCGGACCAATCTAGTCCCGGGGTCGTGGGGATGACCCTATAGTCGTCGGACATGTCGGCGGCTGGTCAACTTTGGCCCGTGGTCGTGGGGACGACCCTATAGTCGCCGGACAAGACGGTGGCGGACCAATCTAGCCCCGGGGTCGTGGGGACGACCCTACAGTCGTCGGACATGTCGGCGGCTGGCCAACTTTGGCCCGTGGTCGTGGGGACGATCCAATAGTCGTCGGACATGTCGGCGACTGGCCAACTTTGGCCCGTGGTTGTGGGGACGACCCTATAGTCGTTGGACATGACGACTGCGGGCCAATCTAGTCCCGCGGTCGTGGGGACGACCCTATAGTCGCCGGACATTTCGGCGGCTTGCCAACTTTGGCCCGGGGTCGTGGGGACGACCCTATAGTCGTCGGACATTTCGGCGGCATGCCAACTTTGGCCCGTGGTCGTGGGGACGACCCTATAGTCGTTGGACATGGCGGTGGCGGGCTAATCTAGTCCCGGGGTCGTAGGGACGACCCTATAGTCGTTGGACATGTCGGCGGCTGGCCAACCTAGTCCCGGGGTCGTGGGGACGACCCTATAGTCGTCGGACATTTCGGCGGCTTGCCAACTTTGGCCCGGGGTCGTGGGGACGACCCTATAGTCGTCGGACATGTCGGCGGCTGGCCAACTTTGGCCCGTGGTTGTGGGGACGACCCTATAGTCGTTGGACATGACGGTGGCGGGCCAATCTAGTCCCGGGGTCGTGGGGACGACCCTATAGTCGTCGGACAAGTCGGCGGCTGGCCAACTGTGGACCGGTGTCGTGGGGACGACTCTATAGTCGTCGGACATGTCGGCGGCTGGCCAACTTTGGCCCGGGGTCGTGGGGACGACCCTATAGTCGTCGGACATGTCGGCGGCTGGCCAACTTTGGCCCGGGGTCGTGGGGACGACCCTATAGTCGTCGGACATGTTGGCGGCTTCTCAGCCTAGACCCGGGGTGGTGGGTACGACCCTATAGTCGTTGGACATGACGGCGGCGGGCCAACCTTGTCCCGGGGTCGTGGGGACGACCCTATAGTCGTCGGATATGTCGGCGGCTGGCCAACTTTGGCCCGGTGTCGTGGGGACGACTCTATAGTCGTCGGAAATGTCGGCGGCTGGCCAACCTGGACCCGGGGTCGTGGGGACGACCCTATTGTCGTCGGACATGACGGTGGCGGGCCAATCTAGTCTCGCGGTCGTGGGGACGACCCTATAATCGTCGGACATGACGGTGGCGGACCAATCTAGTCCCGGGGTCGTGGGGATGACCCTATAGTCGTCGGACATGTCGGCGGCTGGTCAACTTTGGCCCGTGGTCGTGGGGACGACCCTATAGTCGCCGGATAAGACGGTGGCGGACCAATCTAGCCCCGGGGTCGTGGGGACGACCCTACAGTCGTCGGACATGTCGGCGGCTGGCCAACTTTGGCCCGTGGTCGTGGGGACGATCCAATAGTCGTCGGACATGTCGGCGACTGGCCAACTTTGGCCCGTGGTTGTGGGGACGACCCTATAGTCGTTGGACATGACGACTGCGGGCCAATCTAGTCCCGCGGTCGTGGGGACGACCCTATAGTCGCCGGACATTTCGGCGGCTTGCCAACTTTGGCCCGGGGTCGTGGGGACGACCCTATAGTCGTCGGACATTTCGGCGGCATGCCAACTTTGGCCCGTGGTCGTGGGGACGACCCTATAGTCGTTGGACATGGCGGTGGCGGGCTAATCTAGTCCCGGGGTCGTAGGGACGACCCTATAGTCGTTGGACATGTCGGCGATTGGCCAACATTGGCCCGGGGTCGTGGGGCCGACCCTATAGTCGTCGGACATGTCGGCGGCTGGCCAACTTTGGCCCGGTGTCGTAGGGACGACACTATAGTCGTCGGAAATGTCGGCGGCTGGCCAACCTGGACCCGGGGTAGTGGGGACGACCCTATAGTCGTCGGACATTTCGGCGGCATGCCAACTTTGGCCCGTGGTCGTGGGGACGATCCGATTGTCGTCGGACATGTCGGCGGCTGGCCAACTTTGGCCCGCGGTTGCGGGGACGACCCTATAGTCGTTGGACATGACGGTGGCGGGCCAATCTAGTCCCAGGGTCGTGGGTACGACCCTATAGTCGTCGGACAAGTCGGCGGCGGGCCAACCTTGTCCCGGGGTCGTGGGGACGACCCTATAATCGTCGGACATGTCGGCGGCTGGCCAACTTTGGCCCGGTGTCGTGGGGACGACTCTATAGTCGTCGGAAATGTCGGCGGCTGGCCAACCTGGACCTGGGGTCGTGGGGACGACCCTATTGTCGTCGGACATGACGGTGGCGGGCCAATCTAGTCTCGCGGTCGTGCGGACGACCCTATAGTCGTCGGACATGTCGGCGGCTGGCCAACATTGGCCCGTGGTCGTGGGGACGATCCAATAGTCGTCGGACATGTCGGCGGCTGGCCAACTTTGGCCCGTGGTTGTGGGAACGACCCTATAGTCGTTGGACATGACGGTGGCGGGCCAATCTAGTCCCGGGTCGTGGGGACGACCCTATAATCGTCGGACATGACGGTGGCGGGCCAATCTAGTCCCGGGGTCGTGGGGATGACCCTATAGTCGTCGGACATGTCGGCGGCTGGCCAACTTTGGCCCGGTGTCGTAGGGACGACACTATAGTCGTCGGAAATGTCGGCGGCTGGCCAACCTGGACCCGGGGTCGTGGGGACGACCCTATTGTCGTCGGACATGACGGTAGCGGGCCAATCTAGTCTCGGGGTCGTGGGGACGACCCTATAGTCGTCGGACATGTCGGCGGCTGGCCAACTTTGGCCCGGGGTCGTGGGGACGACTCTATAGTCGTCGGAAATGTCGGCGGCTGGCCAACCTGGACTCGGGGTCGTGGGGACGACCCTATAGCCGTCGGACAAGACGGCGGCTGGACATCTTTGGCCCGGGGTCGTGGGGACGACCCTATAGTCGTCGGACAAGACGGCGACTGGACATCTTTGGCCCGGGGTCGTGGGGACGACCCTATAGTCGTCGGACATGTCGGCAGCTGGCCAACTTTGGCCCGGGGTCGTGGGGACGACCCTATAGTCGTCGGACATGTCGGCGGCTGGCCAACTTTGGCCCGTGGTTGTGGGGACGACCCTATAGTCGTTGGACATGACGCTGGCGGGCCAATCTAGTCCCGGGGTCGTGGGGACGACCCTATAGTCGTCGGACAAGACGGCGGCTGGACATCTTTGGCCCGGGGTCGTGGGGACGACCCTATAGTCGTCGCACATGTTGGCGGCTTGTCAGCCTAGTCCCAGGGTCGTGGGTACGACCCTATAGTCGTCGGACAAGTCGGCGGCGGGCCAACCTTGTCCCGGGGTCGTGGGGACGACCCTATAGTCGTCGGACATGTCGGCGGCTGGCCAACTTTGGCCCGGTGTCGTGGGGACGACTCTATAGTCGTCGGAAATGTCGGCGACTGGCCAACCTGGACCCGGGGTCGTGGAGACGACCCTATTGTCGTCGGACATGACGGTGGCGGGCCAATCTAGTCTCGCGGTCGTGGGTACGACCCTATAGTCGTCGGACAAGTCGGCGGCTGGCCAACCTAGACCCCGGGTCGTGGGGACGACCCTATAGTCGTCGGACTTGACGGTGGCGGGCCAACTTTGGCCCGTGGTTGTGGGGACGACCCTATAGTCGTTGGACATGACGGTGGCGGGCCAATCTAGTCCCGGGGTCGTGGGGACGACCCTATATTCGTCGGACATGTCGGCGGCTGGCCCACTTTGGCCCGGTGTCGTAGGGACGACACTATAGTCGTCGGAAATGTCGGCGGCTGGCCAACTTTGGCCCGGTGTCGTGGGGACGACTCTATAGTCGTCGGAAATGTCGGCGGCTGGCCAACCTGGACCCGGGGTCGTGGGGACGACCCTATTGTCGTCGGACATGACGGTAGCGGGCCAATCTAGTCTCGGGGTCGTGGGGACGACCCTATAGTCGTCGGACATGTCGGCGGCTGGCCAACTTTGGCCCGGGGTCGTGGGGACGATCCAATAATCGTCGGACATGTCGGCGGCTGGCCAACTTTGGCCCGTGGTGGTGGGGACGACCCTATAGTCGTTGGACATGACGGTGGCGGGCCAATCTAGTCCCGGGGTCGTGGGGACGACCCTATAGTCGTCGGACTTGACGGTGGCGGCCAATCTAGTCCCGGGGTCGTGGGGACGACCCTACAGTCGTCGGACATTTCGGCGGCTTGCCAACTTTGGCCCGGGGTCGTGGGACGACCCTATAGTCGTCGGACTTGACGGTAGCGGGCCAATCTAGTCCCGAGGTCGTGGGGACGACCCTATAGTCTTCGGACATGACGGTAGCGGGCCAATCTAGAACCGAGGTCGTGGGGATGACCGTATAGTATTCGGACATGTCGGCGGCTGTCCATCTTTGGCGCGGTGTCGTGGGGACGACTCTATAGTCGTCGGACATGTCGGCAGCTGGCCAACCTAGACCCGGGGTCGTGGGGACGACCCTATTGTCGTCGGACATGACGGTGGCGGGCCAATCTAGTCCCGGGGTCGTAGGGACGACCCTATAGTCGTCGGACATGTTGGCGATTGGCCAACATTGGCCCGGGGTCATCGGGACGACCCTATAGTCGTCGGACATGTCGGCGGCTGGCCAGCCTAGTCCCGGGGTCGTGGGGACGACCCTATAGTCGTCGGACATTTCGGCGGCTTGCCAACTTTGGCCCGGTGTCGTGGGGACGACCCTATAGTCGTCGGACATGTCGGCGGCTGGCCAACTTTGGCCCGTGGTTGTGGGGACGACCCTATAGTCGTTGGACATGACGGTGGCGGGCCAATCTAGTCCAGGGGTCGTGGGGACGACCCTATAGTCGTCGGACATGTCGGCGGCTGGCCAACTTTGGACCGGTGTCGTGGGGACGACTCTATAGTCGTCGGAATTGTCGGCGGCTGGCCAACCTGGACCCGGAGTCGTGGGGCCGACCCTATTGTCGTCGGACATGACGGTGGCGGGCCAATCTAGTCTCGGGGTCGTGGGGACGAACCTATAGTCGTCGGACATGTCGGCGGCTGGCCAACTTTGGCCCGGGGTCGTGGGGACGACCCTATAGTCGTCGGACATGTCGACGGCTGGCCAACATTGGCCCGTGGTTGTGGGGACGACCCTATAGTCGTTGGACATGACGGTGGCGGGCCAATCTAGTCCCAGGGTCGTGGGGACGACCCTATAGTCGTCGGACATGTCGGCGGCTGGTCAACTTTGGCCCGTGGTCGTGGGGACGACCCTATAGTCGTCGGACAAGACGGTGGCGGACCAATCTAGTCCCGGGGTCGTGGGGACGACCCTATAGCCGTCGGACATGTCGGCGGCTGGCCAACTTTGGCCCGTGGTCGTGGGGACGACCCTATAGTCGTTGGACATGACGGTGGCGGGCCAATCTAGTCCCGGGGTCGTGGGGACGACCCTATAGTCGTCGGACATGTCGGCGGCTGGCCAACTTTGGCCCGTGGTTGTGGGGACGACCCTATAGTCGTTGGACATGACGGTGGCGGGCCAATCTAGTCCCGGGGTCGTGGGGACGACCCTATAGTCGTCGGACAAGTCGGCGGCTGGCCAACTTTGGACCGGTGTCGTGGGGACGACTCTATAGTCGTCGGAAATGTCGGCGGCGGGCCAACCTTGTCCCGGGGTCGTGGGGACGACCCTATAATCGTCGGACATGTCGGCGGCTGGCCAACTTTGGCCCGGTGTCGTGGGGACGACTCTATAGTCGTCGGAAATGTCGGCGGCTGGCCAACCTGGACCTGGGGTCGTGGGGACGACCCTATTGTCGTCGGACATGACGGTGGCGGGCCAATCTAGTCTCGCGGTCGTGCGGACGACCCTATAGTCGTCGGACATGTCGGCGGCTGGCCAACATTGGCCCGTGGTCGTGGGGACGATCCAATAGTCGTCGGACATGTCGGCGGCTGGCCAACTTTGGCCCGTGGTTGTGGGAACGACCCTATAGTCGTTGGACATGACGGTGGCGGGCCAATCTAGTCCCGGGTCGTGGGGACGACCCTATAATCGTCGGACATGACGGTGGCGGGCCAATCTAGTCCCGGGGTCGTGGGGATGACCCTATAGTCGTCGGACATGTCGGCGGCTGGCCAACTTTGGCCCGGTGTCGTAGGGACGACACTATAGTCGTCGGAAATGTCGGCGGCTGGCCAACCTGGACCCGGGGTCGTGGGGACGACCCTATTGTCGTCGGACATGACGGTAGCGGGCCAATCTAGTCTCGGGGTCGTGGGGACGACCCTATAGTCGTCGGACATGTCGGCGGCTGGCCAACTTTGGCCCGGGGTCGTGGGGACGACTCTATAGTCGTCGGAAATGTCGGCGGCTGGCCAACCTGGACTCGGGGTCGTGGGGACGACCCTATAGCCGTCGGACAAGACGGCGGCTGGACATCTTTGGCCCGGGGTCGTGGGGACGACCCTATAGTCGTCGGACAAGACGGCGACTGGACATCTTTGGCCCGGGGTCGTGGGGACGACCCTATAGTCGTCGGACATGTCGGCAGCTGGCCAACTTTGGCCCGGGGTCGTGGGGACGACCCTATAGTCGTCGGACATGTCGGCGGCTGGCCAACTTTGGCCCGTGGTTGTGGGGACGACCCTATAGTCGTTGGACATGACGCTGGCGGGCCAATCTAGTCCCGGGGTCGTGGGGACGACCCTATAGTCGTCGGACAAGACGGCGGCTGGACATCTTTGGCCCGGGGTCGTGGGGACGACCCTATAGTCGTCGCACATGTTGGCGGCTTGTCAGCCTAGTCCCAGGGTCGTGGGTACGACCCTATAGTCGTCGGACAAGTCGGCGGCGGGCCAACCTTGTCCCGGGGTCGTGGGGACGACCCTATAGTCGTCGGACATGTCGGCGGCTGGCCAACTTTGGCCCGGTGTCGTGGGGACGACTCTATAGTCGTCGGAAATGTCGGCGACTGGCCAACCTGGACCCGGGGTCGTGGAGACGACCCTATTGTCGTCGGACATGACGGTGGCGGGCCAATCTAGTCTCGCGGTCGTGGGTACGACCCTATAGTCGTCGTACAAGTCGGCGGCTGGCCAACCTAGACCCCGGGTCGTGGGGACGACCCTATAGTCGTCGGACTTGACGGTGGCGGGCCAACTTTGGCCCGTGGTTGTGGGGACGACCCTATAGTCGTTGGACATGACGGTGGCGGGCCAATCTAGTCCCGGGGTCGTGGGGACGACCCTATATTCGTCGGACATGTCGGCGGCTGGCCCACTTTGGCCCGGTGTCGTAGGGACGACACTATAGTCGTCGGAAATGTCGGCGGCTGGCCAACTTTGGCCCGGTGTCGTGGGGACGACTCTATAGTCGTCGGAAATGTCGGCGGCTGGCCAACCTGGACCCGGGGTCGTGGGGACGACCCTATTGTCGTCGGACATGACGGTAGCGGGCCAATCTAGTCTCGGGGTCGTGGGGACGACCCTATAGTCGTCGGACATGTCGGCGGCTGGCCAACTTTGGCCCGGGGTCGTGGGGACGATCCAATAATCGTCGGACATGTCGGCGGCTGGCCAACTTTGGCCCGTGGTGGTGGGGACGACCCTATAGTCGTTGGACATGACGGTGGCGGGCCAATCTAGTCCCGGGGTCGTGGGGACGACCCTATAGTCGTCGGACTTGACGGTGGCGGCCAATCTAGTCCCGGGGTCGTGGGGACGACCCTACAGTCGTCGGACATTTCGGCGGCTTGCCAACTTTGGCCCGGGGTCGTGGGACGACCCTATAGTCGTCGGACTTGACGGTAGCGGGCCAATCTAGTCCCGAGGTCGTGGGGACGACCCTATAGTCTTCGGACATGACGGTAGCGGGCCAATCTAGAACCGAGGTCGTGGGGATGACCGTATAGTATTCGGACATGTCGGCGGCTGTCCATCTTTGGCGCGGTGTCGTGGGGACGACTCTATAGTCGTCGGACATGTCGGCAGCTGGCCAACCTAGACCCGGGGTCGTGGGGACGACCCTATTGTCGTCGGACATGACGGTGGCGGGCCAATCTAGTCCCGGGGTCGTAGGGACGACCCTATAGTCGTCGGACATGTTGGCGATTGGCCAACATTGGCCCGGGGTCATCGGGACGACCCTATAGTCGTCGGACATGTCGGCGGCTGGCCAGCCTAGTCCCGGGGTCGTGGGGACGACCCTATAGTCGTCGGACATTTCGGCGGCTTGCCAACTTTGGCCCGGTGTCGTGGGGACGACCCTATAGTCGTCGGACATGTCGGCGGCTGGCCAACTTTGGCCCGTGGTTGTGGGGACGACCCTATAGTCGTTGGACATGACGGTGGCGGGCCAATCTAGTCCAGGGGTCGTGGGGACGACCCTATAGTCGTCGGACATGTCGGCGGCTGGCCAACTTTGGACCGGTGTCGTGGGGACGACTCTATAGTCGTCGGAATTGTCGGCGGCTGGCCAACCTGGACCCGGAGTCGTGGGGCCGACCCTATTGTCGTCGGACATGACGGTGGCGGGCCAATCTAGTCTCGGGGTCGTGGGGACGAACCTATAGTCGTCGGACATGTCGGCGGCTGGCCAACTTTGGCCCGGGGTCGTGGGGACGACCCTATAGTCGTCGGACATGTCGACGGCTGGCCAACATTGGCCCGTGGTTGTGGGGACGACCCTATAGTCGTTGGACATGACGGTGGCGGGCCAATCTAGTCCCAGGGTCGTGGGGACGACCCTATAGTCGTCGGACATGTCGGCGGCTGGTCAACTTTGGCCCGTGGTCGTGGGGACGACCCTATAGTCGTCGGACAAGACGGTGGCGGACCAATCTAGTCCCGGGGTCGTGGGGACGACCCTATAGCCGTCGGACATGTCGGCGGCTGGCCAACTTTGGCCCGTGGTCGTGGGGACGACCCTATAGTCGTTGGACATGACGGTGGCGGGCCAATCTAGTCCCGGGGTCGTGGGGACGACCCTATAGTCGTCGGACATGTCGGCGGCTGGCCAACTTTGGCCCGTGGTTGTGGGGACGACCCTATAGTCGTTGGACATGACGGTGGCGGGCCAATCTAGTCCCGGGGTCGTGGGGACGACCCTATAGTCGTCGGACAAGTCGGCGGCTGGCCAACTTTGGACCGGTGTCGTGGGGACGACTCTATAGTCGTCGGAAATGTCGGCGGCTGGCCAACCTGGACCCGAGGTCGTGGGGACGACCCTATTGTCGTGGGACATGACGGTGGCGGGCCAATCTAGTCTCGGGGTCGTGGGGGCGACCCTATAGTCGTCGGACATGTCGGCGGCTGGCCAACTTTGGCCCGGGGTCGTGGGGACGACCCTATAGTCGTCGGACATGTCGGCGGCTGGCCAACTTTGGCCCGTGGTTGTGGGGACGACCCTATAGTCGTTGGACATGACGGTGGCGGGCCAAACTAGTCCCGGGGTCGTGGGGACGACCCTATAGTCGTCGGACAAGACGGCGGCTGGACATCTTTGGCCCGGGGTCGTGGGGACGACCCTATAATCGTCGGACATGACGGTGGCGGGCCAATCTAGTCCCGGGGTCGTGGGGACGACCCTATAATCGTTGGACATGACGGTGGCGGGCCAATCTAGTCCCGGGGTCGTAGGGACGACCCTATAGTCGTCGGACATTTCGACGGCTTGCCAACTTTGGCCCGGGGTCGTGGGGACGACCCTATAGTCGTCGGACATGTCGGCGGCTGGTCAACTTTGGCCCGTGGTCGTGGGGACGACCCTATAGTCGTTGGACATGTCAGCGGCTGGCCAACTTTGGCCCGGTGTCGTGGGGACGACTCTATAGTCGTTGGACATGACGGTGGCGGGCCAAACTAGTCCCGGGGTCGTGGGGACGACCCTATAGTCGTCGGACATGTTGCCGGCTTGTCAGCCTAGTCCCGGGGTCGTGGGTACGGCCCTATAGTCGTCGGACAAGTCGGCGGCGGGCCAACCTGGACCCGGGGTCGTGGGGACGACCCTATTTTCGTCGGACATGACGGTGGCGGGCCAATCTAGTCTCGGGGTCGTGGGGACGACTCTATAGTCGTCGGACATGTCGGCGGCTGGCCAACTTTGGCCCGGTGTCGTAGGGACGACACTATAGTCGTCGGAAATGTCGGCGGCTGGCCAACTTTGGCCCGGTGTCGTGGGGACGACTCTATAGTCGTCGGAAATGTCGTCGGCTGGCCAACCTGGACCCGGGGTCGTGGGGACGACCCTATTGTCGTCGGACATGACGGTAGCGGGCCAATCTAGTCTCGGGGTCGTGGGGACGACCCTATAGTCGTCGGACATGTCGGCGGCTGGCCAACTTTGGCCCGGGGTCGTGGGGACGATCCAATAATCGTCGGACATGTCGGCGGCTGGCCAACTTTGGCCCGTGGTGGTGGGGACGACCCTATAGTCGTTGGACATGACGGTGGCGGGCCAATCTAGTCCCGGGGTCGTGGGGACGACCCTATAGTCGTCGGACTTGACGGTGGCGGCCAATCTAGTCCCGGGGTCGTGGGGACGACCCTACAGTCGTCGGACATTTCGGCGGCTTGCCAACTTTGGCCCGGGGTCGTGGGACGACCCTATAGTCGTCGGACTTGACGGTAGCGGGCCAATCTAGTCCCGAGGTCGTGGGGACGACCCTATAGTCTTCGGACATGACGGTAGCGGGCCAATCTAGAACCGAGGTCGTGGGGATGACCGTATAGTATTCGGACATGTCGGCGGCTGTCCATCTTTGGCGCGGTGTCGTGGGGACGACTCTATAGTCGTCGGACATGTCGGCAGCTGGCCAACCTAGACCCGGGGTCGTGGGGACGACCCTATTGTCGTCGGACATGACGGTGGCGGGCCAATCTAGTCCCGGGGTCGTAGGGACGACCCTATAGTCGTCGGACATGTTGGCGATTGGCCAACATTGGCCCGGGGTCATCGGGACGACCCTATAGTCGTCGGACATGTCGGCGGCTGGCCAGCCTAGTCCCGGGGTCGTGGGGACGACCCTATAGTCGTCGGACATTTCGGCGGCTTGCCAACTTTGGCCCGGTGTCGTGGGGACGACCCTATAGTCGTCGGACATGTCGGCGGCTGGCCAACTTTGGCCCGTGGTTGTGGGGACGACCCTATAGTCGTTGGACATGACGGTGGCGGGCCAATCTAGTCCAGGGGTCGTGGGGACGACCCTATAGTCGTCGGACATGTCGGCGGCTGGCCAACTTTGGACCGGTGTCGTGGGGACGACTCTATAGTCGTCGGAATTGTCGGCGGCTGGCCAACCTGGACCCGGAGTCGTGGGGCCGACCCTATTGTCGTCGGACATGACGGTGGCGGGCCAATCTAGTCTCGGGGTCGTGGGGACGAACCTATAGTCGTCGGACATGTCGGCGGCTGGCCAACTTTGGCCCGGGGTCGTGGGGACGACCCTATAGTCGTCGGACATGTCGACGGCTGGCCAACATTGGCCCGTGGTTGTGGGGACGACCCTATAGTCGTTGGACATGACGGTGGCGGGCCAATCTAGTCCCAGGGTCGTGGGGACGACCCTATAGTCGTCGGACATGTCGGCGGCTGGTCAACTTTGGCCCGTGGTCGTGGGGACGACCCTATAGTCGTCGGACAAGACGGTGGCGGACCAATCTAGTCCCGGGGTCGTGGGGACGACCCTATAGCCGTCGGACATGTCGGCGGCTGGCCAACTTTGGCCCGTGGTCGTGGGGACGACCCTATAGTCGTTGGACATGACGGTGGCGGGCCAATCTAGTCCCGGGGTCGTGGGGACGACCCTATAGTCGTCGGACATGTCGGCGGCTGGCCAACTTTGGCCCGTGGTTGTGGGGACGACCCTATAGTCGTTGGACATGACGGTGGCGGGCCAATCTAGTCCCGGGGTCGTGGGGACGACCCTATAGTCGTCGGACAAGTCGGCGGCTGGCCAACTTTGGACCGGTGTCGTGGGGACGACTCTATAGTCGTCGGAAATGTCGGCGGCTGGCCAACCTGGACCCGAGGTCGTGGGGACGACCCTATTGTCGTCGGACATGACGGTGGCGGGCCAATCTAGTCTCGGGGTCGTGGGGGCGACCCTATAGTCGTCGGACATGTCGGCGGCTGGCCAACTTTGGCCCGGGGTCGTGGGGACGACCCTATAGTCGTCGGACATGTCGGCGGCTGGCCAACTTTGGCCCGTGGTTGTGGGGACGACCCTATAGTCGTTGGACATGACGGTGGCGGGCCAAACTAGTCCCGGGGTCGTGGGGACGACCCTATAGTCGTCGGACAAGACGGCGGCTGGACATCTTTGGCCCGGGGTCGTGGGGACGACCCTATAATCGTCGGACATGACGGTGGCGGGCCAATCTAGTCCCGGGGTCGTGGGGACGACCCTATAATCGTTGGACATGACGGTGGCGGGCCAATCTAGTCCCGGGGTCGTAGGGACGACCCTATAGTCGTCGGACATTTCGACGGCTTGCCAACTTTGGCCCGGGGTCGTGGGGACGACCCTATAGTCGTCGGACATGTCGGCGGCTGGTCAACTTTGGCCCGTGGTCGTGGGGACGACCCTATAGTCGTTGGACATGTCAGCGGCTGGCCAACTTTGGCCCGGTGTCGTGGGGACGACTCTATAGTCGTTGGACATGACGGTGGCGGGCCAAACTAGTCCCGGGGTCGTGGGGACGACCCTATAGTCGTCGGACATGTTGCCGGCTTGTCAGCCTAGTCCCGGGGTCGTGGGTACGGCCCTATAGTCGTCGGACAAGTCGGCGGCGGGCCAACCTGGACCCGGGGTCGTGGGGACGACCCTATTTTCGTCGGACATGACGGTGGCGGGCCAATCTAGTCTCGGGGTCGTGGGGACGACTCTATAGTCGTCGGACATGTCGGCGGCTGGCCAACTTTGGCCCGGGGTCGTAGGGACGACCCTATAGTCGTCGGACATTTCGGCGGCATGCCAACTTTGGCCCGTGGTCGACCCTATAGTCGTTGGACATGACTGTGACGGGCCAATCTTGTCCCGGGGTCGTAGGGACGACCCTATAGTCGTCGGACATGTCGGCGATTGGCCAACATTGGCCCGGGGTCGTGGGGACGACCCTATAGTCGTCGGACATGTCGGCGGCTGGCCAACCTAGTCCCGAGGTCGTGGGGACGACCCTATAGTCGTCGGACTTGACGGTGGCGGGCCAATCTAGTCCCGGGGTCGTGGGGACGACCCTATAGTCGTCGGACAAGACGGCGGCTGGACATCTTTGGCCCGGGGTCGTGGGGACGACCCTATAGTCTTCGGACATGTCGACGGCTGGCCAACATTGGCCCGTGGTTGTGGGGACGACCCTATAGTCGTTGGACATGACGGTGGCGGGCCAATCTAGTCCCAGGGTCGTGGGTACGACCCTATAGTCGTCGGACAAGTCGGCGGCGGGCCAACCTTGTCCCGGGGTCGTGGGGACGACCCTATAGTCGTCGGATATGTCGGCGGCTGGCCTTTGGCCCGGTGTCGTGGGGACGACTCTATAGTCGTCGGAAATGTCGGCGGCTGGCCAACCTGGACCCGGGGTCGTGGAGACGACCCTATTGTCGTCGGACATGACGGTGGCGGGCCAATCTAGTCTCGCGGTCGTGGGGACGACCCTATAATCGTCGGACATGACGGTGGCGGGCCAATCTAGTCCCGGGGTCGTGGGGATGACCCTATAGTCGTCGGACATGTCGGCGGCTGGTCAACTTTGGCCCGTGGTCGTGGGGACGACCCTATAGTCGTCGGACAAGACGGTGGCGGACCAATCTAGTCCCGGGGTCGTGGGGACGACCCTATAGCCGTCGGACATGTCGGCGGCTGGCCAACTTTGGCCCGTGGTCGTGGGGACGACCCTATAGTCGTTGGACATGACGGTGGCGGGCCAATCTAGTCCCGGGGTCGTGGGGACGACCCTATAGTCGTCGGACATGTCGGCGGCTGGCCAACTTTGGCCCGTGGTTGTGGGGACGACCCTATAGTCGTTGGACATGACGGTGGCGGGCCAATCTAGTCCCGGGGTCGTGGGGACGACCCTATAGTCGTCGGACAAGTCGGCGGCTGGCCAACTTTGGACCGGTGTCGTGGGGACGACTCTATAGTCGTTGGACATGACGGTGGCGGGCCAAACTAGTCCCGGGGTCGTGGGGACGACCCTATAGTCGTCGGACATGTTGCCGGCTTGTCAGCCTAGTCCCGGGGTCGTGGGTACGGCCCTATAGTCGTCGGACAAGTCGGCGGCGGGCCAACCTGGACCCGGGGTCGTGGGGACGACCCTATTTTCGTCGGACATGACGGTGGCGGGCCAATCTAGTCTCGGGGTCGTGGGGACGACTCTATAGTCGTCGGACATGTCGGCGGCTGGCCAACTTTGGCCCGGGGTCGTAGGGACGACCCTATAGTCGTCGGACATTTCGGCGGCATGCCAACTTTGGCCCGTGGTCGACCCTATAGTCGTTGGACATGACTGTGACGGGCCAATCTTGTCCCGGGGTCGTAGGGACGACCCTATAGTCGTCGGACATGTCGGCGATTGGCCAACATTGGCCCGGGGTCGTGGGGACGACCCTATAGTCGTCGGACATGTCGGCGGCTGGCCAACCTAGTCCCGAGGTCGTGGGGACGACCCTATAGTCGTCGGACTTGACGGTGGCGGGCCAATCTAGTCCCGGGGTCGTGGGGACGACCCTATAGTCGTCGGACAAGACGGCGGCTGGACATCTTTGGCCCGGGGTCGTGGGGACGACCCTACAGTCGTCGGACATTTCGGCGGCTTGCCAACTTTGGCCCGGGGTCGTGGGGACGACCCTATAGTCGTCGGACAACACGGCGGCTGGCCATCTTTGGCCCGTTGTCGTGGGGACGACCCTATAGTCGTCGGACAAGACGGCGGCTGGACATCTTTGACCCGGGGTCGTGGGGACGACCCTACAGTCGTCGGACATGTCGGCGGCTGGCCAGCTTTGGCCCGTGGTCGTGGGGACGATCCAATAGTCCTCGGACATGTCGGCGGCTGGCCAACCTAGACCCGGGGTCTTGGGGACGACCCTACAATCGTCGGACATTTCGGAGGCTTGCCAACTTTGGCCCGGGGTGGTGGGGACGACCCTATAGTCGTCGGACATGTCGGCGGCTGGCCAACCTAGTCCCGAGGTCGTGGGGGCGACCCTATAGTCGTCGGAAATGTCGGCGGCTTGCCAACCTGGACCCGGGGTCGTGGGGACGACCCTATTGTCGTCGGACATGACGGTGGTGGGCCAATCTAGTCTCGGGGTCGTGGGGACGACCCTATAGTCGTCGGACATGTCGGCGGCTGGTCAACTTTGGCCCGGGGTCGTGGGGACGACCCTATAGTCGTCGGACAAGACGGTGGCGGACCAATCTAGTACCGTGGTCGGGGGGGCGACCCTATAGTCGTTGGACATGTCGGCGGCTGGCCAACTTTGGCCCGTGGTCGTGGGGACGATCCAATAGTCGTCGGACATGTCGGCGGCTGGCCAACCTAGTCCCCAGGTCGTGGGGACGACCCTATAGTCGTCGGACTTGACGGTGGCGGGCCAATCTAGTCCCGGGGTCGTGGGGACGACCCTACAGTCGTCGGACATTTCGGCGGCTTGCCAACTTTGGCCCGGAGTCGTGGGGACGACCCTATTGTCGTCGGACATGACGGTGGCGGGCCAATCTAGTCTCGGGGTCGTGGGGACGACCCTATAGTCGTCGGACATGTCGGCGGCTGGTCAACTTTGGCCCGGGGTCGTGGGGACGACCCTATAGTCGTCGGACAAGACGGTGGCGGACCAATCTAGTACCGGGGTCGTGGGGACGACCCTATAGTCGTTGGACATGTCGGCGGCTGGCCAACTTTGGCCCGTGGTCGTGGGGACGATCCAATAGTCGTCGGACATGTCGGCGGCTGGCCAACTTTGGCCCGTGGTTGTGGGGACGACCCTATAGTCGTTGGACATGACGGTGGCGGGCCAATCTAGTCCCGGGGTCGTGGGGACGACCCTATGGTCGTCGGACAAGACGGCGGCTGGACATCTTTGGCCCAGGGTCGTGGGCACGACCCTATAGTCGTCGTACATGTTGGCGGCTTGTCAGCCTAGTCCCGGCGTCGTGGGTACGACCCTATAGTCGTCGGACAAGTCGGCGGCTGGCCAACCTTGCCCCGGGGTCGTGGGAACGACCCTATTGTCGTCGGACATGTCGGCGGCTGGCCAACCTAATCCCGGGGTCGTGGGGACGACCCTATAGTCGTCGGACATTTCGGCGGCTTGCCAACTTTGGCCCGGGGTCGTGGGGACGACCCTATAGTCGTCGGACATGTCGGCGGCTGGCCAACTTTGGCCCGTGGTTGTGGGGACGACCCTATAGTCGTTGGACATGACGGTGGCGGGCCAATCTAGTCCCGGGGTCGTGGGGACGACCCTATGGTCGTCGGACAAGACGGCGGCTGGACATCTTTGGCCCAGGGTCGTGGGCACGACCCTATAGTCGTCGTACATGTTGGCGGCTTGTCAGCCTAGTCCCGGCGTCGTGGGTACGACCCTATAGTCGTTGGACATGACGGTGGCGGGCCAATCTAGTCCCGGGGTCGTGGGGACGACCCTATGGTCGTCGGACAAGACGGCGGCTGGACATCTTTGGCCCAGGGTCGTGGGCACGACCCTATAGTCGTCGTACATGTTGGCGGCTTGTCAGCCTAGTCCCGGCGTCGTGGGTACGACCCTATAGTCGTCGGACAAGTCGGCGGCTGGCCAACCTTGCCCCGGGGTCGTGGGAACGACCCTATTGTCGTCGGACATGTCGGCGGCTGGCCAACCTAATCCCGGGGTCGTGGGGACGACCCTATAGTCGTCGGACATTTCGGCGGCTTGCCAACTTTGGCCCGTGGTTGTGGGGACGACCCTATAGTCGTTGGACATGTCAGCGGCTGGCCAACTTTGGCCCGGTGTCGTGGGGACGACCCAATAGTCGTCGGACCTGTCGGCGGCTGGCCAAATTTGGCCCGGTGTCGTGGGGACGACTCTATAGTCGTCGGACATGTCGGCGGCTGGTCAACTTTGGCCCGTGGTTGTGGGGACGACCCTATAGTCGTTGGACATGTCAGCGGCTGGCCAACTTTGGCCCGGGGTCGTCGGGACGACCCTATAGTCGTCGGACATGACGGTGGCGGACCAATCTAGTCCCGGGGTCGTGGGGACGACCCTATAGTCGTCGGACATGTTGGCGATTGGCCAACATTGGCCCGGGGTCGTCGGGACGACCCTATAGTCGCCGGACATGTCGGCGGCTGGCCAACCTAGTTCCGGGGTCGTGGGGACGACCCTATATTCGTCGGAAATGTCGGCGGCTGGCCAACTTTGGCCCGTGGTCGTGAAGACGACCCTATAGTCGTCGGACAAGACGGTGGCGGGCCAATCTAGTCCCGGGGTCGTGGGGACGACCCTATAGTCGTCGGACAAGTCGGCGGCATGCCACCTTTGGCCCGGGGTCGTGGGGACGACCCTATAGTCGTCGGACATGACGGTGGCGGGCCAATCTAGTTCCGGGGTCGTGGGGACGACCCTATAGTCGTCGGACAAGTCGGCGGCTGGCCAAATTTGGCCCGTGGTCGTGAGGACGACCCTATTGTCGTCGGAAATGTCGGCGGCTGGCCAACTTTGGCCCGTGGTCGTGAAGACGACCCTATAGTCGTCGGACAAGACGGTGGCGGGCCAATCTAGTCCCGGGGTCGTGGGGACGACCCTATAGTCGTCGGACAAGTCGGCGGCTGCCCAATCTAGTCCCGGGATCGTAGGGACGACCCCATAGTCGTCGGACAAGTCGGCGGCTGGCCAACTTTGGCCCGGGGTCGTGGGGACGAATCTATAGTCGTCGGACATGTCGGCGGCTGGCCAACTTTGGCCCGTGGCCGTGGGGACGACCTTATTGTCGTCGGACATGGCGGTGGCGGCCCAATCTAGTCCCGGGATCGTAGGGACGACCCTATAGTCGTCGGACAAGTCGGCGGCTGGCCATCTTTGGCCCGGGGTTGTGGGGACGAATCTATAGTCGTCGGACATGTCGGCGGCTGGCCAACTTTGGCCCGTGGCCGTGGGGACGACCCTATAGTCGTCGGACAAGTCGGCGGCTGCCCAATCTAGTCCCGGGATCGTAGGGACGACCCTATAGTCGTCGGACAAGTCGGCGGCTGGCCAACGTTTGCCCGGGGTCGTGGGGACGACCCTATAGTCGTCGGACAAGTCGGCGGCGAGCCAAGCTAGTCCGGGGGTCGTGGGGACGAGCCTATAGTCGTCGGACATGTCGGCGGCGAGCCAACTTTAGACCGTAGTCGTGGGGACGACCCTATAGTCGTCGGACAAGTCGGCTGCGGGCCAACCTAGTCCCGGGGCCGTGGGGACGACCCTATAGTCGTCGGACAAGTTGGCGGCTGGCAAACTTTGGCCCGTGGTCGTGGGGACGACCCTTTAGTCGTCGGATATGTCGGCGGCTGGCCAAAGTTGGCCCGTGGTCGTGGGGACAACCCTATAATCGTCGGACATGGCGGTGGCGGGCCAATCTAGTCCCGGGATCGTGGGGACGACCCTATTGTCGTCGGACATGGCGGTGGCGGGCCAATCTAGTCCCGGGATCGTGGGGACGACCCTATAGTCGTCGGACAAGTCGGCGGCTGCCCAATCTAGTCCCGGGATCGTAGGGACGACCCCATAGTCGTCGGACAAGTCGGCGGCTGGCCAACTTTGGCCCGGGGTCGTGGGGACGAATCTATAGTCGTCGGACATGTCGGCGGCTGGCCAACTTTGGCCCGTGGCCGTGGGGACGACCTTATTGTCGTCGGACATGGCGGTGGCGGCCCAATCTAGTCCCGGGATCGTAGGGACGACCCCATAGTCGTCGGACAAGTCGGCGGCTGGCCAACTTTGGCCCGGGGTCGTGGGGACGAATCTATAGTCGTCGGACATGACGGTGGCGGGCCAATCTAGTTCCGGGGTCGTGGGGACGACCCTATAGTCGTCGGACAAGTCGGCGGCTGGCCAAATTTGGCCCGTGGTCGTGAGGACGACCCTATTGTCGTCGGAAATGTCGGCGGCTGGCCAACTTTGGCCCGTGGCCGTGGGGACGACCTTATTGTCGTCGGACATGGCGGTGGCGGCCCAATCTAGTCCCGGGATCGTAGGGACGACCCCATAGTCGTCGGACAAGTCGGCGGCTGGCCAACTTTGGCCCGGGGTCGTGGGGACGAATCTATAGTCGTCGGACATGTCGGCGGCTGGCCAACTTTGGCCCGTGGCCGTGGGGACGACCTTATTGTCGTCGGACATGGCGGTGGCGGCCCAATCTAGTCCCGGGATCGTAGGGACGACCCCATAGTCGTCGGACAAGTCGGCGGCTGGCCAACTTTGGCCCGGGGTCGTGGGGACGAATCTATAGTCGTCGGACATGACGGTGGCGGGCCAATCTAGTTCCGGGGTCGTGGGGACGACCCTATAGTCGTCGGACAAGTCGGCGGCTGGCCAAATTTGGCCCGTGGTCGTGAGGACGACCCTATTGTCGTCGGAAATGTCGGCGGCTGGCCAACTTTGGCCCGTGGTCGTGAAGACGACCCTATAGTCGTCGGACAAGACGGTGGCGGGCCAATCTAGTCCCGGGGTCGTGGGGACGACCCTATAGTCGTCGGACAAGTCGGCGGCATGCCACCTTTGGCCCGGGGTCGTGGGGACGACCCTATAGTCGTCGGACATGACGGTGGCGGGCCAATCTAGTTCCGGGGTCGTGGGGACGACCCTATAGTCGTCGGACAAGTCGGCGGCTGGCCAAATTTGGCCCGTGGTCGTGAGGACGACCCTATTGTCGTCGGAAATGTCGGCGGCTGGCCAACTTTGGCCCGTGGTCGTGAAGACGACCCTATAGTCGTCGGACAAGACGGTGGCGGGCCAATCTAGTCCCGGGGTCGTGGGGACGACCCTATAGTCGTCGGACAAGTCGGCGGCTGGCCAACCTAGACCCGGGGTCGTGGGGACGACCCTATTGTCGTCGGACATGACGGTGGCGGGCCAATCTAGTCCCGGGGTCGTGGGGACGACCCTATAGTCGTCGGACATGTCGGCGGCTGGCCAACTTTGGCCCGTGGTTGTGGGGACGACCCTATAGTCGTCGGACATGTCGGCGGCTGGTCAACTTTGGCCCGTGGTCGTGGGGACGACCCTATAGTCGTCGGACAAGACGATGGCGGACCAATCTAGTCCCGGGGTCGTGGGGACGACCCTATAGTCGTCGGACATGTCGGCGGCTGGCCAACTTTGGCCCGTGGTCGTGGGGACGATCCAATAGTCGTCGGACATGTCGGCGGCTGGCCAACTTTGGCCCGTGGTTGTGGGAACGACCCTATAGTCGTTGGACATGACGCTGGCGGTCCAATCTAGTCCCGTGGTCGTGGGGACGACCCTATAGTCGTCGGACAAGACGGTGGCGGACCAATCTAGTCCCGGGGTCGTGGGGACGACCCTATAGTCGTCGGACAAGTCGGCGGCTGGCCAACCTAGACCCGGGGTCGTGGGGACGACCCTATTGTCGTCGGACAAGACGGTGGCGGACCAATCTAGTCCCGGGGTCGTGGGGACGACCCTATAGTCGTCGGACATGTCGGCGGCTGGCCAACTTTGGCCCGTGGTCGTGGGGACGATCCAATAGTCGTCGGACATGTCGGCGGCTGGCCAACTTTGGCCCGTGGTTGTGGGAACGACCCTATAGTCGTTGGACATGACGCTGGCGGTCCAATCTAGTCCCGGGGTCGTCGGGACGACCCTATAGTCGTCGGACAAGTCGGCGGCTGGCCAACCTAGACCCGGGGTCGTGGGGACGACCCTATTGTCGTCGGACATGACGGTGGCGGGCCAATCTAGTCCCGGGGTCGTGGGGACGACCCTATAGTCGTCGAACAATTCGGCGGCGGGCCAAGCTTGTCCCGGGGTCGTGGGGACGACCCTATAATCGTCGGACATGACGGTGGCGGGCCAATCTAGTCCGTGGTTGTGGGGACGACCCTATAGTCGTTGGACATGACGGTGGCGGGCCAATCTAGTCCCGGGGTCGTGGGGACGCCCTATAGTCGTCGGACAAGACGGCGGCTGGACATCTTTGGCCCGGAGTCGTGGGGACGACCCTATAGTCGTCGGACATGTTGGCGGCTTGTCAGTCTAGTCCCGGGGTCGTGGGTACGACCCTATAGTCGTCGGACAAGTCGGCGGCTGGCCAACCTAGACCCGGGGTCGTGGGGACGACCCTATTGTCGTCGGACATGGCGGTGGCGGGCCAATCTAGTCCCGGGGTCGTGGGGACGACCCTATTGTCGTCGGACATGACGGTGGCGGGCCAATCTAGTCTCGGGGTCGTTGGGACGACCCTATAGTCGTCGGACATGTCGGCGGCTGGCCAACTTTGGCCCGTGGTCGTGGGGACGATCCAAAAGTCGTCGGACATGTCGGCGGCTGGCCAACTTTGTCGCGTTGTCGTGGGGACGATCCGATTGTCGTCGGACATGTCGGCGGTTGGCCAACTTTGGCCCGTGGTCGTAGGGACGACCCTATAGTCGTCGGACATGTCGGCGGCTTGCCAACATTGGCCCGTGGTCGTGGGGACGACCCAATAGTCGTTGGAAATGTCAGCGGATGGCCAACTTTGGCCCGGTGTCGTGGGGACGACCCAATAGTCGTCGGACATGTCGGCGGCTGGCCAACCTAGACCCGGGGTCGTGGGGACGACCCTATAGTCGTCGGACATGTCGGCGGGTGGCCAACCTAGTCCCGAGGTCGTGGGGACGACCCTATAGTCGTCGGACATGTCGGCGGCTTGCCAACTTTGGCCCGGGGTCGTGGGGCGATCCAATAGTCGTCGGACATGTCGGCGGCTGGTCAACTTTGGCCCGTGGTCGTGGGGACGACCCTATAGTCGTTGGACATGTCAGCGGCTGGCCAACTTTGGCCCGGTGTCGTGGGGACGACCCAATAGTCGTCGGACATGTCGGCGGCTGGCCAACTTTGGCCCGTGGTCGTGGGGACGATCCGATAGTCGTTGGACATGACGGTGGCGGACCAATCTAGTCCCGGGGTCGTGGGGACGACCCTATAGTCGTCGGACAAGTCGGCGGCTGGCCAACCTAGTCCTGGGGGTCGTGGGGACGACCCTATAGTCCTCGGACAAGTCGGCGGCTGGCCAACTTTGGCCCGTGGTCGTGGGGACGATCCGATAGTCGTTGGACATGACGGTGGCGGACCAATCTAGTCCCGGGGTCGTGGGGACGACCCAATAGTCGTCGGACATGTCGGCGGCTGGCCAACCTAGACCCGGGGTCGTGGGGACGACCCTATAGTCGTCGGACATGTCGGCGGGTGGCCAACCTAGTCCCGAGGTCGTGGGGACGACCCTATAGTCGTCGCACATGTCGGCGGCTGGCCAACTTTGGCCCATGGTCGTGGGGACGACCCAATAGTCGTCGGACATGTCGGCGGCTGGCCAAAATTGGCCCGAGGTCGTGGGGGCGACCCTATAGTCGTCGGACATGTCGGCGGCTGGCCAACCTAGTCCCGAGGTCGTCGGACTTGACGGTGGCGGGCCAATCTAGTCCCGGGGTCGTGGGGACGACCCTACTGTCGTCGGACATTTCGGCGGCTTGCCAACTTTGGCCCGGGGTCGTGGGGACGACCCTATAGTCGTCGGACATGTCGGCGGCTGGCCAACTTTGGGCCGTGGTCGTGGAGACGATCCTATAGTCGTCGGACTTGACGGTGGCTTGCCAATCAAGTCCCGGGGTTGTGGGGACGACCTTATAGTCGTCGGATATGTCGGCGGCTTGCCAAATTTGCCCGGGGTCGTGGGGACGACCCTATAGTCGTCGGACTTGACGGTGGCGGGCCAATCTAGTCCCGGGGTCGTGGGGACGACCCAATAGTCGTTGGACATTACGGCGGCTGGCCAACTTTGGCCCATGGTCGTGGGGACGACCCTATAATCGTTGGACATGACGGTGGCGTGCCAATCTAGTCCCGGGGTCGTAGGGACGACCCTATAGTCGTCGGACATGACGGTGGCCGGCCAATCTAGTGCCGGGGTCGTAGGGACGACCCTATAGTCGTCGGACATGTTGGCGATTGGCCAACATTGGCCCGGGGTCGTCGGGACGACCCTATAGTCGTCGGACATGTTGGCGGCTTGTCAGCCTAGTCCCGGGGTCGTGGGTACGACCCTATAGTCGTCGGACAAGTCGGCGGCGGGCCAACCTTGTCCCGGGGTCGTGGGGACGACACTATAGTCGTCGGACCTGACGGTGGCGGGCCAATCTAGTCGCGGGGTCGTGGGGACGACCCTATAGTCGTCGGACAAGACGGCGGCTGGATATTCTTGGCTCGCGGTCGTGGGGACGACCCTATAGTCGTCGGACATTTCGGCGGCTTGCCAACTTTGGCCCGGGGTCGTGGGGACGACCCTATAGTCGTTGGACATTTCGGCGGCATGCCAACTTTGGCCCGGGGTCGTGGGTACGACCCTATAGTCGTTGGACATGACGGTGGCGGGCCAATCTAGTCCCGGGGTCGTAGGGACGACCCTATAGTCGACGGACATGTCGGCGGCTGGCCAACTTTGGCCCGTGGTCGTGGAGATGATCCTATACTCGTCGGACTTGACGGTGGCGGGCCAATCTAGTCCCGGGGTTGTGGGGACGACCCTATAGTCGTCGGACATTTCGGCGGCTTGCCAACTTTGGCCCGGGGTCGTGGGGACGACCCGATAGTCGTCGGACATGTCGGCGGCTGGCCAACCTAGTCCCGGGGTCGTGGGGACGACCCTATAGTCGTCGGACATGTCGGCGGCTGGCCAACTTTGGCCCGTGGTCGTGGGAACGATCCAATAGTCGTCGGACATGTCGGCGGCTGGCCAACTTTGGGCCGTGGTCGTGGGGACGACCCTATAGTCGTTGGACATGTCAGCGGCTGGCCAACTTTGGCCCGGTGTCGTGGGGACGACTCTATAGTCATCGGACATGTCGGCGGCTGGCCAACCTAGACCCGGGGTCGTGGGGACGACCCTATTGTCGTCGGACATGTCGGCGGCTTGCCAACTTTGGCCCGTGGTCGTGGGGACGACCCTATAGTCGTTGGGCATGTCAGCGGCTGACCAACTTTGGCCCAGTGTAGTGGGGACGCCTCTATAGTCGTCGAACATGTCGGCGGCTGGCCAACCTAGACCCGGGGTCGTGGGGACGACCATATAGTCATCGGACATGTCGGCGGCTGGCCAACTTTGGCCCGTGGTCGTGGGGCGACCCAATAGTCGTTGGACATGTCGGCGGCTGGCCAACTTTGGCCCGTGGTCGTGGGGACGATCCGATAGTCGTCGGATATGTCGGCGGCTGGCCAACCTAGACCCGGGGTCGTGGGGACGACCCTATAGTCGTCGGATATGTCGGCGGCTTGCCAACTTTGGCCCGGGGTCGTGGGGACGATCCAATAGTCGTCGGACATGTCGGCGGCTGGTCAACTTTGGCCCGTGGTTGTGGGGACGACCCTATAGTCGTGGGACATGTCAGCGGCTGGCCAACTTTGGCCCGGTGTCGTGGGGACGACCCAATAGTCGTCGGACATGTCGGCGGCTGGCAACTTTGGCCCGGTGTCGTGGGGACGACTCTATAGTCGTCGGACATGTCGGCGGCTGGCCAACCTAGACCCGGGGTCGTGGGGACGACTCTATAGTCGTCGGACATGTCGGCGGCTGGCCAACCTAGACCCGGGGTCGTGGGGACGACCCTATAGTCGTCGGACATGTTGGCGATTGGCCAACAGTGGCCCGGGGTCGTCGGGACGACCCTATAGTCGTCGGACATGTCGGCGGCTGGCCAACCTAGTTCCGGGGTCGTGGGGACGACCCTATATTCGCCGGACATGTCGGCGGCTGGCCAACTTTGGCCCATGGTCGTGGGGACTACCCAATAGTCGTCGGACATGTCGGCGTCTGGCCAACCTAGTCCCGAGGTCGTGGGGCGACCCTATAGTCGTCGGACATGTCGGCGGCTGGCCAACTTTGGCCCGTGGTCGTGGGGACGACCCTGAAGTCGCCGGACATGTTTGCGGCAGGTCAACCTAGTCCCGGGGTCGTGGGGACGACCCTATAGTCTTCGGACAAGTCGACGGCGGGCCAAGCTAGACCGGGGGTCGTGGGGACGACCCTATAGTCGGCGGACTTGACGGTGTCGGGCCAATCTAGTCCCGGGGTTGTGGGGACGACCCTATAGTCGTCGGACATGTCGGCGGCTTGCCAAATTTGCCCGGGGTCGTGGGGACGACCCTATAGCCGTCGGATAAGTCGGCGGCAAGCCAACCTAGTCCCGGGGTCGTGGGGACGACCCTATAGTCGTCGGACAAGTCGGAGGCTGGCCAACTTTGGCCCGTGGTCGTGGGGACGACCCTATAGTCGTCGGACAAATCGGCGGCTGGCCATCTTTGGCCCGGGGTCGTGGGGACGACGCTATTGTCGTCGGACAAGTCGGCGGTGAGCCAACCTAGTACAGGGGTCGTGGGGACGACCCTATAGTCGTCGGACATGTCGGCGGCTTGCCAACTTTGGACCGGGGACGTGGGGACGACCCTGTAGTCGTCGGAAATGTCGGCGGCTGTCCAACTTTGGCCCGGGGTCGTGGGGACGACCCTATAGTCGTCGGACATGATGGCGGCGAGCCAATCTAGTCCCGGGGTTGTGGGGACGACCCAATAGTCGACGGACATGACGGTGGCGGGCTAATCTAGTCCCGGGGTCATGGGGGCGACCCTTGAGTCGTCGGATATGACGGCGGCTGGCCAACTTTGGCCCGTGGTTATTGGGACGACCCTATAATTGTCGGACATGACGGCGGCGAGCCAACCTAGTCCCGGGGTTGTGGGGACGACCCAATAGTCGTCGGACAATTCGGCGGCGAGCCAACCTAGTCCCGGGGTCGTGGGGACGACCCTATAGTCGTCGGACATGACAGTGGCGGGCCAATCTAGGCCCGGGTCGTGGGGACGACCCTGTAGTCGTCGGACATGTCGCCGGCTGGCCAACTTTGGTCTGTGGTCGTGGGGACGACCCTATAGTCGTCGGACATGACGGTGGCGGGCCAATCTAGTCCTGGGGTCGTGGGGACGACCCTATAGTCGTCGGACATGACGGTGTCGGGCCAATCTAGTCCCGGGATCGTGGGGACGACCCTATAGTCGTCGGACATGACGGTGTCGGGCCAATATAGTCCCGGGATCGTGGGGACGACCCTATAGTCGTCGGACATGTCGACGGCTGGCCTACTTTGGCCCGGTGTCGTGGGGACGACTCTATAGTGGTCGGACATGTCGGTGGCGAGCCAATCTAGTCCCGGGGTCGTGGGGACGACCCTATAGTCCTCGGACAAGTCGGCGGCTGGCCAACTTTGGCCCAGGGTTGTGGGGACGACCCTATAGTCGCCGGACATGTTGGCGGCAGGTCAACCTAGTCCCGGGGTCGTGGGGACGACCCTATAGTCTTCGGACAAGTCGACGGCGGGCCAAGCTAGTCCGGGGGTCGTGGGGACGACCCTATAGTCGGCGGACTTGACGGTATCGGGCCAATCTAGTCCCGGGGTTGTGGGGACGACCCTATAGTCGTCGGACATGTCGGCGGCTTGCCAAATTTGCCCGGGGTCGTGGGGACGACCCTAAAGTCGTCGGATAAGTCGGCGGCAAGCCAACCTAGTCCCGGGGTCGTGGGGACGACCCTATAGTCGTCGGACAAGTCGGCGGCTGTCCAACTTTGGCCCGGGGTCGTGGGGACGACCCTATAGTCGTCGGACATGATGGCGGCGAGCCAATCTAGTCCCGGGGTTGTGGGGACGACCCAATAGTCGACGGACATGACGGTGGCGGGCTAATCTAGTCCCGGGGTCATGGGGGCGACCCTTGAGTCGTCGGATATGACGGCGGCTGGCCAACTTTGGCCCGTGGTTATTGGGACGACCCTATAATTGTCGGACATGACGGCGGCGAGCCAACCTAGTCCCGGGGTTGTGGGGACGACCCAATAGTCGTCGGACAATTCGGCGGCGAGCCAACCTAGTCCCGGGGTCGTGGGGACGACCCTATAGTCGTCGGACATGACAGTGGCGGGCCAATCTAGGCCCGGGTCGTGGGGACGACCCTGTAGTCGTCGGACATGTCGCCGGCTGGCCAACTTTGGTCTGTGGTCGTGGGGACGACCCTATAGTCGTCGGACATGACGGTGGCGGGCCAATCTAGTCCTGGGGTCGTGGGGACGACCCTATAGTCGTCGGACATGACGGTGTCGGGCCAATCTAGTCCCGGGATCGTGGGGACGACCCTATAGTCGTCGGACATGACGGTGTCGGGCCAATATAGTCCCGGGATCGTGGGGACGACCCTATAGTCGTCGGACATGTCGACGGCTGGCCTACTTTGGCCCGGTGTCGTGGGGACGACTCTATAGTGGTCGGACATGTCGGTGGCGAGCCAATCTAGTCCCGGGGTCGTGGGGACGACCCTATAGTCCTCGGACAAGTCGGCGGCTGGCCAACTTTGGCCCAGGGTTGTGGGGACGACCCTATAGTCGCCGGACATGTTGGCGGCAGGTCAACCTAGTCCCGGGGTCGTGGGGACGACCCTATAGTCTTCGGACAAGTCGACGGCGGGCCAAGCTAGTCCGGGGGTCGTGGGGACGACCCTATAGTCGGCGGACTTGACGGTATCGGGCCAATCTAGTCCCGGGGTTGTGGGGACGACCCTATAGTCGTCGGACATGTCGGCGGCTTGCCAAATTTGCCCGGGGTCGTGGGGACGACCCTAAAGTCGTCGGATAAGTCGGCGGCAAGCCAACCTAGTCCCGGGGTCGTGGGGACGACCCTATAGTCGTCGGACAAGTCGGCGGCTGGCCAACTTTGGCCCGTGGTCGTGGGGACGACCCTATAGTCGTCGGAAATGACGGTGGCGGGCCAATCTAGTCCCGGGGTCGTGGGGACGACCCTATAGTCGTCGGACATATCAGCGGCTGGCCAACTTTGGCCCGGGGTCGTGGGGACGACCCTACAGTCGTCGGATATGTCGGCGGCTGGCCAACTTTGGCCCGTGGTCGTGGGGACGACCCTATAGTCGTCGGAAATGACGGTGGCGGGCCAATCTAGTCCCGGGGTCGTGGGGACGACTCTATAGTCGTCGGACAAGTCGGCGGCGGGCCAACCTAGTCCCGGGGTCGTGGGGACGACCCTATAATCGTCGGACATGACGGTGGCGGGCCAATCTCGTCTCGGGGTCGTGGGGACGACCCTATAGTCGTCGGACAAGTCGGTGGCGAGCCAACTTTGGCCCGGGGTCGTGGGGACGACCCTATAGTCGTCGGACTTGACGGTGGCGGGCCAATCTAGTCCCGGGGTCTTGGGGACGACCCTACAGTCGTCGGACATTTCGGCGGCTTGCCAACTTTGGCCCGGGGTGGTGGGGACGACCCTATAGTCTTCGGACATGTCGGCGGCTGGCCAACCTAGTCCCGAGGTCGTGGGGGCGACCGTATAGTCGTCGGACATGTCCGCGGCTGGCCAACCTAGTCCCGAGGTCGTCGGACTTGACGGTGGCGGGCCAATCTAGTCCCGGGGTCGTGGGGACGACCCTATAGTCGTCGGACAAGACGGCGGCTGGACATCTTTGGCCCGGGGTCGTGGGGACGACCCTATAGTCGTCGGACATGTCGGCGGCTGGCCAACCTAGTCCCGAGGTCGTCGGACTTGACGGTGGCGGGCCAATCTAGTCCCGGGGTCTTGGGGACGACCCTACAGTCGTCGGACATTTCGGAGGCTTGCCAACTTTGGCCCGGGGTGGTGGGGACGACCCTATAGTCGTCGGACTTGACGGTGGCGGGCCAATCTAGTCCCGGGGTCTTGGGGACGACCCTACAGTCGTCGGACATTTCGGCGGCTTGCCAACTTTGGCCCGGGGTGGTGGGGACGACCCTATAGTCGTCGGACATGTCGGCGGCTGGCCTACCTAGTCCCGAGGTCGTGCGGGCGACCCTATAGTCGTCGGACATGTCGGCGGCTGGCCAACCTAGTCCCGAGGTCGTCGGACTTGACGGTGGCGGGCCAATCTAGTCCCGGGGTCTTGGGGACGACCCTACAGTCGTCGGACATTTCGACGGCTTGCCAACTTTGGCCCGGGGTGGTGGGGACGACCCTATAGTCGTCGGACATGTCGGCGGCTGGCCAACCTAGTCCCGAGGTCGTTGGGACGACCCTATAGTCGTCGGACTTGACGGTGGCGGGCCAATCTAGTCCCGGGGTCGTGGGGACGACCCTACAGTCGTCGGACATTTCGGCGGCTTGCCAACTTTGGCCCGGGGTCGTGGGGACGACCCCATTGTCGTCGGACATGACAGTGGCGGACCAATCTAGTCCCGGGGTCGTGGGGAAGACCCTATACTCGTCGGACATGTCGGCGGCTGGCCAACCTAGTCCCGAGGTCGTTGGGACGACCCTATAGTCGTCGGACTTGACGGTGGCGGGCCAATCTAGTCCCGGGGTCTTGGGGACGACCCTACAGTCGTCGGACATTTCGGCGGCTTGCCAACTTTGGCCCGGGGTGGTGGGGACGACCCTATAGTCGTCGGACATGTCGGCGGCTTGCCTACCTAGTCCCGAGGTCGTGGGGGCGACCCTATAGTCGTCGGACATGTCGTCGGCTGGCCAACCTAGTCCCGAGGTCGTCGGACTTGACGGTGGCGGGCCAATCTAGTCCCGGGGTCTTGGGGACGACCCTACAGTCGTCGGACATTTCGGCGGCTTGCCAACTTTGGCCCGGGGTGGTGGGGACGACCCTATAGTCGTCGGACATGTCGGCGGCTGGCCTACCTAGTCCCGAGGTCGTGGGGGCGACCCTATAGTCGTCGGACATGTCGGCGGCTGGCCAACCTAGTCCCGAGGTCGTCGGACTTGACGGTGGCGGGCCAATCTAGTCCCGGGGTCGTGGGGACGACCCTACAATCGTCGGACATTTCGGCGGCTTGCCAACTTTGGCCCGGGGTCGTGGGGACGACCCTATAGTCGTCGGACATGTCGGCGGCTGGCCAACCTAGTCCCGAGGTCGTCGGACTTGACGGTGGCGGGCCAATCTAGTCTCGGGGTCGTGGGGACGACCCTATAGTCGTCAGACATGTCGGCGGCTGGCCGTGGACGTGGGGACGACCCAATAGTCGTCGGACATGTTGGCGGCTTGTCAGCCTAGTCCCGGGGTCGTGGGTACGACCCTATAGTCGTCGGACAAGTCGGCGGCGGGCCAACCTTGTCCCGGGGTAGTGGGGACGACCCTATAGTCGTCGGACATGTCGGCGGCTGGCCAACTTTGGCCCGGTGTCGTGGGGACGACTCTATAGTCGTCGGAAATGTCGGCGGCTGGCCAACCTGGACCCGGGGTCGTGGGGACGACCCTATTGTCGTCGGACATGACGGTGGCGGGCCAATCTAGTCTCGGGGTCGTGGGGACGACCCTATAGTCGTCGGACATGTCGGCGGCTGGCCAACTTTGGCCCGGTGTCGTGGGGACGACTCTATAGTCGTCGGAAATGTCGGCGGCTGGCCAACCTGGAGCCGGTGTTGTGGGGACGACCCTATAGTCGTCGGACATGTCGGCGGCTGGCCAACTTTGGCCCGGTGTCGTGGGGACGACTCTATAGTCGTCGGAAATGTCGGCGGCTGGCCAACCTGGACCCGGGGTCGTGGGGACGACCCTATTGTCGTCGGACATGACGGTGGCGGGCCAATCTAGTCTCGGGGTCGTGGGGACGACCCTATAGTCGTCAGACATGTTGGCGGCTTGTCAGCCTAGTCCCGGGGTCGTGGGTACGACCCTATAGTCGTCGGACAAGTCGGCGGCGGGCCAAACTTGTCCCGGGTTCGTGGGGACGACCCTATAGTCGTCGGACATGTCGGCGGCTGGCCAACTTTGGCCCGGTGTCGTGGGGACGACTCTATAGTCGTTGGAAATGTCGGCGCTTGGCCAACCTGGACCCGGGGTCGTGGGGACGACCCTATTGTCGTTGGACATGACGGTGGCGGGCCAATCTAGTCTCGGGGTCGTGGGGACGACTCTATAGTCGTCTGACATGACAGTGGCGAGCCAATCTAGTCCCAGGGTCGTGGGGACGACCCTATAGTCGTCGGACAAGACGGCGGCTGGACATCTTTGGCCCGCGGTCGCGGGGACAACCCTATAGTCGTCGGACATTTCGGCGGCATGCCATCTTTAGCCCGGGGTCGTGGGGACGACCCTATAGTCGTCGGACAAGACGGCGGCTGGACATCTTTGGCCCGGGGTCGTGGGGACGACCCTATAGTCGTCGGACAAGACGGCGGCGGGCCAATCCAGTCCCGGGGTCGTAGGGACGACCCTATAGTCTTCGGACAAGTCGGCGGCGGGCCAAGCTTGTCCCGGGGTCGTGGGGACGATCCTATAATCGTCGGACATGACGGTGGCGGGCCAATCTCGTCTCGGGGTCGTGGGGACGACCCTATAGTCGTCGGACAAGTCGGTGGCGAGCCATCTTTGGCCCGGGGTCGGGGGACGACCCTATAGTCGTCGGACTTGACGGTGGCGGGCCAATCTAGTCCCGGGGTCTTGGGGACGACCCTACAGTCGTCGGACATTTCGGCGGCTTGCCAACTTTGGCCCGGGGTGGTGGGGACGACCCTATAGTCTTCGGACATGTCGGCGGCTGGCCAACCTAGTCCCGAGGTCGTGGGGGCGACCGTATAGTCGTCGGACATGTCCGCGGCTGGCCAACCTAGTCCCGAGGTCGTCGGACTTGACGGTGGCGGGCCAATCTAGTCCCGGCGTCGTGGGGACGACCCTATAGTCGTCGGACAAGACGGCGGCTGGACATCTTTGGCCCGTGGTCGTGGGGACGACCCTATAGTCGTCGGACATGTCGGCGGCTGGCCAACCTAGTCCCGAGGTCGTCGGACTTGACGGTGGCGGGCCAATCTAGTCCCGGGGTCGTGGAGACGACCCTACAGTCGTCGGACATTTCGGCGGCTTGCCAACCTAGTCCCGAGGTCGTGGGGACGACCCTATAGTCGTCGGACTTGACGGTGGCGGGCCAATCTAGTCCCGGGGTCGTGGGGACGACCCTACAGTCGTCGGACATTTCGGCGGCTTGCCAACTTTGGCCCGGGGTCGTGGGACGACCCTATAGTAGTCGGACTTGACGGTAGCGGGCCAATCTAGTCCCGAGGTCGTGGGGACGACCCTATATTCGTCGGACAAGTCGGCGGCGGGCCAAGCTAGTCCCGGGGTCGTAGGGACGACCCTATAGTCGTCGGAAATGTTGGCGATTGGCCAACATTGGCCCGGGGTCGTCGGGACGACTCTATAGTCGTCGGACATGTCGGCGGCTGGCCAACTTTGGCCCGGGGTCGTGGGGACGACTCTATAGTCGTCGGAAATGTCGGCGGCTGGCCAACCTGGACTCGGGGTCGTGGGGACGACCCTATAGTCGTCGGACAAGACGGCGGCTGGACATCTATGGCCCGGGGTCGTGGGGACGACCCTATAGTCGTCGGACATGTTGGCGGCTTGCCAACTTTGGCCCGGGGTCGTGGGGACGACCCTATAGTCGTCGGACATGACGGTGGCGGGCCAATCTAGTCCCGGGGTCGTGGGGACGACCCTATAGTCGTTGGACATGAAGGTGGCGGGCTAATCTAGTCCCTGGGTCGTAGGGACGACCCTATAGTCGTTGGACATGTCGGCGATTGGCCAACATTGGTCCGGGGTCGTGGGGACGACCCTATAGTCGTCGGACATGTCGGCGGCTGGTCAACTTTGGCCCGGGGTCGTGGGAACGACCCTATTGTCGTCGGACATGACGGTGGCGGGCCATTCTAGTCCCGGGGTCGTGGGGACGACCCTATAGTCGTCGGACATATCGGCGGCTGGCCAACTTTGGCCCGTGGTCGTGGGGACGACCCAATAGTGGTCGGACATGTCGGCGGCGGGCCAATCTAGTCCCGAGGTCCTGGGGACGACCCTATAGACGTCGGACAAGTCGGCGGCTGGCCAACCTAGACCCGGGGTCGTGGGGACGACCCTATTGTCGTCGGACATGACGGTGGCGGGCCAATCTAGTCCCGGGGTCGTGGGGACGACCCTATAGTCGTCGAACAATTCGGCGGCGGGCCAAGCTTGTCCCGGGGTCGTGGGGACGACCCTATAATCGTCGGACATGACGGTGGCGGGCCAATCTAGTCCCGGGGTCGTGGGGACGACCCTATAGTCGTCGGACATGTCGGCGGCTGGTCAACTTTGGCCCGGGGTCGTGGGTACGACCCTATAGTCGTCGGACATGACGGTGTCGGGCCAATCTAGTCCCGGGGTCGTGGGGACGACCCTATAGTCGTCGAACAATTCGGCGGCGGGCCAAGCTTGTCCCGGGGTCGTGGGGACGACCCTATAATCGTCGGACATGACGGTGGCGGGCCAATCTAGTCCCGGGGTCGTGGGGACGACCCTATAGTCGTCGGACATGTCGGCGGCTGGCCAACTTTGGCCCGGTGTCGTGGGGACGACTCTATAGTCGTCGGACATGTCGGCGGCTGGCCAACTTTGGCCCGGGGTCGTGGGGACGACTCTATAGTCGTCGGAAATGTCGGCGGCTGGCCAACCTGGACTCGGGGTCGTGGGGACGACCCTATAGTCGTCGGACAAGACGGCGGCTGGACATCTTTGGCCCGGGGTCGTGGGGACGACCCTATAGTCGTCGGACATGTTGGCGGCTTGCCAACTTTGGCCCGGGGTCGTGGGGACGACCCTATAGTCGTCGGACATGACGGTGGCGGGCCAATCTAGTGCCGGGGTCGTGGGGACGACCCTATAGTCGTTGGACATGACGGTGGCGGGCTAATCTAGTCCCTGGGTCGTAGGGACGACCCTATAGTCGTTGGACATGTCGGCGATTGGCCAACATTGGCCCGGGGTCGTGGGGACGACCCTATAGTCGTCGGACATGTCGGCGGCTGGCCAACTTTGGCCCGTGGTTGTGGGGACGACCCTATAATCGTTGGACATGACGGTGGCGGGCCAATCTAGTCCCGGGGTCGTGGGGACGACCCTATAGTCGTCGGACAAGACGGCGGCTGGACATCTTTGGCCCGGGGTCGTGGGGACGACCCTATAGTCGTCGGACATGTTGGCGGCTTGTCAGCCTAGTCCTAGCGTCGTGGGGACGACCCTATTGTCGTCGGACATGACGGTGGCGGGCCAATCTAGTCCCGGGGTCGTGGGGACGACCCTATAGTCGTCGGACATGTCGGCGGCTGGCCAACTATGGCCCGGTGTCGTGGGGACGACTCTATAGTCGTCGGAAATGTCGGCGGCTGGCCAACCTGGACCCGGGGTCGTGGGGACGACCCTATTGTCGTCGGACATGACGGTGGCGGGCCAATCTAGTCTCGGGGTCGTGGGGACGACCCTATAGTCGTCGGACATGTCGGCGGCTGGCCAACTTTGGCCCGGGGTCGTGGGGACGACCCTATAGTCGTCGGACATGACGGTGGCATGCCAACTTTGGCCCGGGGTCGTGGGACGACCCTATAGTCGTCGGACTTGACGGTAGCGGGCCAATCTAGTCCCGAGGTCGTGGGGACGACCCTATATTCGTCGGACAAGTCGGCGGCGGGCCAAGCTTGTCCCGGGGTCGTGGGGACGACCTTACAGTCTTCGGACATTTCGGCGGCTTGCCAACTTTGGCCCGGGGTGGTGGGGACGACCCTATAATCGTCGGACATTTCGGCGGCTGGCCATCTTTGGCCCGTGGTTGTGGGGACGACCATATAGTCGTTGGACGTGACGGTGGCGGGCCAATCTAGTCCCGGGGTCGTGGGGACGACCCTATAGTCGTCGGACATTTCGGCGGCTGGCCATCTTTGGCCCGTGGTTGTGGGGACGACCATATAGTCGTCGGACATGTCGGCGGTTGGCCAACTTTGGCCCGTGGTTGTGGGAACGACCCTATAGTCGTTGGACATGACGGTGGCGGGCCAATCTAGTCCCGGGGTCGTGGGGACGACCCTAAAGTCGTCGGATAAGTCGGCGGCAAGCCAACCTAGTCCCGGGGTCGTGGGGACGACCCTATAGTCGTCGGACAAGTCGGCGGCTGGCCAACTTTGGCCCGTGGTCGTGGGGACGACCCTATAGTCGTCGGAAATGACGGTGGCGGGCCAATCTAGTCCCGGGGTCGTGGGGACGACCCTATAGTCGTCGGACATATCAGCGGCTGGCCAACTTTGGCCCGGGGTCGTGGGGACGACCCTACAGTCGTCGGATATGTCGGCGGCTGGCCAACTTTGGCCCGTGGTCGTGGGGACGACCCTATAGTCGTCGGACATGACGGTGGCGGGCCAATCTCGTCTCGGGGTCGTGGGGACGACCCTATAGTCGTCGGACAAGTCGGTGGCGAGCCAACTTTGGCCCGGGGTCGTGGGGACGACCCTATAGTCGTCGGACTTGACGGTGGCGGGCCAATCTAGTCCCGGGGTCTTGGGGACGACCCTACAGTCGTCGGACATTTCGGCGGCTTGCCAACTTTGGCCCGGGGTGGTGGGGACGACCCTATAGTCTTCGGACATGTCGGCGGCTGGCCAACCTAGTCCCGAGGTCGTGGGGGCGACCGTATAGTCGTCGGACATGTCCGCGGCTGGCCAACCTAGTCCCGAGGTCGTCGGACTTGACGGTGGCGAGCCAATCTAGTCCCGGGGTCGTGGGGACGACCCTATAGTCGTCGGACAAGACGGCGGCTGGACATCTTTGGCCCGGGGTCGTGGGGACGACCCTATAGTCGTCGGACATGTCGGCGGCTGGCCAACCTAGTCCCGAGGTCGTCGGACTTGACGGTGGCGGGCCAATCTAGTCCCGGGGTCTTGGGGACGACCCTACAGTCGTCGGACATTTCGGAGGCTTGCCAACTTTGGCCCGGGGTGGTGGGGACGACCCTATAGTCGTCGGACTTGACGGTGGCGGGCCAATCTAGTCCCGGGGTCTTGGGGACGACCCTACAGTCGTCGGACATTTCGGCGGCTTGCCAACTTTGGCCCGGGGTGGTGGGGACGACCCTATAGTCGTCGGACATGTCGGCGGCTGGCCTACCTAGTCCCGAGGTCGTGCGGGCGACCCTATAGTCGTCGGACATGTCGGCGGCTGGCCAACCTAGTCCCGAGGTCGTCGGACTTGACGGTGGCGGGCCAATCTAGTCCCGGGGTCTTGGGGACGACCCTACAGTCGTCGGACATTTCGACGGCTTGCCAACTTTGGCCCGGGGTGGTGGGGACGACCCTATAGTCGTCGGACATGTCGGCGGCTGGCCAACCTAGTCCCGAGGTCGTTGGGACGACCCTATAGTCGTCGGACTTGACGGTGGCGGGCCAATCTAGTCCCGGGGTCGTGGGGACGACCCTACAGTCGTCGGACATTTCGGCGGCTTGCCAACTTTGGCCCGGGGTCGTGGGGACGACCCCATTGTCGTCGGACATGACAGTGGCGGACCAATCTAGTCCCGGGGTCGTGGGGAAGACCCTATACTCGTCGGACATGTCGGCGGCTGGCCAACCTAGTCCCGAGGTCGTTGGGACGACCCTATAGTCGTCGGACTTGACGGTGGCGGGCCAATCTAGTCCCGGGGTCGTGGGGACGACCCTACAGTCGTCGGACATTTCGGCGGCTTGCCAACTTTGGCCCGGGGTCGTGGGGACGAACCTATAGTCGTCGGACTTGACGGTGGCGGGCCAATCTAGTCCCGGGGTCTTGGGGACGACCCTACAGTCGTCGGACATTTCGGCGGCTTGCCAACTTTGGCCCGGGGTGGTGGGGACGACCCTATAGTCGTCGGACATGTCGGCGGCTTGCCTACCTAGTCCCGAGGTCGTGGGGGCGACCCTATAGTCGTCGGACATGTCGTCGGCTGGCCAACCTAGTCCCGAGGTCGTCGGACTTGACGGTGGCGGGCCAATCTAGTCCCGGGGTCTTGGGGACGACCCTACAGTCGTCGGACATTTCGGCGGCTTGCCAACTTTGGCCCGGGGTGGTGGGGACGACCCTATAGTCGTCGGACATGTCGGCGGCTGGCCTACCTAGTCCCGAGGTCGTGGGGGCGACCCTATAGTCGTCGGACATGTCGGCGGCTGGCCAACCTAGTCCCGAGGTCGTCGGACTTGACGGTGGCGGGCCAATCTAGTCCCGGGGTCGTGGGGACGACCCTACAATCGTCGGACATTTCGGCGGCTTGCCAACTTTGGCCCGGGGTCGTGGGGACGACCCTATAGTCGTCGGACATGTCGGCGGCTGGCCAACCTAGTCCCGAGGTCGTCGGACTTGACGGTGGCGGGCCAATCTAGTCTCGGGGTCGTGGGGACGACCCTATAGTCGTCAGACATGTCGGCGGCTGGCCGTGGACGTGGGGACGACCCAATAGTCGTCGGACATGTTGGCGGCTTGTCAGCCTAGTCCCGGGGTCGTGGGTACGACCCTATAGTCGTCGGACAAGTCGGCGGCGGGCCAACCTTGTCCCGGGGTAGTGGGGACGACCCTATAGTCGTCGGACATGTCGGCGGCTGGCCAACTTTGGCCCGGTGTCGTGGGGACGACTCTATAGTCGTCGGAAATGTCGGCGGCTGGCCAACCTGGACCCGGGGTCGTGGGGACGACCCTATTGTCGTCGGACATGACGGTGGCGGGCCAATCTAGTCCCGGGGTCGTGGGGACGACCCTATAGTCGTCGAACAATTCGGCGGCGGGCCAAGCTTGTCCCGGGGTCGTGGGGACGACCCTATAATCGTCGGACATGACGGTGGCGGGCCAATCTAGTCCCGGGGTCGTGGGGACGACCCTATAGTCGTCGGACATGTCGGCGGCTGGTCAACTTTGGCCCGGGGTCGTGGGTACGACCCTATAGTCGTCGGACATGACGGTGTCGGGCCAATCTAGTCCCGGGGTCGTGGGGACGACCCTATAGTCGTCGAACAATTCGGCGGCGGGCCAAGCTTGTCCCGGGGTCGTGGGGACGACCCTATAATCGTCGGACATGACGGTGGCGGGCCAATCTAGTCCCGGGGTCGTGGGGACGACCCTATAGTCGTCGGACATGTCGGCGGCTGGCCAACTTTGGCCCGGTGTCGTGGGGACGACTCTATAGTCGTCGGACATGTCGGCGGCTGGCCAACTTTGGCCCGGGGTCGTGGGGACGACTCTATAGTCGTCGGAAATGTCGGCGGCTGGCCAACCTGGACTCGGGGTCGTGGGGACGACCCTATAGTCGTCGGACAAGACGGCGGCTGGACATCTTTGGCCCGGGGTCGTGGGGACGACCCTATAGTCGTCGGACATGTTGGCGGCTTGCCAACTTTGGCCCGGGGTCGTGGGGACGACCCTATAGTCGTCGGACATGACGGTGGCGGGCCAATCTAGTGCCGGGGTCGTGGGGACGACCCTATAGTCGTTGGACATGACGGTGGCGGGCTAATCTAGTCCCTGGGTCGTAGGGACGACCCTATAGTCGTTGGACATGTCGGCGATTGGCCAACATTGGCCCGGGGTCGTGGGGACGACCCTATAGTCGTCGGACATGTCGGCGGCTGGCCAACTTTGGCCCGTGGTTGTGGGGACGACCCTATAATCGTTGGACATGACGGTGGCGGGCCAATCTAGTCCCGGGGTCGTGGGGACGACCCTATAGTCGTCGGACAAGACGGCGGCTGGACATCTTTGGCCCGGGGTCGTGGGGACGACCCTATAGTCGTCGGACATGTTGGCGGCTTGTCAGCCTAGTCCTAGCGTCGTGGGGACGACCCTATTGTCGTCGGACATGACGGTGGCGGGCCAATCTAGTCCCGGGGTCGTGGGGACGACCCTATAGTCGTCGGACATGTCGGCGGCTGGCCAACTTTGGCCCGGTGTCGTGGGGACGACTCTATAGTCGTCGGAAATGTCGGCGGCTGGCCAACCTGGACCCGGGGTCGTGGGGACGACCCTATTGTCGTCGGACATGACGGTGGCGGGCCAATCTAGTCTCGGGGTCGTGGGGACGACCCTATAGTCGTCGGACATGTCGGCGGCTGGCCAACTTTGGCCCGGGGTCGTGGGGACGACCCTATAGTCGTCGGACATGACGGTGGCATGCCAACTTTGGCCCGGGGTCGTGGGACGACCCTATAGTCGTCGGACTTGACGGTAGCGGGCCAATCTAGTCCCGAGGTCGTGGGGACGACCCTATATTCGTCGGACAAGTCGGCGGCGGGCCAAGCTTGTCCCGGGGTCGTGGGGACGACCTTACAGTCTTCGGACATTTCGGCGGCTTGCCAACTTTGGCCCGGGGTGGTGGGGACGACCCTATAATCGTCGGACATTTCGGCGGCTGGCCATCTTTGGCCCGTGGTTGTGGGGACGACCATATAGTCGTTGGACGTGACGGTGGCGGGCCAATCTAGTCCCGGGGTCGTGGGGACGACCCTATAGTCGTCGGACATTTCGGCGGCTGGCCATCTTTGGCCCGTGGTTGTGGGGACGACCATATAGTCGTCGGACATGTCGGCGGTTGGCCAACTTTGGCCCGTGGTTGTGGGAACGACCCTATAGTCGTTGGACATGACGGTGGCGGGCCAATCTAGTCCCGGGGTCGTGGGGACGACCCTACAGTCTTCGGACATTTCGGCGGCTTGCCAACTTTGGCCCGGGGTCGTGGGAACGACCCTATAATCGTCGGACATTTCGGCGGCATGCCAACTTTGGCCCGTGATCGTGGGGACGACCCTATAGTCGTTGGACATGACGGTGGCGGGCCAATCTAGTCCCGAGGTCCTGGGGACGACCCTATAGTCGTCGGACAAGTCGGCGGCTGGCCAACCTAGACCCGGGGTCGTGGGGACGACCGTATTGTCGTCGGACATGACGGTGGCGGGCCAATCTAGTCCCGGGGTCGTGGGGACGACCCTATAGTCGTTGGACATGACGGTGGCGGGCCAATCTAGTCCCGGGGTCGTAGGGACGACCCTATAGTCGTCGGACATGTCGGCGATTGGCCAACATTGGCCCGGGGTCGTGGGGACGACCCTATAGTCGTCGGACATGTCGGCGGCTGGCCAACCTAGTCCCGAGGTCGAGGGGACGACCCTATAGTCGTCGGACATGTCGGCGGCTGGCCATCTTTGGCCCGTGGTTGTGGGGACGACCATATAGTCGTTGGACGTGACGGTGGCGGGCCAATCTAGTCCCGGGGTCGTGGGGACGACCCTATAGTCGTCGGACAAGACGGCGGCTGGACATCTTTGGCCCGGGGTCGTGGGGACGACCCTATAGTCGTCGGACATGTTGGCGGCTTGTCAGCCTAGTCCTACCGTCGTGGGTACGACCCTATAGTCGTCGGACAAGTCGGCGGCGGGCTAACCTGGTCCCGGGGTCGTGGGGACGACCCTATAGTCGTCGGACATGTCGGCGGCTGGCCAACTTTGGCCCGGTGTCGTGGGGACGACTCTATAGTCGTCGGAAATGTCGGCGGCTGGCCAACCTGGACCCGGGGTCGTGGGGACGACCCTATTGTCGTCGGACATGACGGTGGCGGGCCAATCTAGTCTCGGGGTCGTGGGGACGACCCTATAGTCGTCGGACATGTCGGCGGCTGGCCAACTTTGGCCCGGGGTCGTGGGGACGACCCTATAGTCGTCGGACATGACGGTGGCGGACCAATCTAGTCCCGGGGTCGTGGGGACGACCCTATAGTCGTCGGACATGTCGGCGGCTGGCCAACTTTGGCCCGGGGTCGTGGGGACGACTCTATAGTCGTCGGAATGTCGGCGGCTGGCCAACCTGGACTCGGGGTCGTGGGGACGACCCTATAGTCGTCGGACAAGACGGCGGCTGGACATCTTTGGCCCGGGGTCGTGGGGACGACCCTATAGTCGTCGGACATGTTGGCGGCTTGCCAACTTTGGCCCGGGGTCGTGGGGACGACCCTATAGTCGTCGGACATGACGGTGGCGGGCCAATCTAGTGCCGGGGTCGTGGGGACGACCCTATAGTCGTTGGACATGACGGTGGCGGGCTAATCTAGTCCCTGGGTCGTAGGGACGACCCTATAGTCGTTGGACATGTCGGCGATTGGCCAACATTGGCCCGGGGTCGTGGGGACGACCCTATAGTCGTCGGACATGTCGGCGGCTGGCCAACTTTGGCCCGTGGTTGTGGGGACGACCCTATAATCGTTGGACATGACGGTGGCGGGCCAATCTAGTCCCGGGGTCGTGGGGACGACCCTATAGTCGTCGGACAAGACGGCGGCTGGACATCTTTGGCCCGGGGTCGTGGGGACGACCCTATAGTCGTCGGACATGTTGGCGGCTTGTCAGCCTAGTCCTAGCGTCGTGGGTACGACCCTATAGTCGTCGGACAAGTCGGCGGCGGGCTAACCTTGTCCCGGGGTCGTGGGGACGACCCTATAGTCGTCGGACATGTCGGCGGCTGGCCAACTTTGGCCCGGTGTCGTGGGGACGACTCTATAGTCGTCGGAAATGTCGGCGGCTGGCCAACCTGGACCCGGGGTCGTGGGGACGACCCTATTGTCGTCGGACATGACGGTGGCGGGCCAATCTAGTCTCGCGGTCGTGGGGACGACCCTATAATCGTCGGACATGACGGTGGCGGGCCAATCTAGTCCCGGGGTCGTGGGGACGACCCTATAGTCGTCGGACATGTCGGCGGCTGGCCAACTTTGGCCCGGTGTCGTGGGGACGACTCTATAGTCGTCGGAAATGTCGGCGGCTGGCCAACCTGGACCCGGGGTCGTGGGGACGACCCTATTGTCGTCGGACATGACGGTGGCGGGCCAATCTAGTCTCGGGGTCGTGGGGACGACCCTATAGTCGTCGGACATGTCGGCGGCTGGCCAACTTTGGCCCGGGGTCGTGGGGACGACCCTATAGTCGTCGGACATGACGGTGGCATGCCAACTTTGGCCCGGGGTCGTGGGACGACCCTATAGTCGTCGGACTTGACGGTAGCGGGCCAATCTAGTCCCGAGGTCGTGGGGACGACCCTATATTCGTCGGACAAGTCGGCGGCGGGCCAAGCTTGTCCCGGGGTCGTGGGGACGACCCTACAGTCTTCGGACATTTCGGCGGCTTGCCAACTTTGGCCCGGGGTCGTGGGGACGACCCTATAATCGTCGGACATTTCGGCGGCTGGCCATCTTTGGCCCGTGGTTGTGGGGACGACCATATAGTCGTTGGACGTGACGGTGGCGGGCCAATCTAGTCCCGGGGTCGTGGGGACGACCCTATAGTCGTCGGACATTTCGGCGGCTGGCCATCTTTGGCCCGTGGTTGTGGGGACGACCATATAGTCGTCGGACATGTCGGCGGTTGGCCAACTTTGGCCCGGGGTCGTGGGAACGACCCTATAATCGTCGGACATTTCGGCGGCATGCCAACTTTGGCCCGTGATCGTGGGGACGACCCTATAATCGTTGGACATGACGGTGGCGGGCCAATCTAGTCCCGGGGTCGTGGGGACGACCCTATAGTCGTCGGACAAGACGGCGGCTGGACATCTTTGGCCCGGGGTCGTGGGGACGACCCTATAGTCGTCGGACATGTTGGCGGCTTGTCAGCCTAGTCCTAGCGTCGTGGGTACGACCCTATAGTCGTCGGACAAGTCGGCGGCGGGCTAACCTTGTCCCGGGGTCGTGGGGACGACCCTATAGTCGTCGGACATGTCGGCGGCTGGCCAACTTTGGCCCGGTGTCGTGGGGACGACTCTATAGTCGTCGGAAATGTCGGCGGCTGGCCAGCCTGGACCCGGGGTCGTGGGGACGACCCTATTGTCGTCGGACATGACGGTGGCGGGCCAATCTAGTCTCGCGGTCGTGGGGACGACCCTATAATCGTCGGACATGACGGTGGCGGGCCAATCTAGTCCCGGGGTCGTGGGGACGACCCTATAGTCGTCGGACATGTCGGCGGCTGGCCAACTTTGGCCCGGTGTCGTGGGGACGACTCTATAGTCGTCGGAAATGTCGGCGGCTGGCCAACCTGGACCCGGGGTCGTGGGGACGACCCTATTGTCGTCGGACATGACGGTGGCGGGCCAATCTAGTCTCGGGGTCGTGGGGACGACCCTATAGTCGTCGGACATGTCGGCGGCTGGCCAACTTTGGCCCGGGGTCGTGGGGACGACCCTATAGTCGTCGGACATGACGGTGGCATGCCAACTTTGGCCCGGGGTCGTGGGACGACCCTATAGTCGTCGGACTTGACGGTAGCGGGCCAATCTAGTCCCGAGGTCGTGGGGACGACCCTATATTCGTCGGACAAGTCGGCGGCGGGCCAAGCTTGTCCCGGGGTCGTGGGGACGACCCTACAGTCTTCGGACATTTCGGCGGCTTGCCAACTTTGGCCCGGGGTCGTGGGGACGACCCTATAATCGTCGGACATTTCGGCGGCTGGCCATCTTTGGCCCGTGGTTGTGGGGACGACCATATAGTCGTTGGACGTGACGGTGGCGGGCCAATCTAGTCCCGGGGTCGTGGGGACGACCCTATAGTCGTCGGACATTTCGGCGGCTGGCCATCTTTGGCCCGTGGTTGTGGGGACGACCATATAGTCGTCGGACATGTCGGCGGTTGGCCAACTTTGGCCCGGGGTCGTGGGAACGACCCTATAATCGTCGGACATTTCGGCGGCATGCCAACTTTGGCCCGTGATCGTGGGGACGACCCTATAGTCGTTGGACATGACGGTGGCGGGCCAATCTAGTCCCGAGGTCCTGGGGACGACCCTATAGTCGTCGGACAAGTCGGCGGCTGGCCAACCTAGACCCGGGGTCGTGGGGACGACCGTATTGTCGTCGGACATGACGGTGGCGGGCCAATCTAGTCCCGGGGTCGTGGGGACGACCCTATAGTCGTTGGACATGACGGTGGCGGGCCAATCTAGTCCCGGGGTCGTAGGGACGACCCTATAGTCGTCGGACATGTCGGCGATTGGCCAACATTGGCCCGGGGTCGTGGGGACGACCCTATAGTCGTCGGACATGTCGGCGGCTGGCCAACCTAGTCCCGAGGTCGAGGGGACGACCCTATAGTCGTCGGACATGTCGGCGGCTGGCCATCTTTGGCCCGTGGTTGTGGGGACGACCATATAGTCGTTGGACGTGACGGTGGCGGGCCAATCTAGTCCCGGGGTCGTGGGGACGACCCTATAGTCGTCGGACAAGACGGCGGCTGGACATCTTTGGCCCGGGGTCGTGGGGACGACCCTATAGTCGTCGGACATGTTGGCGGCTTGTCAGCCTAGTCCTAGCGTCGTGGGTACGACCCTATAGTCGTCGGACAAGTCGGCGGCGGGCTAACCTGGTCCCGGGGTCGTGGGGACGACCCTATAGTCGTCGGACATGTCGGCGGCTGGCCAACTTTGGCCCGGTGTCGTGGGGACGACTCTATAGTCGTCGGAAATGTCGGCGGCTGGCCAACCTGGACCCGGGGTCGTGGGGACGACCCTATTGTCGTCGGACATGACGGTGGCGGGCCAATCTAGTCTCGCGGTCGTGGGGACGACCCTATAATCGTCGGACATGACGGTGGCGGGCCAATCTAGTCCCGGGGTCGTGGGGACGACCCTATAGTCGTCGGACATGTCGGCGGCTGGCCAACTTTGGCCCGTGGTCGTGGGGACGACCCAATAGTGGTCGGACATGTTGGCGGCTTGTCAGCCTAGTCCCGAGGTCGTGGGGACGACCCTATAGTCTTCGGACATGTCGGCGGCTGGCCAACTTTGGCCCGGTGTCGTGGGGATGACTCTATAGTCGTCGGACATGTCGGCGGCTGTCCAACTTTGGCCCGGGGTCGTGGGGACGACTCTATAGTCGTCGGAAATGTCGGCGGCTGGCCAACCTGGACTCGGGGTCGTGGGGACGACCCTATAGTCGTCGGACAAGACGGCGGCTGGACATCTTTGGCCCGGGGTCGTGGGGACGACCCTATAGTCGTCGGACATGTTGGCGGCTTGCCAACTTTGGCCCGGGGTCGTGGGGACGACCCTATAGTCGTCGGACATGACGGTGGCGGGCCAATCTAGTCCCGGGGTCGTGGGGACGACCCTATAGTCGTTGGACATGAATGTGGCGGGCTAATCTAGTCTCGCGGTCGTGGGGACGACCCTATAATCGTCGGACATGACGGTGGCGGGCCAATCTAGTCCCGGGGTCGTGGGGACGACCCTATAGTCGTCGGACATGTCGGCGGCTGGTCAACTTTGGCCCGGGGTCGTGGGGACGACCCTGTAGTCGTCGGACAAGACGGTGGCGGACCAATCTAGTCCCGGGGTCGTGGGGACGACCCTATAGTCGTCGGACATGTCGGCGGCTGGCCAATTTTGGCCCGTGGTCGTGGGGACGACCCTATTGTCGTCGGACATGACGGTGGCGGGCCAATCTAGTCTCGGGGTCGTGGGGACGACCCTATAGTCGTCGGACATGTCGGCGGCTGGCCAACTTTGGCCCGGGGTCGTGGGGGCGACCCTATAGTCGTCGGACATGTTGGCGGCTTGTCAGCCTAGTCCCGGGGTCGTGGGTACGACCCTACAGTCGTCGGACATTTCGGCGGCTTGCCAACTTTGGCCCGGGGTCGTGGGGACGACCCTATAGTCGTCGGACTTGACGGTGGCGGGCCAATCTAGTCCCGAGGTCCTGGGGACGACCCTATAGACGTCGGACAAGTCGGCGGCTGGCCAACCTAGACCCGGGGTCGTGGGGACGACCCTATTGTCGTCGGACATGACGGTGGCGGGCCAATCTAGTCCCGGGGTCGTGGGGACGACCCTATAGTCGTCGAACAATTCGGCGGCGGGCCAAGCTTGTCCCGGGGTCGTGGGGACGACCCTATAATCGTCGGACATGACGGTGGCGGGCCAATCTAGTCCCGGGGTCGTGGGGACGACCCTATAGTCGTCGGACATGTCGGCGGCTGGTCAACTTTGGCCCGGGGTCGTGGGTACGACCCTATAGTCGTCGGACATGACGGTGTCGGGCCAATCTAGTCCCGGGGTCGTGGGGACGACCCTATAGTCGTCGAACAATTCGGCGGCGGGCCAAGCTTGTCCCGGGGTCGTGGGGACGACCCTATAATCGTCGGACATGACGGTGGCGGGCCAATCTAGTCCCGGGGTCGTGGGGACGACCCTATAGTCGTCGGACATGTCGGCGGCTGGCCAACTTTGGCCCGGTGTCGTGGGGACGACTCTATAGTCGTCGGACATGTCGGCGGCTGGCCAACTTTGGCCCGGGGTCGTGGGGACGACTCTATAGTCGTCGGAAATGTCGGCGGCTGGCCAACCTGGACTCGGGGTCGTGGGGACGACCCTATAGTCGTCGGACAAGACGGCGGCTGGACATCTTTGGCCCGGGGTCGTGGGGACGACCCTATAGTCGTCGGACATGTTGGCGGCTTGCCAACTTTGGCCCGGGGTCGTGGGGACGACCCTATAGTCGTCGGACATGTCGGCGGCTGGCCAACTTTGGCCCGGTGTCGTGGGGACGACTCTATAGTCGTCGGAAATGTCGGCGGCTGGCCAACCTGGACCCGGGGTCGTGGGGACGACCCTATTGTCGTCGGACATGACGGTGGCGGGCCAATCTATTCTCGGGGTCGTGGGGACGACCCTATAGTCGTCGGACATGTCGGCGGCTGGCCAACTTTGGCCCGGGGTCGTGGGGACGACCCTATAGTCGTCGGACATGACGGTGGCATGCCAACTTTGGCCCGGGGTCGTGGGACGACCCTATAGTCGTCGGACTTGACGGTAGCGGGCCAATCTAGTCCCGAGGTCGTGGGGACGACCCTATATTCGTCGGACAAGTCGGCGGCGGGCCAAGCTTGTCCCGGGGTCGTGGGGACGACCCTACAGTCTTCGGACATTTCGGCGGCTTGCCAACTTTGGCCCGGGGTCGTGGGGACGACCCTATAATCGTCGGACATTTCGGCGGCTGGCCATCTTTGGCCCGTGGTTGTGGGGACGACCATATAGTCGTTGGACGTGACGGTGGCGGGCCAATCTAGTCCCGGGGTCGTGGGGACGACCCTATAGTCGTCGGACATTTCGGCGGCTGGCCATCTTTGGCCCGTGGTTGTGGGGACGACCATATAGTCGTCGGACATGTCGGCGGTTGGCCAACTTTGGCCCGTGGTTGTGGGAACGACCCTATAGTCGTTGGACATGACGGTGGCGGGCCAATCTAGTCCCGGGGTCGTGGGGACGACCCTACAGTCTTCGGACATTTCGGCGGCTTGCCAACTTTGGCCCGGGGTCGTGGGAACGACCCTATAATCGTCGGACATTTCGGCGGCATGCCAACTTTGGCCCGTGATCGTGGGGACGACCCTATAGTCGTTGGACATGACGGTGGCGGGCCAATCTAGTCCCGAGGTCCTGGGGACGACCCTATAGTCGTCGGACAAGTCGGCGGCTGGCCAACCTAGACCCGGGGTCGTGGGGACGACCGTATTGTCGTCGGACATGACGGTGGCGGGCCAATCTAGTCCCGGGGTCGTGGGGACGACCCTATAGTCGTTGGACATGACGGTGGCGGGCCAATCTAGTCCCGGGGTCGTAGGGACGACCCTATAGTCGTCGGACATGTCGGCGATTGGCCAACATTGGCCCGGGGTCGTGGGGACGACCCTATAGTCGTCGGACATGTCGGCGGCTGGCCAACCTAGTCCCGAGGTCGAGGGGACGACCCTATAGTCGTCGGACATGTCGGCGGCTGGCCATCTTTGGCCCGTGGTTGTGGGGACGACCATATAGTCGTTGGACGTGACGGTGGCGGGCCAATCTAGTCCCGGGGTCGTGGGGACGACCCTATAGTCGTCGGACAAGACGGCGGCTGGACATCTTTGGCCCGGGGTCGTGGGGACGACCCTATAGTCGTCGGACATGTTGGCGGCTTGTCAGCCTAGTCCTACCGTCGTGGGTACGACCCTATAGTCGTCGGACAAGTCGGCGGCGGGCTAACCTGGTCCCGGGGTCGTGGGGACGACCCTATAGTCGTCGGACATGTCGGCGGCTGGCCAACTTTGGCCCGGTGTCGTGGGGACGACTCTATAGTCGTCGGAAATGTCGGCGGCTGGCCAACCTGGACCCGGGGTCGTGGGGACGACCCTATTGTCGTCGGACATGACGGTGGCGGGCCAATCTAGTCTCGCGGTCGTGGGGACGACCCTATAATCGTCGGACATGACGGTGGCGGGCCAATCTAGTCCCGGGGTCGTGGGGACGACCCTATAGTCGTCGGACATGTCGGCGGCTGGCCAACTTTGGCCCGGTGTCGTGGGGACGACTCTATAGTCGTCGGAAATGTCGGCGGCTGGCCAACCTGGACCCGGGGTCGTGGGGACGACCCTATTGTCGTCGGACATGACGGTGGCGGGCCAATCTAGTCTCGGGGTCGTGGGGACGACCCTATAGTCGTCGGACATGTCGGCGGCTGGCCAACTTTGGCCCGGGGTCGTGGGGACGACCCTATAGTCGTCGGACATGACGGTGGCGGACCAATCTAGTCCCGGGGTCGTGGGGACGACCCTATAGTCGTCGGACATGTCGGCGGCTGGCCAACTTTGGCCCGGGGTCGTGGGGACGACTCTATAGTCGTCGGAATGTCGGCGGCTGGCCAACCTGGACTCGGGGTCGTGGGGACGACCCTATAGTCGTCGGACAAGACGGCGGCTGGACATCTTTGGCCCGGGGTCGTGGGGACGACCCTATAGTCGTCGGACATGTTGGCGGCTTGCCAACTTTGGCCCGGGGTCGTGGGGACGACCCTATAGTCGTCGGACATGACGGTGGCGGGCCAATCTAGTGCCGGGGTCGTGGGGACGACCCTATAGTCGTTGGACATGACGGTGGCGGGCTAATCTAGTCCCTGGGTCGTAGGGACGACCCTATAGTCGTTGGACATGTCGGCGATTGGCCAACATTGGCCCGGGGTCGTGGGGACGACCCTATAGTCGTCGGACATGTCGGCGGCTGGCCAACTTTGGCCCGTGGTTGTGGGGACGACCCTATAATCGTTGGACATGACGGTGGCGGGCCAATCTAGTCCCGGGGTCGTGGGGACGACCCTATAGTCGTCGGACAAGACGGCGGCTGGACATCTTTGGCCCGGGGTCGTGGGGACGACCCTATAGTCGTCGGACATGTTGGCGGCTTGTCAGCCTAGTCCTAGCGTCGTGGGTACGACCCTATAGTCGTCGGACAAGTCGGCGGCGGGCTAACCTTGTCCCGGGGTCGTGGGGACGACCCTATAGTCGTCGGACATGTCGGCGGCTGGCCAACTTTGGCCCGGTGTCGTGGGGACGACTCTATAGTCGTCGGAAATGTCGGCGGCTGGCCAACCTGGACCCGGGGTCGTGGGGACGACCCTATTGTCGTCGGACATGACGGTGGCGGGCCAATCTAGTCTCGCGGTCGTGGGGACGACCCTATAATCGTCGGACATGACGGTGGCGGGCCAATCTAGTCCCGGGGTCGTGGGGACGACCCTATAGTCGTCGGACATGTCGGCGGCTGGCCAACTTTGGCCCGGTGTCGTGGGGACGACTCTATAGTCGTCGGAAATGTCGGCGGCTGGCCAACCTGGACCCGGGGTCGTGGGGACGACCCTATTGTCGTCGGACATGACGGTGGCGGGCCAATCTAGTCTCGGGGTCGTGGGGACGACCCTATAGTCGTCGGACATGTCGGCGGCTGGCCAACTTTGGCCCGGGGTCGTGGGGACGACCCTATAGTCGTCGGACATGACGGTGGCATGCCAACTTTGGCCCGGGGTCGTGGGACGACCCTATAGTCGTCGGACTTGACGGTAGCGGGCCAATCTAGTCCCGAGGTCGTGGGGACGACCCTATATTCGTCGGACAAGTCGGCGGCGGGCCAAGCTTGTCCCGGGGTCGTGGGGACGACCCTACAGTCTTCGGACATTTCGGCGGCTTGCCAACTTTGGCCCGGGGTCGTGGGGACGACCCTATAATCGTCGGACATTTCGGCGGCTGGCCATCTTTGGCCCGTGGTTGTGGGGACGACCATATAGTCGTTGGACGTGACGGTGGCGGGCCAATCTAGTCCCGGGGTCGTGGGGACGACCCTATAGTCGTCGGACATTTCGGCGGCTGGCCATCTTTGGCCCGTGGTTGTGGGGACGACCATATAGTCGTCGGACATGTCGGCGGTTGGCCAACTTTGGCCCGGGGTCGTGGGAACGACCCTATAATCGTCGGACATTTCGGCGGCATGCCAACTTTGGCCCGTGATCGTGGGGACGACCCTATAGTCGTTGGACATGACGGTGGCGGGCCAATCTAGTCCCGAGGTCCTGGGGACGACCCTATAGTCGTCGGACAAGTCGGCGGCTGGCCAACCTAGACCCGGGGTCGTGGGGACGACCGTATTGTCGTCGGACATGACGGTGGCGGGCCAATCTAGTCCCGGGGTCGTGGGGACGACCCTATAGTCGTTGGACATGACGGTGGCGGGCCAATCTAGTCCCGGGGTCGTAGGGACGACCCTATAGTCGTCGGACATGTCGGCGATTGGCCAACATTGGCCCGGGGTCGTGGGGACGACCCTATAGTCGTCGGACATGTCGGCGGCTGGCCAACCTAGTCCCGAGGTCGAGGGGACGACCCTATAGTCGTCGGACATGTCGGCGGCTGGCCATCTTTGGCCCGTGGTTGTGGGGACGACCATATAGTCGTTGGACGTGACGGTGGCGGGCCAATCTAGTCCCGGGGTCGTGGGGACGACCCTATAGTCGTCGGACAAGACGGCGGCTGGACATCTTTGGCCCGGGGTCGTGGGGACGACCCTATAGTCGTCGGACATGTTGGCGGCTTGTCAGCCTAGTCCTAGCGTCGTGGGTACGACCCTATAGTCGTCGGACAAGTCGGCGGCGGGCTAACCTGGTCCCGGGGTCGTGGGGACGACCCTATAGTCGTCGGACATGTCGGCGGCTGGCCAACTTTGGCCCGGTGTCGTGGGGACGACTCTATAGTCGTCGGAAATGTCGGCGGCTGGCCAACCTGGACCCGGGGTCGTGGGGACGACCCTATTGTCGTCGGACATGACGGTGGCGGGCCAATCTAGTCTCGCGGTCGTGGGGACGACCCTATAATCGTCGGACATGACGGTGGCGGGCCAATCTAGTCCCGGGGTCGTGGGGACGACCCTATAGTCGTCGGACATGTCGGCGGCTGGCCAACTTTGGCCCGGTGTCGTGGGGACGACTCTATAGTCGTCGGAAATGTCGGCGGCTGGCCAACCTGGACCCGGGGTCGTGGGGACGACCCTATTGTCGTCGGACATGACGGTGGCGGGCCAATCTAGTCTCGGGGTCGTGGGGACGACCCTATAGTCGTCGGACATGTCGGCGGCTGGCCAACTTTGGCCCGGGGTCGTGGGGACGACCCTATAGTCGTCGGACATGACGGTGGCGGACCAATCTAGTCCCGGGGTCGTGGGGACGACCCTATAGTCGTCGGACATGTAGGCGGCTGGCCAACTTTGGCCCGGGGTCGTGGGGACGACTCTATAGTCGTCGGAATGTCGGCGGCTGGCCAACCTGGACTCGGGGTCGTGGGGACGACCCTATAGTCGTCGGACAAGACGGCGGCTGGACATCTTTGGCCCGGTGTCGTGGGGACGACCCTGTAGTCGTCGGACATGTTGGCGGCTTGTCAGCCTAGTCCCGGGGTCGTGGGTACGACCCTATAGTCGTCGGACAAGTCGGCGGCTGGCCAACCTAGACCCGGGGTCGTGGGGATGACCCTACAGTCTTCGGACACTTCGGCGGCTTGCCAACTTTGGCCCGGGGTCGTGGGGACGACCCTATAATCGTCGGACATTTCGGCGGCATGCCAACTTTGGCCCGTGATCGTGGGGACGACCCTATAGTCGTTGGACATGACGGTGGCGGGCCAATCTAGTCCCGAGGTCCTGGGGACGACCCTATAGTCGTCGGACATGTCGGCGGCTGGCCAACCTGGACTCGGGGTCGTGGGGACGACCCTATAGTCGTCGGACAAGACGGCGGCTGGACATCTTTGGCCCGGTGTCGTGGGGACGACCCTGTAGTCGTCGGACATGTTGGCGGCTTGTCAGCCTAGTCCCGGGGTCGTGGGTACGACCCTATAGTCGTCGGACAAGTCGGCGGCTGGCCAACCTAGACCCGGGGTCGTGGGGATGACCCTACAGTCTTCGGACACTTCGGCGGCTTGCCAACTTTGGCCCGGGGTCGTGGGGACGACCCTATAATCGTCGGACATTTCGGCGGCATGCCAACTTTGGCCCGTGATCGTGGGGACGACCCTATAGTCGTTGGACATGACGGTGGCGGGCCAATCTAGTCCCGAGGTCCTGGGGACGACCCTATAGTCGTCGGACATGTCGGCGATTGGCCAACATTGGCCCGGGGTCGTGGGGACGACCCTATAGTCGTCGGTCATGTCGGCGGCTGGCCAACCTAGTCCCGAGGTCGTGGGGACGACCCTATAATCGTCGGACATGTCGGCGGCTGGCCATCTTTGGCCCGTGGTTGTGGGGACGACCATATAGTCGTTGGACGTGACGGTGGCGGACCAATCTAGTGCCGGGGTCGTGGGGACGGCCCTATAGTCGTCGGACAAGACGGCGGCTGGCCAACTTTGGCCCGGTGTCGTGGGGACGACTCTATAGTCGTCGGAAATGTCGGCGGCTGGCCAACCTGGACCCGGGGTCGTGGGGACGACTCTATAGTCGTCGGACATGACGGTGGCTGGCCAACCTGGACTCGGGGTCGTGGGGACGACCCTATAGTCGTCGGACAAGACGGCGGCTGGACATCTTTGGCCCGGTGTCGTGGGGACGACCCTGTAGTCGTCGGACATGTTGGCGGCTTGTCAGCCTAGTCCCGGGGTCGTGGGTACGACCCTATAGTCGTCGGACAAGTCGGCGGCTGGCCAACCTAGACCCGGGGTCGTGGGGATGACCCTACAGTCTTCGGACACATCGGCGGCTTGCCAACTTTGGCCCGGGGTCGTGGGGACGACCCTATAATCGTCGGACATTTCGGCGGCATGCCAACTTTGGCCCGTGATCGTGGGGACGACCCTATAGTCGTTGGACATGACGGTGGCGGGCCAATCTAGTCCCGAGGTCCTGGGGACGACCCTATAGTCGTCGGACATGTCGGCGATTGGCCAACATTGGCCCGGGGTCGTGGGGACGACCCTATAGTCGTCGGACATGTCGGCGGCTGGCCAACCTAGTCCCGAGGTCGTGGGGACGACCCTATAATCGTCGGACATGTCGGCGGCTGGCCATCTTTGGCCCGTGGTTGTGGGGACGACCATATAGTCGTTGGACGTGACGGTGGCGGACCAATCTAGTGCCGGGGTCGTGGGGACGGCCCTATAGTCATCGGACAAGACGGCGGCTGGCCAACTTTGGCCCGGTGTCGTGGGGACGACTCTATAGTCGTCGGAAATGTCGGCGGCTGGCCAACCTGGACCCGGGGTCGTGGGGACGACCCTATTGTCGTCGGACATGACGGTGGCGGGCCAATCTAGTCTCGCGGTCGTGGGGACGACCCTATAATCGTCGGACATGACGGTGGCGGGCCAATCTAGTCCCGGGGTCGTGGGGACGACCCTATAGTCGTCGGACATGTCGGCGGCTGGCCAACTTTGGCCCGGTGTCGTGGGGACGACTCTATAGTCGTCGGAAATGTCGGCGGCTGGCCAACCTGGACCCGGGGTCGTGGGGACGACCCTATTGTCGTCGGACATGACGGTGGCGGGCCAATCTAGTCTCGCGGTCGTGGGGACGACCCTATAATCGTCGGACATGACGGTGGCGGGCCAATCTAGTCCCGGGGTCGTGGGGACGACCCTATAGTCGTCGGACATGTCGGCGGCTGGCCAACTTTGGCCCGGTGTCGTGGGGACGACTCTATAGTCGTCGGAAATGTCGGCGGCTGGCCAACCTAGACCCGGGGTCGTGGGGACGACCCTATTGTCGTCGGACATGACGGTGGCGGGCCAATCTAGTCCCGGGGTCGTGGGGACGACCCTATAGTCGTCGGACATGTTGGCGGCTTGTCAGCCTAGTCCCAGGGTCGTGGGTACGACCCTATAGTCGTCGGACAAGTCGGCGGCGGGCCAACCTTGTCCCGGGGTCGTGGGGACGACCCTATTGTCGTCGGACATGACGGTGGCGGGCCAATCTAGTCTCGCGGTCGTGGGGACGACCCTATAATCGTCGGACATGACGGTGGCGGGCCAATCTAGTCCCGGGGTCGTGGGGACGACCCTATAGTCGTCGGACATGTCGGCGGCTGGCCATCTTTGGCCCGTGGTTGTGGGGACGACCATATAGTCGTTGGACGTGACGGTGGCGGACCAATCTAGTGCCGGGGTCGTGGGGACGACCCTATAGTCGTCGGACAAGACGGTGGCTGGACATCTTTGGCCCGGGGTCGTGGGGACGACCCTATAGTCGTCGGACATGTTGGCGGCTTGTCAGCCTAGTCCTAGGGTCGTAGGTACGACCCTATAGTCGTCGGACAAGTCGGCGGCGGGCTAACCTTGTCCCGGGGTCGTGGGGACGACCCTATAGTCGTCGGACATGTCGGCGGCTGGCCAACTTTGGCCCGGTGTCGTGGGGACGACTCTATAGTCGTCGGAAATGTCGGCGGCTGGCCAACCTGGACCCGGGGTCGTGGGGACGACCCTATTGTCGTCGGACATGACGGTGGCGGGCCAATCTAGTCTCGCGGTCGTGGGGACGACCCTATAATCGTCGGACATGACGGTGGCGGGCCAATCTAGTCCCGGGGTCGTGGGGACGACCCTATAGTCGTCGGACAAGACGGCGGCTGGACATCTTTGGCCCGGGGTCGTGGGGACGACCCTATAGTCGTCGGACATGTCGGCGGCTGGCCAACTTTGGCCCGTGGTTGTGGGGACGATCATATAGTCGTTGGACGTGACGGTGGCGGGCCAATCTAGTCCCGGGGTCGTGGGGACGACCCTATAGTCGTCGGACAAGAAGGCGGCTGGACATCTTTGGCCCGGGGTCGTGGGGACGACCCTATAGTCGTCGGACATGTTGGCGGCTTGTCAGCCTAGTCCTAGCGTCGTGGGTACGACCCTATAGTCGTCGGACAAGTCGGCGGCGGGCTAACCTTGTCCCGGGGTCGTGGGGACGACCCTATAGTCGTCGGACATGTCGGCGGCTGGCCAACTTTGGCCCGGTGTCGTGGGGACGACTCTATAGTCGTCGGAAATGTCGGCGGCTGGCCAACCTGGACCCGGGGTCGTGGGGACGACCCTATTGTCGTCGGACATGACGGGGGCGGGCCAATCTAGTCTCGCGGTCGTGGGGACGACCCTATAATCGTCGGACATGACGGTGGCGGGCCAATCTAGTCCCGGGGTCGTGGGGACGACCCTATAGTCGTCGGACAAGACGGCGGCTGGACATCTTTGGCCCGGTGTCGTGGGGACGACCCTGTAGTCGTCGGACATGTTGGCGGCTTGTCAGCCTAGTCCCGGGGTCGAGGGTACGACCCTATAGTCGTCGGACATGTTGGCGGCTTGTCAGCCTAGTCCCAGGGTCGTGGGAACGACCCTATAGTCGTCGGACAAGTCGGCGGCGGGCCAACCTTGTCCCGGGGTCGTGGGGACGACCCTATAGTCGTCGGACAGGACGGCGGCTGGACATCATTGGCCCGGGGTCGTGGGGACGACCCTATAGTCGTCGGACATGTTGGCGGCTTGTCAGCCTAGTCCCGGGGTCGTGGGTACGACCCTATAGTCGTCGGACAAGTCGGCGGCGGGCCAACCTTGTCCCGGGGTCGTGGGGACGACCCTATTGTCGTCGGACATGTCGGCGGCTGGCCAACTTTGGCCCGGTGTCGTGGGGACGACCCAATAGTGGTCGGACATGTCGGCGGCTGCCCAACCTAGTCCCGAGGTCGTGGGGGCGACCCTATAGTCGTCGGACTTGACGGTTGCGGGCCAATCTAGTCTCGGGGTCGTTGGGACGACCCTATAGTCGTCGGACATGTCGGCGGCTGGCCAACTTTGGCCCGGTGTCGTAGGGACGACTCTATAGTCGTCGGAAATGTCGGCGGCTGGCCAACCTGGACCCGGGGTCGTGGGGACGACCCTATTGTCGTCGGACATGACGGTGGCGGGCCAATCTAGTCTCGCGGTCGTGGGGACGACCCTATAATCTTCGGACATGACGGTGGCCGGCCAATCTAGTCCCGGGGTCGTGGGGACGACCCTATAGTCGTCGGACATGTCGGTGGCGGGCCAATCTAGTCCCGGGGTCGTGGGGACGACCCTATAGTCGCCGAACATGTCGGCGGCGGGCCTATCTAGTCCCGGGGTCGTAGTGACGACCCTATAGACGTCGGACATGACGGCGATTGGCCAACACTGGCCCGGGGTCGTGGGGACGACCCTATAATCGTCGGACATTTCGGCGGCTGGCCAACATTGGCCCGAGGTCGTGTGGACGACCCTATTGTCGTCGGACAAGTCGGCGTCGAGCCAACCTAGTCCCGCGGTCGTGGGGACGACCCTATAGTCGTCGGACAAGTCGGCGGCGAGCCAACGTAGTCCCGCGGTTGTGGGGACGACCCTTTAGTCGTCGGACAAGACGGCCGCTGGCCATCTTTGGCCCGTGGTCGTGGGGACGACTCTATTGTCGTCGGACAATTCGGCGGCGAGCCAACCTAGGCCGGGGGTCGTGGGGACGACCCTACAGTCGCCGGACATTTCGGCGGCTTGCCAACTTTGGCCCGGGGTCGTAGGGACGACCCTATAGTCGTCGGACATGACGGTGGCGGACCAATCTAGTCCCGGGGTCGTGGGGACAACCCTATAGTCGTCGGACATGTCGGCGGCTGGCCAACTTTGGCCCGTGGTCGTGGGGACGATCCAATAGTCGTCGGACATGTCGGCGGCTGGCCAACTTTGGCCCGTGGTCGTGGGGACGACCCTATAGTCGTCGGACAAGTCGGCGGCGGGCCAACCTAGTCCCGGGGTCGTGGAGACGACCCTATAGTCGTCGGACATTTCGGCGGCTTGTCAACCTAGTCCCGGGGTCGTGGGGACGACCCTATAGTCGTCGGACATGACGGTGGCGGACCAATCTAGTCCCGGAGTCGTGGGGACGACCCTATAGTCGTCGGATATGTCGGCGGCTGGCCAACTTTGGCCCGTGGTCGTGGGGACGATCCAATAGTCGTCGGACATGTCGGCGGCTGGCCAACTTTGGCCCGTGGTCGTGGGGACGACCCTATAGTCGTTGGACATGTCAGCGGCTGGCCAACCTTGGCCCGGAGTCGTGGGGACGACTCCATAGTCGTCGGACATGTCGGCGGCTGGCCAACCTAGACCCGGGGTCGTGGGGACGACCCTATTGTCGTCGGACATGACGGTGACGGGCCAATCTATTCCCGGTGTCGTACGGACGACCCTATAGTCGTCGGACATGTTGGCGATTGGCCAACATTGGCCCGGGGTCGTGGGGACGACTCTATAGTCTTCGGACATGTTGGCGGCTTGTCAGCCTAGATCCGGGGTCGTGGGTACGACCCTATAGTCGTCGGACAAGACGGCGGCTGGACATCCTTGGCTCGCGGTCGTGGGGACGACCCTATAGTCGTCGGACATTTCGGCGGCTTGTCAACCTAGTCCCGGGGTCGTGGGGACGACCCTATAGTCGTTGGACATGACGGCGGCTGGACATCTTTGGCCCGCGGTCGTGGGGACGACCCTATAGTCGTCGGACAAGTCGGCGGCGAGCCAACGTAGTCCCGCGGTTGTGGGGACGACCCTTTAGTCGTCGGACAAGACGGCCGCTGGCCATCTTTGGCCCGTGGTCGTGGGGACGACTCTATAGTCGTCGGACAATTCGGCGGCGAGCCAACCTAGGCCGGGGGTCGTGGGGACGACCCTACAGTCGCCGGACATTTCGGCGGCTTGCCAACTTTGGCCCGGGGTCGTAGGGACGACCCTATAGTCGTCGGACATGACGGTGGCGGACCAATCTAGTCCCGGGGTCGTGGGGACAACCCTATAGTCGTCGGACATGTCGGCGGCTGGCCAACTTTGGCCCGTGGTCGTGGGGACGATCCAATAGTCGTCGGACATGTCGGCGGCTGGCCAACTTTGGCCCGTGGTCGTGGGGACGACCCTATAGTCGTCGGACAAGTCGGCGGCGGGCCAACCTAGTCCCGGGGTCGTGGAGACGACCCTATAGTCGTCGGACATTTCGGCGGCATGTCAACCTAGTCCCGGGGTCGTGGGGACGACCCTATAGTCGTCGGACATGACGGTGGCGGACCAATCTAGTCCCGGAGTCGTGGGGACGACCCTATAGTCGTCGGATATGTCGGCGGCTGGCCAACTTTGGCCCGTGGTCGTGGGGACGATCCAATAGTCGTCGGACATGTCGGCGGCTGGCCAACTTTGGCCCGTGGTCGTGGGGACGACCCTATAGTCGTTGGACATGTCAGCGGCTGGCCAACCTTGGCCCGGAGTCGTGGGGACGACTCCATAGTCGTCGGACATGTCGGCGGCTGGCCAACCTAGACCCGGGGTCGTGGGGACGACCCTATTGTCGTCGGACATGACGGTGACGGGCCAATCTATTCCCGGGGTCGTACGGACGACCCTATAGTCGTCGGACATGTTGGCGATTGGCCAACATTGGCCCGGGGTCGTGGGGACGACTCTATAGTCTTCGGACATGTTGGCGGCTTGTCAGCCTAGATCCGGGGTCGTGGGTACGACCCTATAGTCGTCGGACAAGACGGCGGCTGGACATCCTTGGCTCGCGGTCGTGGGGACGACCCTATAGTCGTCGGACATTTCGGCGGCTTGTCAACCTAGTCCCGGGGTCGTGGGGACGACCCTATAGTCGTTGGACATGACGGCGGCTGGACATCTTTGGCCCGCGGTCGTGGGGACGACCCTATAGTCGTCGGACATTTCGGCGGCATGCCAACTTTGGCCCGGGGTTGTGGGGACGACCCTATAGTCGTCGGACATTTCGGCGGCTTGTCAACCTAGTCCCGGGGTCGTGGGGACGACCCTATAGTCGTTGGACATGACGGTGGCGGGCCAATCTAGTCCCGGGGTCGTGGGTACGACCCTATAGTCGTCGGACAAGACGGCGGCTGGACATCCTTGGCTCGCGGTCGTGGGGACGACCCTATAGTCGTCGGAAATTTCGGCGGCTTGTCAACCTAGTCCCGGGGTCGTGGGGACGACCCTATAGTCGTTGGACATGACGGTGGCGGGCCAATCTAGTCCCGGGGTCGTGGGTACGAACCTATAGTCGTCGGACAAGTCGGCGGCGGGCCAACCTTGTCCCGGGGTCGTGGGGACGACCCTATAGTCGTTGGACATGACGGCGGCTGGACATCTTTGGCCCGCCGTCGTGGGGACGACCCTATAGTCGTCGGACATTTCGGCGGCATGCCAACTTTGGCCCGGGGTTGTGGGGACGACCGTATAGTCGTCGGACATGACGGTGGCGGGCCAATCTAGTCCCGGGGTCGTGGGGACGACCCTATAGTCGTCGGACAAGACGGCGGCTGGACATCTTTGGCCCGCGGTCGTGGGGACGACCCTATAGTCGTCGGACATTTCGGGGGCTTGCCAACTTTGGCCCGGAGTCGTGGGGACGACCCTATAGTCGTCGGACATGTCGGCGGCTGGCTAACTTTGGCCCGCGGTCGTGGGGACGACCCAATAGTCGTTGTACATGTCGGCGGCTGGCCAACTTTGGGCCGTGGTCGTGGAGACGATCCTATAGTCGTCGGACTTGACGGTGATTGGCCAACATTGGCCCGGGGTCGTGGGGACGACCCTATAGTCGACGGACATGTCGGCGGCTGGCCAACTTTGGCCCGTGGTCGTGGAGACGATCCTATAGTCGTCGGACTTGACGGTGGCGGGCCAATCTAGTCCCGGGGTTGTGGGGACGACCCTATAGTCGTCGGACATTTCGGCGGCTTGCCAACTTTGGCCCGGGGTCGTGGGGACGACCCTATAGTTGTCGGACATGACGGCGGCTGGCCGACCTAGTCCCGAGGTCGTGGGGACGACCGTATAGTCGTCGGATATGTTGGCGGCTTGTCAACCTAGTCCCGGGGTCGTGGGGACGACCCTATAGTCGTTGGACATGACGGTGGCCGGCCAATCTAGTGCCGGGGTCGTAGGGACGACCCTATAGTCGTCGGACATGTTGGCGATTGGCCAACATTGGCCCGGGGTCGTCGGGACGACCCTATAGTCGTCGGACTTGACGGTGGCGGGCCAATCTAGTCCCGGGGTTGTGGGGACGACCCTATAGTCGTCGGACATTTCGGCGGCTTGCCAACTTTGGCCCGGGGTCGTGGGGACGACCCTATAGTTGTCGGACATGACGGCGGCTGGCCGACCTAGTCCCGAGGTCGTGGGGACGACCGTATAGTCGTCGGATATGTTGGCGGCGGGCCAACCTTGTCCCGGGGTCATGGGGACGACCGTATAGTCGTCGGACATGACGGTGGCGGGCCAATCTAGTCCCGGGGTCGTGGGGGCGACCCTATAGTCGTCGGACATGTCGGCGGCTGGCTAACTTTGGCCCGTGGTCGTGGGGACGACCCAATAGTCGTTGGACATGTCGGCGGCTGGCCAACTTTGGGCCGTGGTCGTGGAGACGATCCTATAGTCGTCGGACTTGACGGTGGCGGGCCAATCTAGTCCCGGGGTTGTGGGGACGACCCTATACTTGTCGGATATGTCGGCGGCTTGCCAAATTTGCCCGGGGTCGTGGGGGCGACCCTATAGTCGTCGGACATGACGGTGGCGGGCCAATCTAGTCCCGGGGTCGTGGGGACGACCCTATAGTCGTCGGGCAAGACGGCGGCTGGACATCTTTGGCCCGCGGTCGTGGGGACGACCCTATAGTCGTCGGACATTTCGGCGGCTTGCCAACTTTGGCTCGGGGTCGTGGGGACGACCCTATAGTCGTCGGACATGTCGGCGGCTGGCTAACTTTGGCCCGTGGTCGTGGGGACGACCCAATAGTCGTTGGACATATCGGCAGCTGGCCATCTTTGGGCCGTGGTCGTGGAGACGATCCTATAGTCGTCGGACTGGACGGTGGCGGGCCAATCTAGTCCCGGGGTCGTGGGGACGACCCTATAGTCGTCGGACATGACGGTGGCGGACCAATCTAGTCCCGGGGTCGTGGGGACGACCCAATAGTCGTCGGACATGTCGGCGGCTTGCCAAATTTGCCCGGGGTCGTGGGGACGACCCTATAGTCGTCGGACTTGACGGTGGCGGGCCAATCTAGTCCCGGGGTCGTGGGGACGACCCAATAGTCGTTGGACATTACGGTGGCCGGCCAATCTAGTGCCGGGGTCGTAGGGACGACCCTATAGTCGTCGGACATGTCGGCGATTGGCCAACATTGGCCCGGGGTCGTGGGGACGACCCTATAGTCGACGGACATGTCGGCGGCTGGCCAACTTTGGCCCGTGGTCGTGGAGACGATCCTATAGTCGTCGGACTTGACGGTGGCGGGCCAATCTAGTCCCGGGGTTGTGGGGACGACCCTATAGTCGTCGGACATGTTGGCGATTGGCCAACATTGGCCCGGGGTCGTGGGGACGACTCTATAGTCTTCGGACATGTTGGCGGCTTGTTAGCCTAGATCCGGGGTCGTGGGTACGACCCTATAGTCGTCGGGACAAGTCGGCGGCGGGCCAACCTTGTCCCGGGGTCGTGGAGACGACCCTATAGTCGTTGGACATGACGGCGGCTGGACATCTTTGGCCCGGGGTCGTGGGGACGACCCTATAGTCGTTGGACATGACGGTGGCGGGCCAATCTAGTCCCGGGGTCGTGGGTACGAACCTATAGTCGTCGGACAAGTCGGCGGCGGGCCAACCTTGTCCCGGGGTCGTGGGGACGACCGTATAGTCGTCGGACATGACGGTGGCGGGCCAATCTAGTCCCGGGGTCGTGGGGACGACCCTATAGTCGTCGGACAAGACGGCGGCTGGACATCTTTGGCCCGCGGTCGTGGGGACGACCCTATAGTCGTCGGATATTTCGGGGGCTTGCCAACTTTGGCCCGGGGTCGTGGGGACGACCCTATAGTCGTCGGACATGTCGGCGGCTGGCTAACTTTGGCCCGCGGTCGTGGGGACGACCCAATAGTCGTTGGACATGTCGGCGGCTGGCCAACTTTGGGCCGTGGTCGTGGAGACCATCCTATAGTCGTCGGACTTGACGGTGATTGGCCAACATTGGCCCGGGGTCGTGGGGACGACCCTATAGTCGACGGACATGTCGGCGGCTGGCCAACTTTGGCCCGTGGTCGTGGAGACGATCCTATAGTCGTCGGACTTGACGGTGGCGGGCCAATCTAGTCCCGGGGTTGTGGGGACGACCCTATAGTCGTCGGACATTTCGGCGGCTTGCCAACTTTGGCCCGGAGTCGTGGGGACGACCCTATAGTTGTCGGACATGACGGCGGCTGGCCGACCTAGTCCCGAGGTCGTGGGGACGACCGTATAGTCGTCGGATATGTTGGCGGCTTGTCAACCTAGTCCCGGGGTCGTGGGGACGACCCTATAGTCGTTGGACATGACGGTGGCCGGCCAATCTAGTGCCGGGGTCGTAGGGACGACCCTATAGTCGTCGGACATGTTGGCGATTGGCCAACATTGGCCCGGGGTCGTCGAGACGACCCTATAGTCGTCGGACATGTTGGCGGCTTGTCAGCCTAGTCCCGGGGTCGTGGGGACGACCGTATAGTCGTCGGATATGTTGGCGGCTTGTCAACCTAGTCCCGGGGTCGTGGGGACGACCCTATAGTCGTTGAACATGACGGTGGCGGGCCAATCTAGTCCCGGGGTCGTAGGGACGACCCTACAGTCGTCGGACAAGTCGGCGGCGGGCCAACCTTGTCCCGGGGTCATGGGGACGACCGTATAGTCGTCGGACATGACGGTGGCGGGCCAATCTAGTCCCGGGGTCGTGGGGGCGACCCTATATTCGTCGGACATGTCGGCGGCTGGCTAACTTTGGCCCGTGGTCGTGGGGACGACCCAATAGTCGTTGGACATGTCGGCGGCTGGCCAACTTTGGGCCGTGGTCGTGGAGACGATCCTATAGTCGTCGGACTTGACGGTGGCGGGCCAATCTAGTCCCGGGGTTGTGGGGACGACCCTATACTTGTCGGATATGTCGGCGGCTTGCCAAATTTGCCCGGGGTCGTGGGGGCGACCCTATAGTCGTCGGACATGACGGTGGCGGGCCAATCTAGTCCCGGGGTCGTGGGGACGACCCTACAGTCGTCGGACAAGTCGGCGGCGAGCCAATCTAGTCCCGCGGTCGTGGGGACGACCCTATAGTCGTCGGACAAGTCAGCGGCTGGCCTACATTGGTCCGCTGTCGTGGGGACGACCATATAGTCGTCGGACATGACGGTGGCGGGCCACTCTAGTCCCGGGTCGTGGGGACGACCCTATAGTCGTCGGACATGTCGGCGGCTGGCCAACTTTGGCCCGGGGTCGTGGGGACGACCCTATAGTCGTCGGATATGTCGGCGGCTGGCCAACTTTGGCCCGTGGTCGTGGGGACGACCCTATAGTCGTCGGACAAGTCGGCGGCGGGCCAACCTAGTCCCGGGGTCGTGGAGACGACCCTATAGTCGTCGGACATGACGGTGGCGGGCCAATCTAGTCCCGGGGTCATGGGGACGACCCTATAGTCGTCGGACAAGACGGCGGCTGGACATCCTTGGCTCGCGGTCGTGGGGACGACCCTATAGTCGTCGGACATGACGGTGGCGGACCAATCTAGTCCCGGAGTCGTGGGGACGACCCTATAGTCGTCGGACATGTCGGCGGCTGGCCAACTTTGGCCCGTGGTCGTGGGGACGATCCAATAGTCGTCGGACATGTCGGCGGCTGGCCAACTTTGGCCCGTGGTCGTGGGGACGACCCTATAGTCGTTGGACATGTCAGCGGCTGGCCAACTTTGGCCCGGTGTCGTGGGGACGACTCTATAGTCGTCGGACATGTCGGCGGCTGGCCAACCTAGACCCGGGGTCGTGGGGACGACCCTATTGTCGTCGGACATGACGGTGGCGGGCCAATCTATTCCCGGGGTCGTACAGACGACCCCATAGTCGTCGGACATGTTGGCGATTGGCCAACATTGGCCCGGGGTCGTGGGGACGACTCTATAGTCTTCGGACATGTTGGCGGCTTGTTAGCATAGATCCGGGGTCGTGGGTACGACCCTATAGTCGTCGGAACAAGTCGGCGGCGGGCCAACCTTGTCCCGGGGTCGTGGAGACGACCCTATAGTCGTCGGACATGACGGTGGCGGGCCAATCTAGTCCCGGGGTCATGGGGACGACCCTATAGTCGTCGGACAAGACGGCGGCTGGACATCCTTGGCTCGCGGTCGTGGGGACGACCCTAGAGTCGTCGGACATTTCGGCGGCTTTTCAACCTAGTCCCGGGGTCGTGGGGACGACCCTATAGTCGTTGGACATGACGGCGGCTGGACATCTTTGGCCCGCGGTCGTGGGGACGACCCTATAGTCGTTGGACATGACGGTGGCGGGCCAATCTAGTCCCGGGGTCGTAGGGACGACCCTATAGTCGTCGGACATGTCGGCGATTGGCCAACATTGGCCCGGGGTCGTGGGGACGACCCTATAGTCGTCGGACATGTCGGCGGCTGGCCAAACTAGTCCCGAGGTCGTGGGGACGACCCTATAGTCGTCGGACTTCACGGTGGCGGGCCAATCTAGTCCCGGGGTCGTGGGGACGACCCTACAGTCGTCGGACATTTCGGCGGTTTGCCAACTTTGGCCCGGGGTCGTGGGGACGACCCTATAGTCGTCGGACATTTCGGCGGCGTGCCAACTTTGGCCCGGGGTCGTGGGGACGACCCTATAGTCGTCGGACATTTCGGCGGCATGCCAACTTTGGCTCGGGGTCGTGGGGACGACCCTATAGTCGTTGGACATGACGGTGGCGGGCCAATCTAGTCCCGGGGTCGTGGGTACGACCCTATAGTCGTCGGACAAGTCGGCGGCGGGCCAACCTTGTCCGGGGGTCGTGGGGACAACCCTATAGTCGTCGGACATGACGGTGGCGGGCCAATCTAGTCCCGGGGTCGTGGGGACGACCCAATAGTCGTTGGACATATCGGCGGCTGGCCAACTTTGGCCCATGGTCGTGGGGACGACCCTATAGTCGTCGGACATTTCGGCGGCTTGCCAACTTTGGCCCGGGGTCGTGGGGACGACCCTATAGTCGTCGGACATGTCGGCGGCTGGCCAACTTTGGCCCGTGGTCGTGGGGACGACCCAATAGTCGTTGGACATGTCGGCGGCTGGCCAACTTTGGGCCGTGGTCGTGGAGACGATCCTATAGTCGTCGGACTTGACGGTGATTGGCCAACATTGGCCCGGGGTCGTGGGGACGACCCTATAGTCGACGGACATGTCGGCGGCTGGCCAACTTTGGCCCGTGGTCGTGGAGACGATCCTATAGTCGTCGGACTTGACGGTGGCGGGCCAATCTAGTCCCGGGGTTGTGGGGACGACCCTATAGTCGTCGGACATTTCGGCGGCTTGCCAACTTTGGCCCGGGGTCGTGGGGACGACCCTATAGTTGTCGGTCATGACGGCGGCTGGCCGACCTAGTCCCGAGGTCGTGGGGACGACCGTATAGTCGTCGGATATGTTGGCGGCTTGTCAACCTAGTCCCGGGGTCGTGGGGACGACCCTATAGTCGTTGGACATGACGGTGGCCGGCCAATCTAGTGCCGGGGTCGTAGGGACGACCCTATAGTCGTCGGACATGTTGGCGATTGGCCAACATTGGCCCGGGGTCGTCGGGACGACCCTATAGTCGTCGGACATGTTGGCGGCTTGTCAGCCTAGTCCCGGGGTCATGGGGACGACCGTATAGTCGTCGGATATGTTGGCGGCTTGTCAACCTAGTCCCGGGGTCGTGGGGACGACCCTATAGTCGTTGAACATGACGGTGGCGGGCCAATCTAGTCCCGGGGTCGTAGGGACGACCCTACAGTCGTCGGACAAGTCGGCGGCGGGCCAACCTTGTCCCGGGGTCATGGGGACGACCGTATAGTCGTCGGACATGACGGTGGCGGGCCAATCTAGTCCCGGGGTCGTGGGGACGACCCTATAGTCGTCGGACATGTCGGCGGCTGGCTAACTTTGGCCCGTGGTCGTGGGGACGACCCAATAGTCGTTGGACATGTCGGCGGCTGGCCAACTTTGGCCGTGGTCGTGGAGACGATCCTATAGTCGTCGGACTTGACGGTGGCGGGCCAATCTAGTCCCGGGGTTGTGGGGACGACCCTATACTTGTCGGATATGTCGGCGGCTTGCCAAATTTGCCCGGGGTCGTGGGGACGACCCTATAGTCGTCGGGCATGACGTTGGCGGGCCAATCTAGTCCAGGGGTCGTGGGGACGACCCTATAGTCGTCGGGCAAGACGGCGGCTGGACATCTTTGGCCCGCGGTCGTGGGGACGACCCAATAGTCGTCGGACATTTCGGCGGCTTGCCAACTTTGGCCCGTCGTCGTGGGGACGACCCTATAGTTGTCGGACACGTCGGCGGCGGGTCTACGTAGTCCCGGGGTCGTGGGGACGACCCTATAGTCGTCGGACAAGTCGGCGGCGAGCCAACCTAGTCCCAGGGTCATGGGGACGACCCTATAGTCGTCGGATATGACGGTGGCGGGCCAATCTAGTCCCAGGGTCATGGGGACGACCCTATAGTCGTCGGATATGTCGGCGTTTGGCCAACTTTGGCCCGTCGTCGTGGGTACGACCCTATAGTTGTCGGACACGTCGGCGGCGGGTCAACCTAGTCCCGTGGTCGTGGGGACGACCCTATAATCGTCGGACATGACGGTGGCGGGTCAATCTAGTCCCGGGGTCGTGGGGACGACCCTATAGTAGCCGAACATGTCGGCGGCGGGCCTATCTAGTCCCGGGGTCGTAGTGACGACCCTGTAGTCGTCGGACATGTCGGCGATTGGCCAACATTGGCCCGGGGTCGTGGGGACGACCCTATAGTCGTCGGACATGTCGGCGGCAGGTCAACTTTGGCCCGTGGTCGTGGGGACGACCCAATAGACGTTGGACATGTCGGCGGCTGGCCAACTTTGGCCCGTGGTCGTGGGGACGACCCTATAGTCGTCGGACATGTCGGCGATTGGCCATCATTGGCCCGGGGTCGTGGGGACGACCCAATAGTCGTCGGACTTGACGGTGGCGGGCCAATCTTGTCCCGGGGTCGTAGGGACGACTCTATATTCGTCCGAGATGTCGGCGGCGGGCCAACTTTGGCCAGGGGTCGTGGGGACGACTCTATATTCGACGGACTACTTGGCAGCGGGCCAACCTAGACCCGGGGTCGTGGGGACGACCCTATAGTCGTCGGGCATGTCGGCGGCTGGCCAACTTTGGCCCGGGGTCGTGGAGACGACCCTATAGTCGTCGGACAAGTCGGCGGCGAGCCAACCTAGTCCGGGGGTCGTGGGAACGACCCTATAGTCGTCGGACATGTCGGCGGCTGACCAACTTTGGCCCGGTGTCGTGGGGACGACTCTATAGTCGTCGGACATGTCGGCTGCAGGCCACCCTTGCCCCGGGGTCGTGAGGACGACCCTATAGACGTCGGACATGACGGCGATTGGCCAACACTGGCCCGGGGTCGTGGGGACGACCCTATAATCGTCGGACATGTCGGCGGCTGGCCAACATTGGCCCGAGGTCGTGTGGACGACCCTATTGTCGTCGGACAAGTCGGCGGCGAGCCAACCTAGTCCCGCGGTCGTGGGGACGACCCTATAGTCGTCGGACAAGTCGGCGGCGAGCCAACGTAGTCCCGCGGTAGTGGGGACGACCCTTTAGTCGTCGGACAAGACGGCCGCTGGCCATCTTTGGCCCGTGGTCGTGGGGACGACTCTATAGTCGTCGGACAATTCGGCGGCGAGCCAACCTAGGCCGGGGGTCGTGGGGACGACCCTACAGTCGCCGGACATTTCGGCGGCTTGCCAACTTTGGCCCGGGGTCGTAGGGACGACCCTATAGTCGTCGGACATGACGGTGGCGGACCAATCTAGTCCCGGGGTCGTGGGGACAACCCTATAGTCGTCGGACATGTCGGCGGCTGGCCAACTTTGGCCCGTGGTCGTGGGGACGATCCAATAGTCGTCGGACATGTCGGCGGCTGGCCAACTTTGGCCCGTGGTCGTGGGGACGACCCCATAGTCGTCGGACAAGTCGGCGGCGGGCCAACCTAGTCCCGGGGTCGTGGAGACGACCCTATAGTCGTCGGACATGACGGTGGCGGGCCAATCTAGTCCCGGGGTCGTGGGGACGACCCTATAGTTGTCGGACACGTCGGCGGCGGGTCTACCTAGTCCCGGGGTCGTGGGGACAACCCTATAGTCGTCGGACAAGTCGGCAGCTTGCCAACTTTGGCCCGGGGTCGTGGGGACGACCCTATAGTCGTCGGATAAGTCGGCGGCGAGCCAACGTAGTCCCGCGGTTGTGGGGACGACCCTTTAGTCGTCGGACAAGTCAGCGGCGGGTCAACCTAGTCCCGGGGTCGTGGGGACGACCCTATAGTCGTCGGATATGTCGGCGGTTGGCCAACTTTGGCCCGTCGTCGTGGGGACGACCGTATAGTTGTCGGACACGTCGGCGGCGGGTCTACGTAGTCCCGGGGTCGTGGGGACGACCCTATAGTCGTCGGACAAGTCGGCGGCGAGCCAACCTAGTCCCAGGGTCATGGGGACGACCCTATAGTCGTCGGATATGACGGTGGCGGGCCAATCTAGTCCCAGGGTCATGGGGACGACCCTATAGTCGTCGGATATGTCGGCGTTTGGCCAACTTTGGCCCGTCGTCGTGGGTACGACCCTATAGTTGTCGGACACGTCGGCGGCGGGTCAACCTAGTCCCGTGGTCGTGGGGACGACCCTATAATCGTCGGACATGACGGTGGCGGGCCAATCTAGTCCCGGGGTCGTGGGGACGACCCTATAGTCGCCGAACATGTCGGCGGCGGGCCTATCTAGTCCCGGGGTCGTAGTGACGACCCTATAGACGTCGGACATGACGGCGATTGGCCAACACTGGCCCGGGGTCGTGGGGACGACCCTATAATCGTCGGACATTTCGGCGGCTGGCCAACATTGGCCCGAGGTCGTGTGGACGACCCTATTGTCGTCGGACAAGTCGGCGTCGAGCCAACCTAGTCCCGCGGTCGTGGGGACGACCCTATAGTCGTCGGACAAGTCGGCGGCGAGCCAACGTAGTCCCGCGGTTGTGGGGACGACCCTTTAGTCGTCGGACAAGACGGCCGCTGGCCATCTTTGGCCCGTGGTCGTGGGGACGACTCTATAGTCGTCGGACAATTCGGCGGCGAGCCAACCTAGGCCGGGGGTCGTGGGGACGACCCTACAGTCGCCGGACATTTCGGCGGCTTGCCAACTTTGGCCCGGGGTCGTAGGGACGACCCTATAGTCGTCGGACATGACGGTGGCGGACCAATCTAGTCCCGGGGTCGTGGGGACAACCCTATAGTCGTCGGACATGTCGGCGGCTGGCCAACTTTGGCCCGTGGTCGTGGGGACGATCCAATAGTCGTCGGACATGTCGGCGGCTGGCCAACTTTGGCCCGTGGTCGTGGGGACGACCCTATAGTCGTCGGACAAGTCGGCGGCGGGCCAACCTAGTCCCGGGGTCGTGGAGACGACCCTATAGTCGTCGGACATTTCGGCGGCTTGTCAACCTAGTCCCGGGGTCGTGGGGACGACCCTATAGTCGTCGGACATGACGGTGGCGGACCAATCTAGTCCCGGAGTCGTGGGGACGACCCTATAGTCGTCGGATATGTCGGCGGCTGGCCAACTTTGGCCCGTGGTCGTGGGGACGATCCAATAGTCGTCGGACATGTCGGCGGCTGGCCAACTTTGGCCCGTGGTCGTGGGGACGACCCTATAGTCGTTGGACATGTCAGCGGCTGGCCAACCTTGGCCCGGAGTCGTGGGGACGACTCCATAGTCGTCGGACATGTCGGCGGCTGGCCAACCTAGACCCGGGGTCGTGGGGACGACCCTATTGTCGTCGGACATGACGGTGACGGGCCAATCTATTCCCGGGGTCGTACGGACGACCCTATAGTCGTCGGACATGTTGGCGATTGGCCAACATTGGCCCGGGGTCGTGGGGACGACTCTATAGTCTTCGGACATGTTGGCGGCTTGTCAGCCTAGATCCGGGGTCGTGGGTACGACCCTATAGTCGTCGGACAAGACGGCGGCTGGACATCCTTGGCTCGCGGTCGTGGGGACGACCCTATAGTCGTCGGACATTTCGGCGGCTTGTCAACCTAGTCCCGGGGTCGTGGGGACGACCCTATAGTCGTTGGACATGACGGCGGCTGGACATCTTTGGCCCGCGGTCGTGGGGACGACCCTATAGTCGTCGGACATTTCGGCGGCATGCCAACTTTGGCCCGGGGTTGTGGGGACGACCCTATAGTCGTCGGACATTTCGGCGGCTTGTCAACCTAGTCCCGGGGTCGTGGGGACGACCCTATAGTCGTTGGACATGACGGTGGCGGGCCAATCTAGTCCCGGGGTCGTGGGTACGACCCTATAGTCGTCGGACAAGACGGCGGCTGGACATCCTTGGCTCGCGGTCGTGGGGACGACCCTATAGTCGTCGGAAATTTCGGCGGCTTGTCAACCTAGTCCCGGGGTCGTGGGGACGACCCTATAGTCGTTGGACATGACGGTGGCGGGCCAATCTAGTCCCGGGGTCGTGGGTACGAACCTATAGTCGTCGGACAAGTCGGCGGCGGGCCAACCTTGTCCCGGGGTCGTGGGGACGACCGTATAGTCGTCGGACATGACGGTGGCGGGCCAATCTAGTCCCGGGGTCGTGGGGACGACCCTATAGTCGTCGGACAAGACGGCGGCTGGACATCTTTGGCCCGCGGTCGTGGGGACGACCCTATAGTCGTCGGACATTTCGGGGGCTTGCCAACTTTGGCCCGGGGTCGTGGGGACGACCCTATAGTCGTCGGACATGTCGGCGGCTGGCTAACTTTGGCCCGCGGTCGTGGGGACGACCCAATAGTCGTTGGACATGTCGGCGGCTGGCCAACTTTGGGCCGTGGTCGTGGAGACGATCCTATAGTCGTCGGACTTGACGGTGATTGGCCAACATTGGCCCGGGGTCGTGGGGACGACCCTATAGTCGACGGACATGTCGGCGGCTGGCCAACTTTGGCCCGTGGTCGTGGAGACGATCCTATAGTCGTCGGACTTGACGGTGGCGGGCCAATCTAGTCCCGGGGTTGTGGGGACGACCCTATAGTCGTCGGACATTTCGGCGGCTTGCCAACTTTGGCCCGGGGTCGTGGGGACGACCCTATAGTTGTCGGACATGACGGCGGCTGGCCGACCTAGTCCCGAGGTCGTGGGGACGACCGTATAGTCGTCGGATATGTTGGCGGCTTGTCAACCTAGTCCCGGGGTCGTGGGGACGACCCTATAGTCGTTGGACATGACGGTGGCCGGCCAATCTAGTGCCGGGGTCGTAGGGACGACCCTATAGTCGTCGGACATGTTGGCGATTGGCCAACATTGGCCCGGGGTCGTCGGGACGACCCTATAGTCGTCGGACATGTTGGCGGCTTGTCAGCCTAGTCCCGGGGTCGTGGGGACGACCGTATAGTCGTCGGATATGTTGGCGGCTTGTCAACCTAGTCCCGGGGTCGTGGGGACGACCCTATAGTCGTTGAACATGACGGTGGCGGGCCAATGTAGTCCCGGGGTCGTAGGGACGACCCTACAGTCGTCGGACAAGTCGGCGGCGGGCCAACCTTGTCCCGGGGTCATGGGGACGACCGTATAGTCGTCGGACATGACGGTGGCGGGCCAATCTAGTCCCGGGGTCGTGGGGGCGACCCTATAGTCGTCGGACATGTCGGCGATTGGCCAACATTGGCCCGGGGTCGTGGGGACGACCCTATAGTCGACGGACATGTCGGCGGCTGGCCAACTTTGGCCCGTGGTCGTGGAGACGATCCTATAGTCGTCGGACTTGACGGTGGCGGGCCAATCTAGTCCCGGGGTTGTGGGGACGACCCTATACTTGTCGGATATGTCGGCGGCTTGCCAAATTTGCCCGGGGTCGTGGGGGCGACCCTATAGTCGTCGGACATGACGGTGGCGGGCCAATCTAGTCCCGGGTCATGGGGACGACCCTATAGTCGTCGGGCAAGACGGCGGCTGGACATCTTTGGCCCGCGGTCGTGGGGACGACCCTATAGTCGTCGGACATGTCGGCGGCTGGCTAACTTTGGCCCGTGGTCGTGGGGACGACCCAATAGTCGTTGGACATATCGGCAGCTGGCCAACTTTGGGCCGTGGTCGTGGAGACGATCCTATAGTCGTCGGACTGGACGGTGGCGGGCCAATCTAGTCCCGGGGTCGTGGGGACGACCCTATAGTCGTCGGACATGACGGTGGCGGACCAATCTAGTCCCGGGGTCGTGGGGACGACCCAATAGTCGTCGGACATGTCGGCGGCTTGCCAAATTTGCCCGGGGTCGTGGGGACGACCCTATAGTCGTCGGACTTGACGGTGGCGGGCCAATCTAGTCCCGGGGTCGTGGGGACGACCCAATAGTCGTTGGACATTACGGCGGCTGGCCAACTTTGGCCCATGGTCGTGGGGACGACCCTATAGTCGTTGGACATGACGGTGGCGGGCCAATCTAGTCCCGGGGTCGTAGGGACGACCCTATAGTCGTCGGACATGTCGGCGATTGGCCAACATTGGCCCGGGGTCGTGGGGACGACCCTATAGTCGACGGACATGTCGGCGGCTGGCCAACTTTGGCCCGTGGTCGTGGAGACGATCCTATAGTCGTCGGACTTGACGGTGGCGGGCCAATCTAGTCCCGGGGTTGTGGGGACGACCCTATAGTCGTCGGACATTTCGGCGGCTTGCCAACTTTGGCCCGGGGTCGTGGGGACGACCCTATAGTCGTCGGACATGACGGTGGCGGGCCAGTCTAGTCCCGGGTCATGGGGACGACCCTATAGTCGTCGGACAAGTCGGCGGCTGGCCAACTTTGGCCCGTGGTCGTGGGGACGACCCTATAGTCGTCGGAAATGACGGTGGCGGGCCAATCTAGTCCCGGGGTCGTGGGGACGACCCTACAGTCGTCGGACAAGTCGGCGGCGAGCCAATCTAGTCCCGCGGTCGTGGGGACGACCCTATAGTCGTCGGACAAGTCAGCGGCTGGCCTACATTGGTCCGTGGTCGTGGGGACGACCATATAGTCGTCGGACATGACGGTGGCGGGCCACTCTAGTCCCGGGTCGTGGGGACGACCCTATAGTCGTCGGACATGTCGGCGGCTGGCCAACTTTGGCCCGGGGTCGTGGGGACGACCCTATAGTCGTCGGATATGTCGGCGGCTGGCCAACTTTGGCCCGTGGTCGTGGGGACGACCCTATAGTCGTCGGACAAGTCGGCGGCGGGCCAACCTAGTCCCGGGGTCGTGGAGACGACCCTATAGTCGTCGGACATGACGGTGGCGGGCCAATCTAGTCCCGGGGTCATGGGGACGACCCTATAGTCGTCGGACAAGACGGCGGCTGGACATCCTTGGCTCGCGGTCGTGGGGACGACCCTATAGTCGTCGGACATTTCGGCGGCTTGTCAACCTAGTCCCGGGGTCGTGGGGACGACCCTATAGTCGTCGGACATGACGGTGGCGGACCAATCTAGTCCCGGAGTCGTGGGGACGACCCTATAGTCGTCGGACATGTCGGCGGCTGGCCAACTTTGGCCCGTGGTCGTGGGGACGATCCAATAGTCGTCGGACATGTCGGCGGCTGGCCAACTTTGGCCCGTGGTCGTGGGGACGACCCTATAGTCGTTGGACATGTCAGCGGCTGGCCAACTTTGGCCCGGTGTCGTGGGGACGACTCTATAGTCGTCGGACATGTCGGCGGCTGGCCAACCTAGACCCGGGGTCGTGGGGACGACCCTATTGTCGTCGGACATGACGGTGGCGGGCCAATCTATTCCCGGGGTCGTACAGACGACCCCATAGTCGTCGGACATGTTGGCGATTGGCCAACATTGGCCCGGGGTCGTGGGGACGACTCTATAGTCTTCGGACATGTTGGCGGCTTGTTAGCCTAGATCCGGGGTCGTGGGTACGACCCTATAGTCGTCGGGACAAGTCGGCGGCGGGCCAACCTTGTCCCGGGGTCGTGGAGACGACCCTATAGTCGTCGGACATGACGGTGGCGGGCCAATCTAGTCCCGGGGTCATGGGGACGACCCTATAGTCGTCGGACAAGACGGCGGCTGGACATCCTTGGCTCGCGGTCGTGGGGAGGACCCTATAGTCGTCGGACATTTCGGCGGCTTTTCAACCTAGTCCCGGGGTCGTGGGGACGACCCTATAGTCGTTGGACATGACGGCGGCTGGACATCTTTGGCCCGGGGTCGTGGGGACGACCCTATAGTCGTTGGACATGACGGTGGCGGGCCAATCTAGTCCCGGGGTCGTGGGTACGAACCTATAGTCGTCGGACAAGTCGGCGGCGGGCCAACCTTGTCCCGGGGTCGTGGGGACGACCGTATAGTCGTCGGACATGACGGTGGCGGGCCAATCTAGTCCCGGGGTCGTGGGGACGACCCTATAGTCGTCGGACAAGACGGCGGCTGGACATCTTTGGCCCGCGGTCGTGGGGACGACCCTATAGTCGTCGGACATTTCGGGGGCTTGCCAACTTCGGCCCGGGGTCGTGGGGACGACCCTATAGTCGTCGGACATGTCGGCGGCTGGCTAACTTTGGCCCGCGGTCGTGGGGACGACCCAATAGTCGTTGGACATGTCGGCGGCTGGCCAACTTTGGGCCGTGGTCGTGGAGACGATCCTATAGTCGTCGGACTTGACGGTGATTGGCCAACATTGGCCCGGGGTCGTGGGGACGACCCTATAGTCGACGGACATGTCGGCGGCTGGCCAACTTTGGCCCGTGGTCGTGGAGACGATCCTATAGTCGTCGGACTTGACGGTGGCGGGCCAATCTAGTCCCGGGGTTGTGGGGACGACCCTATAGTCGTCGGACATTTCGGCGGCTTGCCAACTTTGGCCCGGGGTCGTGGGGACGACCCTATAGTTGTCGGACATGACGGCGGCTGGCCGACCTAGTCCCGAGGTCGTGGGGACGACCGTATAGTCGTCGGATATGTTGGCGGCTTGTCAACCTAGTCCCGGGGTCGTGGGGACGACCCTATAGTCGTTGGACATGACGGTGGCCGGCCAATCTAGTGCCGGGGTCGTAGGGACGACCCTATAGTCGTCGGACATGTTGGCGATTGGCCAACATTGGCCCGGGGTCGTCGAGACGACCCTATAGTCGTCGGACATGTTGGCGGCTTGTCAGCCTAGTCCCGGGGTCGTGGGGACGACCGTATAGTCGTCGGATATGTTGGCGGCTTGTCAACCTAGTCCCGGGGTCGTGGGGACGACCCTATAGTCGTTGAACATGACGGTGGCGGGCCAATCTAGTCCCGGGGTCGTAGGGACGACCCTACAGTCGTCGGACAAGTCGGCGGCGGGCCAACCTTGTCCCGGGGTCATGGGGACGACCGTATAGAAGTCGGACATGACGGTGGCGGGCCAATCTAGTCCCGGGGTCGTGGGGACGACCCTACAGTCGTCGGACAAGTCGGCGGCGAGCCAATCTAGTCCCGCGGTCGTGGGGCCGACCCTATAGTCGTCGGACATGTCGGCGGCTGGCTAACTTTGGCCCGTGGTCGTGGGGACGATCCAATAGTCGTCGGACATGTCGGCGGCTGGCCAACTTTGGCCCGTGGTCGTGGGGACGACCCTATAGTCGTTGGACATGTCAGCGGCTGGCCAACTTTGGCCCGGTGTCGTGGGGACGACTCTATACTTGTCGGACAAGTCGGCGGCTGGCCAACTTTGGCCCGTGGTCGTGGGGACGACCCTATAGTCGTCGGAAATGACGGTGGCGGGCCAATCTAGTCCCGGGGTCGTGGGGACGACCCTACAGTCGTCGGACAAGTCGGCGGCGAGCCAATCTAGTCCCGCGGTCGTGGGGCCGACCCTATAGTCGTCGGACAAGTCAGCGGCTGGCCTACATTGGTCCGTGGTCGTGGGGACGACCATATAGTCGTCGGACATGACGGTGGCGGGCCACTCTAGTCCCGGGTCGTGGGGACGACCCTATAGTCGTCGGACATGTCGGCGGCTGGCCAACTTTGGCCCGGGGTCGTGGGGACGACCCTATAGTCGTCGGATATGTCGGCGGCTGGCCAACTTTGGCCCGTGGTCGTGGGGACGACCCTATAGTCGTCGGACAAGTCGGCGGCGGGCCAACCTAGTCCCGGGGTCGTGGAGACGACCCTATAGTCGTCGGACATGACGGTGGCGGGCCAATCTAGTCCCGGGGTCATGGGGACGACCCTATAGTCGTCGGACAAGACGGCGGCTGGACATCCTTGGCTCGCGGTCGTGGGGACGACCCTATAGTCGTCGGACATTTCGGCGGCTTGTCAACCTAGTCCCGGGGTCGTGGGGACGACCCTATAGTCGTCGGACATGACGGTGGCGGACCAATCTAGTCCCGGAGTCGTGGGGACGACCCTATAGTCGTCGGACATGTCGGCGGCTGGCCAACTTTGGCCCGTGGTCGTGGGGACGATCCAATAGTCGTCGGACATGTCGGCGGCTGGCCAACTTTGGCCCGTGGTCGTGGGGACGACCCTATAGTCGTTGGACATGTCAGCGGCTGGCCAACTTTGGCCCGGTGTCGTGGGGACGACTCTATAGTCGTCGGACATGTCGGCGGCTGGCCAACCTAGACCCGGGGTCGTGGGGACGACCCTATTGTCGTCGGACATGACGGTGGCGGGCCAATCTATTCCCGGGGTCGTACAGACGACTCCATAGTCGTCGGACATGTTGGCGATTGGCCAACATTGGCCCGGGGTCGTGGGGACGACTCTATAGTCTTCGGACATGTTGGCGGCTTGTTAGCCTAGATCCGGGGTCGTGGGTACGACCCTATAGTCGTCGGGACAAGTCGGCGGCGGGCCAACCTTGTCCCGGGGTCGTGGAGACGACCCTATAGTCGTCGGACATGACGGTGGCGGGCCAATCTAGTCCCGGGGTCATGGGGACGCCCCTATAGTCGTCGGACAAGACGGCGGCTGGACATCCTTGGCTCGCGGTCGTGGGGACGACCCTAGAGTCGTCGGACATTTCGGCGGCTTTTCAACCTAGTCCCGGGGTCGTGGGGACGACCCTATAGTCGTTGGACATGACGGCGGCTGGACATCTTTGGCCCGCGGTCGTGGGGACGACCCTATAGTCGTTGGACATGACGGTGGCGGGCCAATCTAGTCCCGGGGTCGTAGGGACGACCCTATAGTCGTCGGACATGTCGGCGATTGGCCAACATTGGCCCGGGGTCGTGGGGACGACCCTATAGTCGTCGGACATGTCGGCGGCTGGCCAAACTAGTCCCGAGGTCGTGGGGACGACCCTATAGTCGTCGGACTTCACGGTGGCGGGCCAATCTAGTCCCGGGGTCGTGGGGACGACCCTACAGTCGTCGGACATTTCGGCGGCTTGCCAACTTTGGCCCGGGGTCGTGGGGACGACCCTATAGTCGTCGGACATGACGGTGGCGGACCAATCTAGTCCCGGGGTCGTGGGGACGACCCTATAGTCGTCGGACAAGTCGGCGGCTGGCCAACTTTGGCCCGGGGTCGTGGGGACGACCCTATAGTCGTCGGACATTTCGGCGGCATGCCAACTTTGGCTCGGGGTCGTGGGGACGACCCTATAGTCGTTGGACATGACGGTGGCGGGCCAATCTAGTCCCGGGGTCGTAGGGACGACCCTATAGTCGTCGGACAAGTCGGCGGCTGTCCAACTTTGGCCCGGGGTAGTGGGGACGACCCTATAGTTGTCGGACTTGACGGTGGCGGGCCAATCTAGTCCCGGGGTCGTGGGGACGACCCTATAGTCGTCGGACAAGTCGGCGGCTGGCCAACTTTGGCCCGGGGTCGTGGGGATGACCCTATAGTCGTCGGACAAGTCGGCGGCGAGCCCACCTAGTCGGGGGGTCGTGGGGACGAACATATAGTCGTCGGACATGTCGGCGGCGAGCCAACCTAGTCCCAGGGTCGTGGGGACGACCCTATAGTGCTCGGACAAGTCGGCGGCGATCCAACCTGGTCCCGGTGTCGTGGGAACGACCCTATAGTCGTCGGACATGTCGGCGGCGAGCCAACCTAGTCCCGGGGTCGTGGGGACGACCCTTTAGTCGTCGGACATGTCGGCGGCTGGCCAACGTAGGCCCGCTGTCGTGGGGACGACCCTATAGTCGTCGGACATGTCGGCGGCGGGCCAATCTAGTCCCGGGGTCGTGGTTACGACCCTATAGTCGTCGGACAAGACGGTGGCGGGCCAATCTAGTCCCGGGGTCGTGGGGACGACCCTATAGTCGTCGGACAAGTCGGCGGCGGGCCAATCTAGTCCCGGGGTCGTGGGGACGACCCTATAGTCGTCGGACATGTCGGCGGCTGGCCAACTTTTGCCCGTGGTCGTTGGGACGACTGTTTAGTCGTCGGACATGTCGGCGGCTGGCCAACCTAGACCCAGGGTCGTGGGGACGCCCCTATTGTCGTCGGACATGACGGTGGCGTGCCAATCTAGTCCCGGGGTCGTAGGTACGACCCTATGGTCGTCGGACATGTCGGCGATTGGCCAACATTGGCCCGGGGTTGTGGGGACGGTTCGATAGTCGTTGGACATGACGGTGGCGGGCCAATCTAGTCCCGGGGTCGTGGGGACTACGCTATAGTCGTTGGACATGACGGTGGCGGGCCAATCTAGTCCCGGGGTTGTGGGGACGACCCTATAGTCGTCGGATATGTCGGCGGCTTGCCAAATTTGCCCGGGGTCGTGGGGACGACCCTATAGTCGTCGGACATGTCGGCGGCTGGCTAACTTTGGCCCGCGGTCGTGGGGACGACCCAATAGTCGTTGGACATGTCGGCGGCTGGCCAACTTTGGGCCGTGGTCGTGGAGACGATCCTATAGTCGTCGGACTTGACGGTGGCGGGCCAATCTAGTCCCGGGGTTGTGGGGACGACCCTATAGTCGTCGGATATGTCGGCGGCTTGCCAAATTTGCCCGGGGTCGTGGGGACGACCCTATAGTCGTCGGACTTGACGGTGGCGGGCCAATCTAGTCCCGGGGTCGTGGGGACGACCCAATAGTCGCTGGACATTACGGTGGCTGGGCAACTTTGGCCCATGGTCGTGGGGACGACCCTATAGTCGTTGGACATGACGGTGGCGGGCCAATCTAGTCCCGGGGTCGTAGGGACGACCCTATAGTCGTCGGACAAGTCGGCGATTGGCCAACATTGGCCCGGGGTCGTGGGGACGACCCTATAGTCGACGGACATGTCGGCGGCTGGCCAACTTTGGCCCGTGGTCGTGGAGACGATCCTATAGTCGTCGGACTTGACGGTGGCGGGCCAATCTAGTCCCGGGGTTGTGGGGACGACCCTATAGTCGTCGGACATTTCGGCGGCTTGCCAACTTTGGCCCGGGGTCGTGGGGACGACCCTATAGTTGTCGGACATGACGGCGGCTGGCCGACCTAGTCCCGAGGTCGTGGGGACGACCGTATAGTCGTCGGATATGTTGGCTGCTTGTCAACCTAGTCCCGGGGTCGTGGGGACGACCCTATAGTCGTTGAACATGACGGTGGCGGGCCAATCTAGTCCCGGGGTCGTAGGGACGTCCCTATAGTCGTCGAACAAGTCGGCGGCGGGCCAACCTTGTCCCGGGGTCGTGGGGACGATCCAATAGTCGTCGGACATGTCGGCGGCTGGCCAACTTTGGCCCGTGGTCGTGGGGACGACCCTATAGTCGTCGGACTTGACGGTGGCGGGCCAATCTAGTCCCGGGGTTGTGGGGACGACCCTATAGTCGTCGGATATGTCGGCGGCTTGCCAAATTTGCCCGGGGTCGTGGGGACGACCCTATAGTCGTCGGACTTGACGGTGGCGGGCCAATCTATTCCCGGGGTCGTACAGACGACTCCATAGTCGTCGGACATGTTGGCGATTGGCCAACATTGGCCCGGGGTCGTGGGGACGACTCTATAGTCTTCGGACATGTTGGCGGCTTGTTAGCCTAGATCCGGGGTCGTGGGTACGACCCTATAGTCGTCGGGACAAGTCGGCGGCGGGCCAACCTTGTCCCGGGGTCGTGGAGACGACCCTATAGTCGTCGGACATGACGGTGGCGGGCCAATCTAGTCCCGGGGTCATGGGGACGCCCCTATAGTCGTCGGACAAGACGGCGGCTGGACATCCTTGGCTCGCGGTCGTGGGGACGACCCTAGAGTCGTCGGACATTTCGGCGGCTTTTCAACCTAGTCCCGGGGTCGTGGGGACGACCCTATAGTCGTTGGACATGACGGCGGCTGGACATCTTTGGCCCGCGGTCGTGGGGACGACCCTATAGTCGTTGGACATGACGGTGGCGGGCCAATCTAGTCCCGGGGTCGTAGGGACGACCCTATAGTCGTCGGACATGTCGGCGATTGGCCAACATTGGCCCGGGGTCGTGGGGACGACCCTATAGTCGTCGGACATGTCGGCGGCTGGCCAAACTAGTCCCGAGGTCGTGGGGACGACCCTATAGTCGTCGGACTTCACGGTGGCGGGCCAATCTAGTCCCGGGGTCGTGGGGACGACCCTACAGTCGTCGGACATTTCGGCGGCTTGCCAACTTTGGCCCGGGGTCGTGGGGACGACCCTATAGTCGTCGGACATGACGGTGGCGGACCAATCTAGTCCCGGGGTCGTGGGGACGACCCTATAGTCGTCGGACATGTCGGCGGCTGGCCAACTTTGGCCCGTGGTCGTGGGGACGATCCAATAGTCGTCGGACATGTCGGCGGCTGGCAAACTTTGGCCCGTGGTCGTGGGGACGACCCTATAGTCGTTGGACATGTCAGCGGCTGGCCAACTTTGGCCCGGTGTCGTGGGGACGACTCTATAGTCGTCGGACATGTCGGCGGCTGGCCAACCTAGACCCGGGGTCGTGGGGACGACCCTATTGTCGTCGGACATGACGGTGGCGGGCCAATCTATTCCCGGGGTCGTACGGACGACCCTATAGTCGTCGGACATGTTGGCGATTGGCCAACTTTGGCCCGGGGTCGTGGGGACGACCCTATAGTCGTCGGACATTTCGGCGGCGTGCCAACTTTGGCCCGGGGTCGTGGGGACGACCCTATAGTCGTCGGACATTTCGGCGGCATGCCAACTTTGGCTCGGGGTCGTGGGGACGACCCTATAGTCGTTGGACATGACGGTGGCGGGCCAATCTAGTCCCGGGGTCGTAGGGACGACCCTATAGTCGTCGGACAAGTCGGCGGCTGTCCAACTTTGGCCCGGGGTAGTGGGGACGACCCTATAGTTGTCGGACTTGACGGTGGCGGGCCAATCTAGTCCCGGGGTCGTGGGGACGACCCTATAGTCGTCGGACAAGTCGGCGGCTGGCCAACTTTGGCCCGGGGTCGTGGGGATGACCCTATAGTCGTTGAACATGACGGTGGCGGGCCAATCTAGTCCCGGGGTCGTGGGTACGAACCTATAGTCGTCGGACAAGTCGGCGGCGGGCCAACCTTGTCCCGGGGTCGTGGGGACGACCGTATAGTCGTCGGACAAGTCGGCGGCGAGCCAACGTAGTCCCGCGGTTGTGGGGACGACCCTTTAGTCGTCGGACAAGTCGGCGGCGAGCCAACTTAGTCCCGCGGTTGTGGAGACGACCCTTTAGTCGTCGGACAAGTCAGCGGCTGGCCATGTTTGGCCTGTGGTCGTGGGGACGACCCTATAATCGTCGGACAAGACGGTGGCGGGCCAATATATTCCCGGGATCGTGGGGACGACTCTATAGTCGTCGGACATATCGGCGGCTGGCCAACTTTGACCCCGGGTCGTGGGGACGAGCCTATAGTCGTCGGACAAGTCGGCGGCGAGCCAACCTAGTCCCGGGGTCGTGGGGACGACCCTATAGTCGTCGGACATGACGGTGGCGGGCCTATCTAGTCCCGGGGTCGTGGGGACGACCCTATAGTTGTCGGACACGTCGGCGGCGGGTCTACCTAGTCCCGGGGTCGTGGGGACAACCCTATAGTCGTCGGACAAGTCGGCAGCTTGCCAACTTTGGCCCGGGGTCGTGGGGACGACCCTATAGTCGTCGGACAAGTCGGCGGCGAGCCAACGTAGTCCCGCGGTTGTGGGGACGACCCTTTAGTCGTCGGACAAGTCAGCGGCGGGTCAACCTAGTCCCGGGGTCGTGGGGACGACCCTATAGTCGTCGGATATGTCGGCGGTTGGCCAACTTTGGCCCGTCGTCGTGGGGACGACCCTATAGTTGTCGGACACGTCGGCGGCGGGTCTACGTAGTCCCGGGGTCGTGGGGACGACCCTATAGTCGTCGGACAAGTCGGCGCCGAGCCAACCTAGTCCCAGGGTCATGGGGACGACCCTATAGTCGTCGGATATGACGGTGGCGGGCCAATCTAGTCCCAGGGTCATGGGGACGACCCTATAGTCGTCGGATATGTCGGCGTTTGGCCAACTTTGGCCCGTCGTCGTGGGTACGACCCTATAGTTGTCGGACACGTCGGCGGCGGGTCAACCTAGTCCCGTGGTCGTGGGGACGACCCTATAATCGTCGGACATGACGGTGGCGGGCCAATCTAGTCCCGGGGTCGTGGGGACGACCCTATAGTCGCCGAACATGTCGGCGGCGGGCCTATCTAGTCCCGGGGTCGTAGTGACGACCCTGTAGTCGTCGGACATGTTGGCGATTGGCCAACATTGGCCCGGGGTCGTGGGGACGACCGTATAGTCGTCGGACATGACGGTGGCGGGCCAATCTAGTCCCGGGGTCGTGGGGACGACCCTATAGTCGTCGGACAAGACGGCGGCTGGACATCTTTGGCCCGCGGTCGTGGGGACGACCCTATAGTCGTCGGACATTTCGGGGGCTTGCCAACTTTGGCCCGGGGTCGTGGGGACGACCTTATAGTCGTCGGACATGTCGGCGGCTGGCTAACTTTGGCCCGCGGTTGTGGGGACGACCCAATAGTCGTTGGACATGTCGGCGGCTGGCCAACTTTGGGCCGTGGTCGTGGAGACGATCCTATAGTCGTCGGACTTGACGGTGGCGGGCCAATCTAGTCCCGGGGTTGTTGGGACGACCCTATAGTCGTCGGATATGTCGGCGGCTTGCCAAATTTGCCCGGGGTCGTGGGGACCACCATATAGTCGTCGGACATGACGGTGGCGGGCCACTCTAGTCCCGGGTCGTGGGGACGACCCTATAGTCGTCGGACATGACGGTGGCGGGCCAATCTAGTCCCGGGGTTGTGGGGACGACCCTATAGTCGTCGGACAAGACGGCGGCTGGACATTTTTGGCCCGCGGTCGTGGGGACGACCCTATAGTCGTCGGACATTTCGGCGGCATGCCAACTTTGGCCCGGGGTCGTGGGGACGACCCTATAGTCGTTGGACATGACGGTGGCGGGCCAATCTAGTCCAGGGGTCGTAGGGACGACATTATAGTCGTCGGATATGTCGGCGATTGGCCAACATTGGCCCGGGGTCGTGGGGACGACCCTATAGTCGTCGGACATGTCGGCGGCTGGCCAACCTAGTCCCGAGGTCGTGGGGACGACCCTATAGTCGTCGGACTTCACGGTGGCGGGCCAATCTAGTCCCGGGGTCGTGGGGACGACACTACAGTCGTCGGAAATTTCGGCGGCTTGCCAACTTTGGCCCGGGGTCGTGGGGACGACCCTATAGTCGTCGGACATGACGGTGGCGGACCAATCTAGTCCCGGAGTCGTGGGGACGACCCTATAGTCGTCGGACATGTCGGCGGCTGGCCAACTTTGGCCCGTGGTCGTGGGGACAATCCAATAGTCGTCGGACATGTCGGCGGCTGGCCAACTTTGGCCCGTGGTCGTGGGGACGACCCTATAGTCGTTGGACATGTCAGCGGCTGGCCAACTTTGGCCAGGTGTCGTGGGGACGACTCTATAGTCGTCGGACATGTCGGCGGCTGGCCAACCTAGACCCGGGGTCGTGGGGACGACCCTATTGTCGTCGGACATGACGGTGGCGGGCCAATCTATTCCCGGGGTCGTACGGACGACCCTATAGTCGTCGGACATGTTGGCGATTGGCCAACATTGGCCCGGGGTCGTGGGGACGACTCTATAGTCTTCGGACATGTTGGCGGCTTGTCAGCCTAGATCCGGGGTCGTGGGTACGACCCTATAGTCGTCGGCCATGTCGGCGGCGGGCCAACCTTGTCCCGGGGTCGTGGAGACGATCCAATAGTCGTCGGACATTTCGGCGGCTTGTCAACCTAGTCCCGGGGTCGTGGGGACGACCCTATAGTCGTTGGACATGACGGCGGCTGGACATCTTTGGCCCGCGGTCGTGGGGACGACCCTATAGTCGTCGGACATTTCGGCGGCATGCCAACTTTGGCCCGGGGTTGTGGGGACGACGCTATAGTCGTCGGACATTTCGGCGGCTTGTCAACCTAGTCCCGGGGTCGTGGGGACGACCCTATAGTCGTTGGACATGACGGTGGCGGGCCAATCTAGTCCCGGGGTCGTGGGTACGACCCTATAGTCGTCGGACAAGACGGCGGCTGGACATCCTTGGCTCGCGGTCGTGGGGACGACCCTATAGTCGTCGGACATGTCGGCGGCTGGCCAACTTTGGGCCGTGGTCGTCGAGACGATCCTATAGTCGTCGGAGTTGACGGTGGCGGGCCAATCAAGTCGCGGGGTCGTGGGGACGACCCTATAGTCGTCGGACATGACGGTGGCGGGCCAGTCTAGTCCCGGGTCATGGGGACGACCCTATAGTCGTCGGACAAGTCGGCGGCTGGCCAACTTTGGCCCGTGGTCGTGGGGACGACCCTATAGTCGTCGGAAATGACGGTGGCGGGCCAATCTAGTCCCGGGGTCGTGGGGACGACCCTACAGTCGTCGGACAAGTCGGCGGCGAGCCAATCTAGTCCCGCGGTCGTGGGGACGACCCTATAGTCGTCGGACAAGTCAGCGGCTGGCCTACATTGGTCCGTGGTCGTGGGGACCACACATATAGTCGTCGGACATGACGGTGGCGGGCCACTCTAGTCCCGGGTCGTGGGGACGACCCTATAGTCGTCGGACATGTCGGCGGCTGGCCAACTTTGGCCCGGGGTCGTGGGGACGACCCGATAGTCGTCGGACATGTCGGCGGCTGGCCGACCTAGTCCCGAGGTCGTGGGGACGACAGTATAGTCGTCGGATATGTTGGCGGCTTGTGATCCTAGTCCCGGGGTCGTGGGGACGACCCTATAGTCGTTGGACATGACGGTGGCCGGCCAATCTAGTGCCGGGGTCGTAGGGACGAACCTATAGTCGTCGGACATGTTGGCGATTGGCCAACATTGGCCCGGGGTCGTCGGGATGACCCTATAGTCGTCGGACATGTTGGCGGCTTGTCAGCCTAGTTCCGGGGTCGTGGGGACGACCCTATAGTCGTCGGACATTTCGGCAGCTTGCCAACCTTGTCCCGGGGTCGTGGGGACGACCCTATAGTCGTCGGACATGACGGTGGCGGGCCAATCTAGTCCCGGGGTTGTGGGGACGACCCTATAGTCGTCGGACAAGACGGCGGCTGGACATTTTTGGCCCGCGGTCGTGGGGACGACCCTATAGTCGTCGGACATTTCGGCGGCTTGCCAACTTTGGCCCCGGGTCGTGGGGACGACCCTATAGTCGTCGGACATTTCGGCGGCATGCCAACTTTGGCCCGGGGTCGTGGGGACGACCCTATAGTCGTTGGACATGACGGTGGCGGGCCAATCTAGTCCAGGGGTCGTAGGGACGACCCTATAGTCGTCGGAAATTTCGGCGGCTTGCCAACTTTGGCCCGGGGTCGTGGGGACGACCCTATAGTCGTCGGACATGACGGTGGCGGACCAATCTAGTCCCGGGGTCGTACGGACGACCCTATAGTCGTCGGACATGTTGGCGATTGGCCAACATTGGCCCGGGGTCGTGGGGACGACTCTATAGTCTTCGGACATGTTGGCGGCTTGTCAGCCTAGATCCGGGGTCGTGGGTACGACCCTATAGTCGTCGGACATGTCGGCGGCGGGCCAACCTTGTCCCGGGGTCGTGGAGACGATCCAATAGTCGTCGGACATTTCGGCGGCTTGTCAACCTAGTCCCGGGGTCGTGGGGAAGACCCTATAGTCGTTGGACATGACGGCGGCTGGACATCTTTGGCCCGCGGTCGTGGGGACGACCCTATAGTCGTCGGACATTTCGGCGGCATGCCAACTTTGGCCCGGGGTTGTGGGGACGACGCTATAGTCGTCGGACATTTCGGCGGCTTGTCAACCTAGTCCCGGGGTCGTGGGGACGACCCTATAGTCGTTGGACATGACGGTGGCGGGCCAATCTAGTCCCGGGGTCGTGGGTACGACCCTATAGTCGTCGGACAAGACGGCGGCTGGACATCCTTGGCTCGCGGTCGTGGGGACGACCCTATAGTCGTCGGACAAGACGGCGGCTGGACATCCTTGGCTCGCGGTCGTGGGGACGACCCTATTGTCGTCGGACATTTCGGCGGCATGCCAACTTTGGCCCGGGGTTGTGGGGACGACCCTATAGTCGTCGGACATTTCGGCGGCTTGTCAACCTAGTCCCGGGGTCGTGGGGACGACCCTATAGTCGTTGGACATGACGGCGGCTGGACATCTTTGGCCCGCGGTCGTGGGGACGACCCTATAGTCGTCGGACATTTCGGCGGCATGCCAACTTTGGCCCGGGGTTGTGGGGACGACCCTATAGTCGTCGGACATTTCGGCGGCTTGTCAACCTAGTCCCGGGGTCGTGGGGACGACCCTATAGTCGTCGGACATGACGGTGGCGGACCAATCTAGTCCCGGAGTCGTGGGGACGACCCTATAGTCGTCGGACATGTCGGCGGCTGGACATCTTTGGCCCGCGGTCGTGGGGACGACCCTATAGTCGTCGGACATTTCGGCGGCTTGCCAACTTTGGCCCGGGGTCGTGGGGACGACCCTATAGTCGTCGGACATGTCGGCGGCTGGCTAACTTTGGCCCGTGGTCGTGGGGACGACCCAATAGTCGTTGGACATGTCGGCGGCTGGCCAACTTTGGGCCGTGGTCGTCGAGACGATCCTATAGTCGTCGGAGTTGACGGTGGCGGGCCAATCAAGTCGCGGGGTCGTGGGGACGACCCTATAGTCGTCGGACATGTCGGCGGCTGGCCAACTTTGGCCCGGGGTCGTGGGGACGACCCGATAGTCGTCGGACATGTCGGCGGCTGGCCTACATTGGTCCGTGGTCGTGGGGACCACACATATAGTCGTCGGACATGACGGTGGCGGGCCACTCTAGTCCCGGGTCGTGGGGACGACCCTATAGTCGTCGGACATGTCGGCGGCTGGCCAACTTTGGCCCGGGGTCGTGGGGACGACCCGATAGTCGTCGGACATGTCGGCGGCTGGCCGACCTAGTCCCGAGGTCGTGGGGACGACAGTATAGTCGTCGGATATGTTGGCGGCTTGTGATCCTAGTCCCGGGGTCGTGGGGACGACCCTATAGTCGTTGGACATGACGGTGGCCGGCCAATCTAGTGCCGGGGTCGTAGGGACGAACCTATAGTCGTCGGACATGTTGGCGATTGGCCAACATTGGCCCGGGGTCGTCGGGATGACCCTATAGTCGTCGGACATGTTGGCGGCTTGTCAGCCTAGTTCCGGGGTCGTGGGGACGACCCTATAGTCGTCGGACATTTCGGCGGCTTGCCAACCTTGTCCCGGGGTCGTGGGGACGACCCTATAGTCGTCGGACATGACGGTGGCGGGCCAATCTAGTCCCGGGGTTGTGGGGACGACCCTATAGTCGTCGGACAAGACGGCGGCTGGACATTTTTGGCCCGCGGTCGTGGGGACGACCCTATAGTCGTCGGACATTTCGGCGGCTTGCCAACTTTGGCCCCGGGTCGTGGGGACGACCCTATAGTCGTCGGACATTTCGGCGGCATGCCAACTTTGGCCCGGGGTCGTGGGGACGACCCTATAGTCGTTGGACATGACGGTGGCGGGCCAATCTAGTCCAGGGGTCGTAGGGACGACCCTATAGTCGTCGGATATGTCGGCGATTGGCCAACATTGGCCCGGGGTCGTGGGGACGACCCTATAGTCGTCGGACATGTCGGCGGCTGGCCAACCTAGTCCCGAGGTCGTGGGGACGACCCTATAGTCGTCGGACTTCACGGTGGCGGGCCAATCTAGTCCCGGGGTCGTGGGGACGACCCTACAGTCGTCGGAAATTTCGGCGGCTTGCCAACTTTGGCCCGGGGTCGTGGGGACGACCCTATAGTCGTCGGACATGACGGTGGCGGACCAATCTAGTCCCGGAGTCGTGGGGACGACCCTATAGTCGTCGGACATGTCGGCGGCTGGCCAACTTTGGCCCGTGGTCGTGGGGACGATCCAATAGTCGTCGGACATGTCGGCGGCTGGCCAACTTTGGCCCGTGGTCGTGGGGACGACCCTATAGTCGTTGGACATGTCAGCGGCTGGCCAACTTTGGCCAGGTGTCGTGGGGACGACTCTATAGTCGTCGGACATGTCGGCGGCTGGCCAACCTAGACCCGGGGTCGTGGGGACGACCCTATTGTCGTCGGACATGACGGTGGCGGGCCAATCTATTCCCGGGGTCGTACGGACGACCCTATAGTCGTCGGACATGTTGGCGATTGGCCAACATTGGCCCGGGGTCGTGGGGACGACTCTATAGTCTTCGGACATGTTGGCGGCTTGTCAGCCTAGATCCGGGGTCGTGGGTACGACCCTATAGTCGTCGGACATGTCGGCGGCGGGCCAACCTCGTCCCGGGGTCGTGGAGACGACCCTATAGTCGTCGGACATGACGGTGGCGGGCCAATCTAGTCCCGGGGTCATGGGGACGACCCTATAGTCGTCGGACAAGACGGCGGCTGGACATCCTTGGCCAGGTGTCGTGGGGACGACTCTATAGTCGTCGGACATGTCGGCGGCTGGCCAACCTAGACCCGGGGTCGTGGGGACGACCCTATTGTCGTCGGACATGACGGTGGCGGGCCAATCTATTCCCGGGGTCGTACGGACGACCCTATAGTCGTCGGACATGTTGGCGATTGGCCAACATTGGCCCGGGGTCGTGGGGACGACTCTATAGTCTTCGGACATGTTGGCGGCTTGTCAGCCTAGATCCGGGGTCGTGGGTACGACCCTATAGTCGTCGGCCATGTCGGCGGCGGGCCAACCTTGTCCCGGGGTCGTGGAGACGATCCAATAGTCGTCGGACATTTCGGCGGCTTGTCAACCTAGTCCCGGGGTCGTGGGGACGACCCTATAGTCGTTGGACATGACGGCGGCTGGACATCTTTGGCCCGCGGTCGTGGGGACGACCCTATAGTCGTCGGACATTTCGGCGGCATGCCAACTTTGGCCCGGGGTTGTGGGGACGACGCTATAGTCGTCGGACATTTCGGCGGCTTGTCAACCTAGTCCCGGGGTCGTGGGGACGACCCTATAGTCGTTGGACATGACGGTGGCGGGCCAATCTAGTCCCGGGGTCGTGGGTACGACCCTATAGTCGTCGGACAAGACGGCGGCTGGACATCCTTGGCTCGCGGTCGTGGGGACGACCCTATAGTCGTCGGACAAGACGGCGGCTGGACATCCTTGGCTCGCGGTCGTGGGGACGACCCTATTGTCGTCGGACATTTCGGCGGCATGCCAACTTTGGCCCGGGGTTGTGGGGACGACCCTATAGTCGTCGGACATTTCGGCGGCTTGTCAACCTAGTCCCGGGGTCGTGGGGACGACCCTATAGTCGTTGGACATGACGGCGGCTGGACATCTTTGGCCCGCGGTCGTGGGGACGACCCTATAGTCGTCGGACATTTCGGCGGCATGCCAACTTTGGCCCGGGGTTGTGGGGACGACGCTATAGTCGTCGGACATTTCGGCGGCTTGTCAACCTAGTCCCGGGGTCGTGGGGACGACCCTATAGTCGTTGGACATGACGGTGGCGGGCCAATCTAGTCCCGGGGTCGTGGGTACGACCCTATAGTCGTCGGACAAGACGGCGGCTGGACATCCTTGGCTCGCGGTCGTGGGGACGACCCTATAGTCGTCGGACAAGACGGCGGCTGGACATCCTTGGCTCGCGGTCGTGGGGACGACCCTATTGTCGTCGGACATTTCGGCGGCATGCCAACTTTGGCCCGGGGTTGTGGGGACGACCCTATAGTCGTCGGACATTTCGGCGGCTTGTCAACCTAGTCCCGGGGTCGTGGGGACGACCCTATAGTCGTTGGACATGACGGCGGCTGGACATCTTTGGCCCGCGGTCGTGGGGACGACCCTATAGTCGTCGGACATTTCGGCGGCATGCCAACTTTGGCCCGGGGTTGTGGGGACGACCCTATAGTCGTCGGACATTTCGGCGGCTTGTCAACCTAGTCCCGGGGTCGTGGGGACGACCCTATAGTCGTCGGACATGACGGTGGCGGACCAATCTAGTCCCGGAGTCGTGGGGACGACCCTATAGTCGTCGAACATGTCGGCGGGTGGACATCTTTGGCCCGCGGTCGTGGGGACGACCCTATAGTCGTCGGACATTTCGGCGGCTTGCCAACTTTGGCCCGGGGTCGTGGGGACGACCCTATAGTCGTCGGACATGTCGGCGGCTGGCTAACTTTGGCCCGTGGTCGTGGGGACGACCCAATAGTCGTTGGACATGTCGGCGGCTGGCCAACTTTGGGCCGTGGTCGTCGAGACGATCCTATAGTCGTCGGAGTTGACGGTGGCGGGCCAATCAAGTCGCGGGGTCGTGGGGACGACCCTATAGTCGTCGGACATGACGGTGGCGGGCCAGTCTAGTCCCGGGTCATGGGGACGACCCTATAGTCGTCGGACAAGTCGGCGGCTGGCCAACTTTGGCCCGTGGTCGTGGGGACGACCCTATAGTCGTCGGAAATGACGGTGGCGGGCCAATCTAGTCCCGGGGTCGTGGGGACGACCCTACAGTCGTCGGACAAGTCGGCGGCGAGCCAATCTAGTCCCGCGGTCGTGGGGACGACCCTATAGTCGTCGGACAAGTCAGCGGCTGGCCTACATTGGTCCGTGGTCGTGGGGACCACACATATAGTCGTCGGACATGACGGTGGCGGGCCACTCTAGTCCCGGGTCGTGGGGACGACCCTATAGTCGTCGGACATGTCGGCGGCTGGCCAACTTTGGCCCGGGGTCGTGGGGACGACCCGATAGTCGTCGGACATGTCGGCGGCTGGCCGACCTAGTCCCGAGGTCGTGGGGACGACAGTATAGTCGTCGGATATGTTGGCGGCTTGTGATCCTAGTCCCGGGGTCGTGGGGACGACCCTATAGTCGTTGGACATGACGGTGGCCGGCCAATCTAGTGCCGGGGTCGTAGGGACGAACCTATAGTCGTCGGACATGTTGGCGATTGGCCAACATTGGCCCGGGGTCGTCGGGATGACCCTATAGTCGTCGGACATGTTGGCGGCTTGTCAGCCTAGTTCCGGGGTCGTGGGGACGACCCTATAGTCGTCGGACATTTCGGCAGCTTGCCAACCTTGTCCCGGGGTCGTGGGGACGACCCTATAGTCGTCGGACATGACGGTGGCGGGCCAATCTAGTCCCGGGGTTGTGGGGACGACCCTATAGTCGTCGGACATTTCGGCGGCTTGCCAACTTTGGCCCCGGGTCGTGGGGACGACCCTATAGTCGTCGGACATTTCGGCGGCATGCCAACTTTGGCCCGGGGTCGTGGGGACGACCCTATAGTCGTTGGACATGACGGTGGCGGGCCAATCTAGTCCAGGGGTCGTAGGGACGACCCTATAGTCGTCGGAAATTTCGGCGGCTTGCCAACTTTGGCCCGGGGTCGTGGGGACGACCCTATAGTCGTCGGACATGACGGTGGCGGACCAATCTAGTCCCGGGGTCGTACGGACGACCCTATAGTCGTCGGACATGTTGGCGATTGGCCAACATTGGCCCGGGGTCGTGGGGACGACTCTATAGTCTTCGGACATGTTGGCGGCTTGTCAGCCTAGATCCGGGGTCGTGGGTACGACCCTATAGTCGTCGGACATGTCGGCGGCGGGCCAACCTTGTCCCGGGGTCGTGGAGACGATCCAATAGTCGTCGGACATTTCGGCGGCTTGTCAACCTAGTCCCGGGGTCGTGGGGAAGACCCTATAGTCGTTGGACATGACGGCGGCTGGACATCTTTGGCCCGCGGTCGTGGGGACGACCCTATAGTCGTCGGACATTTCGGCGGCATGCCAACTTTGGCCCGGGGTTGTGGGGACGACGCTATAGTCGTCGGACATTTCGGCGGCTTGTCAACCTAGTCCCGGGGTCGTGGGGACGACCCTATAGTCGTTGGACATGACGGTGGCGGGCCAATCTAGTCCCGGGGTCGTGGGTACGACCCTATAGTCGTCGGACAAGACGGCGGCTGGACATCCTTGGCTCGCGGTCGTGGGGACGACCCTATAGTCGTCGGACAAGACGGCGGCTGGACATCCTTGGCTCGCGGTCGTGGGGACGACCCTATTGTCGTCGGACATTTCGGCGGCATGCCAACTTTGGCCCGGGGTTGTGGGGACGACCCTATAGTCGTCGGACATTTCGGCGGCTTGTCAACCTAGTCCCGGGGTCGTGGGGACGACCCTATAGTCGTCGGACATGACGGTGGCGGACCAATCTAGTCCCGGAGTCGTGGGGACGACCCTATAGTCGTCGGACATGTCGGCGGCTGGACATCTTTGGCCCGCGGTCGTGGGGACGACCCTATAGTCGTCGGACATTTCGGCGGCTTGCCAACTTTGGCCCGGGGTCGTGGGGACGACCCTATAGTCGTCGGACATGTCGGCGGCTGGCTAACTTTGGCCCGTGGTCGTGGGGACGACCCAATAGTCGTTGGACATGTCGGCGGCTGGCCAACTTTGGGCCGTGGTCGTCGAGACGATCCTATAGTCGTCGGAGTTGACGGTGGCGGGCCAATCAAGTCGCGGGGTCGTGGGGACGACCCTATAGTCGTCGGACATGACGGTGGCGGGCCAGTCTAGTCCCGGGTCATGGGGACGACCCTATAGTCGTCGGACAAGTCGGCGGCTGGCCAACTTTGGCCCGTGGTCGTGGGGACGACCCTATAGTCGTCGGAAATGACGGTGGCGGGCCAATCTAGTCCCGGGGTCGTGGGGACGACCCTACAGTCGTCGGACAAGTCGGCGGCGAGCCAATCTAGTCCCGCGGTCGTGGGGACGACCCTATAGTCGTCGGACAAGTCAGCGGCTGGCCTACATTGGTCCGTGGTCGTGGGGACCACACATATAGTCGTCGGACATGACGGTGGCGGGCCACTCTAGTCCCGGGTCGTGGGGACGACCCTATAGTCGTCGGACATGTCGGCGGCTGGCCAACTTTGGCCCGGGGTCGTAGGGACGACCCGATAGTCGTCGGACATGTCGGCGGCTGGCCGACCTAGTCCCGAGGTCGTGGGGACGACAGTATAGTCGTCGGATATGTTGGCGGCTTGTGATCCTAGTCCCGGGGTCGTGGGGACGACCCTATAGTCGTTGGACATGACGGTGGCCGGCCAATCTAGTGCCGGGGTCGTAGGGACGAACCTATAGTCGTCGGACATGTTGGCGATTGGCCAACATTGGCCCGGGGTCGTCGGGATGACCCTATAGTCGTCGGACATGTTGGCGGCTTGTCAGCCTAGTTCCGGGGTCGTGGGGACGACCCTATAGTCGTCGGACATTTCGGCGGCTTGCCAACCTTGTCCCGGGGTCGTGGGGACGACCCTATAGTCGTCGGACATGACGGTGGCGGGCCAATCTAGTCCCGGGGTTGTGGGGACGACCCTATAGTCGTCGGACAAGACGGCGGCTGGACATTTTTGGCCCGCGGTCGTGGGGACGACCCTATAGTCGTCGGACATTTCGGCGGCTTGCCAACTTTGGCCCCGGGTCGTGGGGACGACCCTATAGTCGTCGGACATTTCGGCGGCATGCCAACTTTGGCCCGGGGTCGTGGGGACGACCCTATAGTCGTTGGACATGACGGTGGCGGGCCAATCTAGTCCAGGGGTCGTAGGGACGACCCTATAGTCGTCGGATATGTCGGCGATTGGCCAACATTGGCCCGGGGTCGTGGGGACGACCCTATAGTCGTCGGACATGTCGGCGGCTGGCCAACCTAGTCCCGAGGTCGTGGGGACGACCCTATAGTCGTCGGACTTCACGGTGGCGGGCCAATCTAGTCCCGGGGTCGTGGGGACGACCCTACAGTCGTCGGAAATTTCGGCGGCTTGCCAACTTTGGCCCGGGGTCGTGGGGACGACCCTATAGTCGTCGGACATGACGGTGGCGGACCAATCTAGTCCCGGAGTCGTGGGGACGACCCTATAGTCGTCGGACATGTCGGCGGCTGGCCAACTTTGGCCCGTGGTCGTGGGGACGATCCAATAGTCGTCGGACATGTCGGCGGCTGGCCAACTTTGGCCCGTGGTCGTGGGGACGACCCTATAGTCGTTGGACATGTCAGCGGCTGGCCAACTTTGGCCAGGTGTCGTGGGGACGACTCTATAGTCGTCGGACATGTCGGCGGCTGGCCAACCTAGACCCGGGGTCGTGGGGACGACCCTATTGTCGTCGGACATGACGGTGGCGGGCCAATCTATTCCCGGGGTCGTACGGACGACCCTATAGTCGTCGGACATGTTGGCGATTGGCCAACATTGGCCCGGGGTCGTGGGGACGACTCTATAGTCTTCGGACATGTTGGCGGCTTGTCAGCCTAGATCCGGGGTCGTGGGTACGACCCTATAGTCGTCGGACATGTCGGCGGCGGGCCAACCTCGTCCCGGGGTCGTGGAGACGACCCTATAGTCGTCGGACATGACGGTGGCGGGCCAATCTAGTCCCGGGGTCATGGGGACGACCCTATAGTCGTCGGACAAGACGGCGGCTGGACATCCTTGGCTCGCGGTCGTGGGGACGACCCTATAGTCGTCGGACATTTCGGCGGCTTGTCAACCTAGTCCCGGGGTCGTGGGGACGACCCTATAGTCGTTGGACATGACGGCGGCTGGACATCTTTGGCCCGCGGTCGTGGGGACGACCCTATAGTCGTCGGACATTTCGGCGGCATGCCAACTTTGGCCCGGGGTTGTGGGGACGACCCTATAGTCGTCGGACATTTCGGCGGCTTGTCAACCTAGTCCCGTGGTCGTGGGGACGACCCTATAGTCGTTGGACATGACGGTGGCGGGCCAATCTAGTCCCGGGGTCGTGGGTACGACCCTATAGTCGTCGGACAAGACGGCGGCTGGACATCCTTGGCTGGCGGTCGTGGGGACGACCCTATAGTCGTCGGACATGACGGCGGCTGGACATCCTTGGCTCGCGGTCGTGGGGACGACCCTATAGTCGTCGGACATTTCGGCGGCATGCCAACTTTGGCCCGGGGTTGTGGGGACGACCCTATAGTCGTCGGACATTTCGGCGGCTTGCCAACCTAGTCCCGGGGTCGTGGGGACGACCCTATAGTCGTTGGACATGACGGTGGCGGGCCAATCTAGTCCCGGGGTCGTGGGTACGACCCTATAGTCGTCGGACAAGACGGCGGCTGGACATCCTTGGCTCGCGGTCGTGGGGACGACCCTATAGTCGTCGGACATTTCGGCGGCTTGTCAACCTAGTCCCGGGGTCGTGGGGACGACCCTATAGTCGTTGGACATGACGGTGGCGGGCCAATCTAGTCCCGGGGTCGTGGGTACGAACCTATAGTCGTCGGACAAGTCGGCGGCGGGCCAACCTTGTCCCGGGGTCGTGGGGACGACCCTGTAGTCGTCGGACAAGACGGCGGCTGGACATCTTTGGCCCGCGGTCGTGGGGACGACCCTATAGTCGTCGGACATTTCGGCGGCTTGCCAACTTTGGCCCGGCGTCGTGGGGACGACCCTATAGTCGTCGGACAAGTCGGCGGCTGGCTAACTTTGGCCCGCGGTCGTGGGGACGAACCAATAGTTGTTGGACATGTCGGCGGCTGGCCAACTTTGGGCCGTGGTCGTGGAGACGATCCTATAGTCGTCGGACTTGACGGTGGCGGGCCAATCTAGTCCCGGGGTTGTGGGGACGACCCTATAGTCGTCGGATGTGTCGGCGGCTTGCCAAATTTGCCCGGGGTCGTGGGGACGACCCTACAGTCGTCGAACATGTCGGCGGCTTGCCAAATTTGCCCGGGGTCGTGGGGACGACACTATAGTCGTCGGACTTGACGGTGGCGGGCCAATCTAGTCCCGGGGTCGTGGGGACGACCCAATAGTCGTTGGACATTACGGCGGCTGGCCAACTCTGGCCCATGGTCGTGGGGACGATCCAATAGTCGTCGGACATGTCGGCGGCAGGCTAACTTTGGCCCGGTGTCGTGGGGACGACCCTATAGTCGTCGGACATGTTGGCGATTGGCCAAGATTGGCCCGGGATCGTGGGGACTACTCTATAGTCGTCGGACATGTTGGCGGCTTGTCAGCCTAGTCCCGGGGTCGTGGGTACGACCCTATAGTCGTCGGACAAGTCGGCGGCGGGCCAACCTTGTCCCGGGGTCGTGGGGACGACCCTATAGTCGTCGGACATGACGGTGGCGGGCCATTCTAGTCCCGGGGTCGTGGGGACGACCCTATAGTCGTCGGACAAGACGGCGGCTGGACATCTTTGGCCCGCGGTCGTGGGGACGACCCTATAGTCGTCGGACATTTCGGCGGCTTGCCAACTTTGGCCCGGGGTCGTGGGGACGACCCTATAGTCGTCGGACATGTCGGCGGCTGGCTAACTTTGGCCCGTGGTCGTGGGGACGACCCAATAGTCGTTGGACATGTCGGCGGCTGGCCAACTTTGGGCCGTGGTCGTCGAGACGATCCTATAGTCGTCGGAGTTGACGGTGGCGGGCCAATCTAGTCGCGGGGTCGTGGGGTCGACCCTATAGTCGTCGGACATGACGGTGGCGGGCCAGTCTAGTCCCGGGTCATGGGGACGACCCTATAGTCGTCGGACAAGTCGGCGGCTGGCCAACTTTGGCCCGTGGTCGTGGGGACGACCCTATAGTCGTCGGAAATGACGGTGGCGGGCCAATCTAGTCCCGGGGTCGTGGGGACGACCCTACAGTCGTCGGACAAGTCGGCGGCGAGCCAATCTAGTCCCGCGGTCGTGGGGACGACCCTATAGTCGTCGGACAAGTCAGCGGCTGGCCTACATTGGTCCGTGGTCGTGGGGACCACCATATAGTCGTCGGACATGACGGTGGCGGGCCACTCTAGTCCCGGCTCGTGGGGACGACCCTATAGTCGTCGGACATGTCGGCGGCTGGCCAACTTTGGCCCGGGGTCGTGGGGACGACCCGATAGTCGTCGGACATGTCGGCGGCTGGCCGACCTAGTCCCGAGGTCGTGGGGACGACAGTATAGTCGTCGGATATGTTGGCGGCTTGTGATCCTAGTCCCGGGGTCGTGGGGACGACCCTATAGTCGTTGGACATGACGGTGGCCGGCCAATCTAGTGCCGGGGTCGTAGGGACGAACCTATAGTCGTCGGACATGTTGGCGATTGGCCAACATTGGCCCGGGGTCGTCGGGATGACCCTATAGTCGTCGGACATGTTGGCGGCTTGTCAGCCTAGTTCCGGGGTCGTGGGGACGACCCTATAGTCGTCGGACATTTCGGCGGCTTGCCAACCTTGTCCCGGGGTCGTGGGGACGACCCTATAGTCGTCGGACATGACGGTGGCGGGCCAATCTAGTCCCGGGGTTGTGGGGACGACCCTATAGTCGTCGGACAAGACGGCGGCTGGACATTTTTGGCCCGCGGTCGTGGGGACGACCCTATAGTCGTCGGACATTTCGGCGGCATGCCAACTTTGGCCCGGGGTCGTGGGGACGACTCTATAGTCGTCGGACATGTCGGCGGCTGGCCAACTTTGGCCCGGTGTCGTGGGGACGACCCTATAGTCGTCGGACTTGTCAGTGGCGGGCCAATCTAGTCCCGAGGTCCTGGGGACGACCCTATAGTCGTCGGACTTGACGGTGGCGGGCCAATCTAGTCCCGGGGTCGTGGGGACGACCCTACAGTCGTCGGACATTTCGGCGGCTGGCCAACTTTGGCCCGGGGTCGTGGGGACGACCCTATAGTCGTCGGACCTGTTGGCGGCTAGTCAGCTTAGTCCCGGGGTCGTGGGTACGGCCCTATAGTCGTCGGACATGACGGTGGCGGGCCAATCTAGTCTCGGGGTCGTGGGGACGACCCTATAGTCGTCGGACATGTCGGCGGCTGGCCAACTTTGGCCCGGGGTCGTGGGGACGACCCTATAGTCGTCGGACATGACGGTGGCGGGCCAATCTAGTCCCGGGGTCGTGGGGACGACCCTATAGTCGTCGGACATGTCGGCGGCTGGCCAACTTTAGCGCGTGGTCGTGGGGACGATCCGATTGTCGTCGGACATGTCGGCGGCTGGCCAACCTAGACCCGGGGTCGTGGGGACGACCCTATTGTCGTCGGACAAGGCGGTGGCGGGCCAATCTAGTCCCGGGGTCGTGCGGACGATCCGATAGTCTTTGGACATGACGGTGGCGGGCCAATCTAGTCCCGGGGTCGTGGGGACGACCCTATAGTCGTCGGACATTTCGGCGGCTTGCCAACTTTGGCCCGGGGTCGTGGGGACGATCCAATAGTCGTCGGACATGTTGGCGGCTGGTCAACTTTGGCCCGTGGTCGTGGGGACGACCCTATAGTCGTTGGACATGTCAGCGGCTGGCCAACTTTGGCCCGGTGTCGTGGGGACGACCCAATAGTCGTCGGACATGTCGGCGGCTGGCCAACTTTGGCCCGTGGTCGTGGGGACGATCCGATAGTCGTTGGACATGACGGTGGCGGGCCAATCTAGTCCCGGGGTCGTGGGGACGACCCTATAGTCGTCGGAATTGTCGGTGGCGGGCCAATCTAGTCCGGGGGTCGTGGGGACGACCCTACAGTCGTCGGACATTTCGGCGGCTTGCCAACTTTGGCCCGGGTTCGTGGGGACGACCCTATAGTCGTCGGACTTGACGGTGGCGGGCCAATCTAGTCCCGGGGTTGTGGGGACGACCCTACAGTCGTCGGACATTTCGGCGGCTTGCCAACTTTGGCCCGGGGTCGTGGGGACGACCCTATAGTCGTCGGACTTGACGCTGGCGGGCCAATCTAGTCCCGGGGTTGTGGGGACGACCCTACAGTCATCGGACATGTCGGCGGCTGGCCAACTTTGGCCCGTGGTCGTGGGGACGATCCGATAGTCGTTGGACATGACGGTGGCGGGCCAATCTAGTCCGGGGGTCGTGGGGACGACCCTACAGTCGTCGGACATTTCGGCGGCTTGCCAACTTTGGCCCGGGGTCGTGGGGACGACCCTATAGTCGTCGGACTTGACGGTGGCGGGCCAATCTAGTCCCGGGGTTGTGGGGACGACCCTACAGTCGTCGGACATTTCGGCGGCTTGCCAACTTTGGCCCGGGGTCGTGGGGACGACCCTATAGTCGTCGGACTTGACGGTGGCCGGCCAATCTATTCCCGGGGTCGTGGGGACGACCCTACAGTCGTCGGACATTTCGGCGGCTTGCCAACTTTGGCCCGGGGTCGTGGGGACGACCCTATAGTCGTCGGACATGTCGGCGGCTGGCCAAAATTGGCCCGAGGTCGTGGGGGCAACCCTATAGTCGTCGGACATGTCGGCGGCTGGCCAACCTAGTCCCGAGGTCGTCAGACTTGACGGTGGCGGGCCAATCTAGTCCCGGGGTCGTGGGGACGACCCTACAGTCGTCGGACATTTCGGTGGCTTGCCAACTTTGGCCCGGGGTCGTGGGGACGACCCTATAGTCGTCGGACATGACGGTGGCGGACCAATCTAGTCCCGTGGTCGTGGGGACGACCCTATAGTCGTCGGACATGTCGGCGGCTAGCCAACATTGGCCCGTGGTCGTGGGGACGACCCAATAGACGTTGGAAATGTCAGCGGCTGGCCAACTTTGACCCGGTGTCGTGGGGACGACTCTATAGTCGTCGGACATGTCGGCGGCTGGCCAATCTAGTCCCGGGGTCGTGGGGACGACCCTATAGTCTTCGGACATGTCGGCGGCTGGCCAACTTTGGCCCGTGGTCGTGGGGACGACCCTATTGTCGTCGGAAATGACGGTGGCGGGCCAATCTATTCCCGGGGTCGTGGGGACGACCCTATAGTCGTCGGATATGTCGGCGGCAGGCCAACTTTGGCCCGTGGTCGTGGGGACGACCCTATAGTCTTCGGACAAGTCGGCGGCGGGCCAACCTAGTCCCGGGGTCGTGGGGACGACCCTATATTCGTCGGACAAGCCGGCGGCTGGCCAACTTTGGCCCGTGGTCGTGGGGACGACCCTATAGTCGTCGGACTTGACGGTGGCCGGCCAATCTATTCCCGGGGTCGTGGGGACGACCCTACAGTCGTCGGACATTTCGGCGGCTTGCCAACTTTGGCCCGGGGTCGTGGGGACGACCCTATAGTCGTCGGACATGTCGGCGGCTGGCCAAAATTGGCCCGAGGTCGTGGGGGCAACCCTATAGTCGTCGGACATGTCGGCGGCTGGCCAACCTAGTCCCGAGGTCGTCAGACTTGACGGCGGCGAGCCCACCTAGTCGGGGGGTCGTGGGGACGACCCTATAGTCGTCGGACATGACGGTGGCGGGCCAGTCTAGTCCCGGGTCGTGGGGACGACCCTATAGTCGTCGGACATGTCGGCGGCTGGCCAACTTTGGCCCGTGGTCGTGGGGACGACCCTATAGTCGTCGGACATGTCGGCGGCTGGCCAACTTTGGCCCGTGGTCGTGGGGACGACCCTATAGTCGTCAGACATGACGGTGGCGAGCCAACCTAGTCCCGGGGTCGTGGGGACGACCCTATTGTCGTCGGACAAGTCGGCGGCGAGCCCACCTAGTCGGGGGTCGTGGGGACGACCCTATAGTCGTCGGACAAGTCGGCGGCCGGCCAACCTAGTCCGGGGGTCGTGGGGACGACCCTATAGTCGTCGGACATGACGGTGGCGGGCCAGTCTAGTCCCGGGTCGTGGGGACGACCCTATAGTCGTCGGACATGTCGGCGGCTGGCCAACTTTGGCCCGTGGTCGTGGGGACGACCCTATAGTCGTCGGAAATGTCGGTGGCTGTCCAACTTTGGCCCGGGGGTCGTGGTGACGACCCTATAGTCGTCGGACATGTCGGCGGCGAGCCAACATTGACCCGGGGTCGTGGGGACGACTCTATAGTCGTCGGACATGTCGGTGGCGGGCCAGTCTAGTCCCGGGTCGTGGGGACGACCCTATAGTCGTCGGACATGTCGGCGGCCAGCCAACTTTGGCCCGTGGTCGTGGGGAGGACCCTATACTCGTCGGACAAGTCGGCGGCATACCAACCTAGTCCGGGGGTCGTGGGGACGACCCTATAGTGGGTCGGACATGACGGTGGCGGGCCAGTCTAGTCCCGGGTCATGGGGACGACCCTATAGTCGTCGGGCAAGTCGGCGGCTGGCCAACTTTGGCCCGTGGTCGTGGGGACGACCCTATAGTCGTCAGACATGACGGTGGCGAGCCAACCTAGTCCCGGGGTCGTGGGGACGACCCTATAGTCGTCGGACAAGTCGGCGGCGAGCCCACCTAGTCGGGGGGTCTTGGGGACGACCCTATAGTCGTCGGACAAGTCGGCGGTCGGCCAACCTAGTCCGGGGGTCGTGGGGACGACCCTATAGTCGTCGGACATGACGGTGGCGGGCCAGTCTAGTCCCGGGTCGTGGGGACGACCCTATAGTCGTCGGACATGTCGGCGGCTGGCCAACTTTGGCCCGTGGTCGTGGGGACGACCCTATAGTCGTCGGAAATGTCGGTGGCTGTCCAACTTTGGCCCGGGGGTCGTGGTGACGACCCTATAGTCGTCGGACATGTCGGCGGCGAGCCAACATTGACCCGGGGTCGTGGGGACGACTCTATAGTCGTAGCACATGTCGGTGGCGGGCCAGTCTAGTCCCGGGTCGTGGGGACGACCCTATAGTCGTCGGACATGTCGGCGGCCAGCCAACTTTGGCCCGTGGTCGTGGGGAGGACCCTATACTCGTCGGACAAGTCGGCGGCATACCAACCTAGTCCGGGGGTCGTGGGGACGACCATATAGTGGGTCGGACATGACGGTGGCGGGCCAGTCTAGTCCCGGGTCATGGGGACGACCCTATAGTCGTCGGGCAAGTCGGCGGCTGGCCAACTTTGGCCCGTGGTCGTGGGGACGACCCTATAGTCGTCGGAAATGACGGTGGCGGGCCAATCTAGTCCCGGGGTCGTGGGGACGACCCTACAGTCGTCGGACAAGTCGGCGGCCGGCCAACCTAGTCCGGGGGTCGTGGGGACGACCCTATAGTCGTCGGACATGACGGTGGCGGGCCAGTCTAGTCCCGGGTCGTGGGAACGACCCTATAGTCGTCGGACATGTCGGCGGCTGGCCAACTTTGGCCCGTGGTCGTGGGGACGACCCTATAGTCGTCGGAAATGACGGTGGCGGGCCAATCTAGTCCCGGGGTCGTGGGGACGACCCTACAGTCGTCGGACAAGTCGGCGGCCGGCCAACCTAGTCCGGGGGTCGTGGGGACGACCCTATAGTCGTCGGACATGACGGTGGCGGGCCAGTCTAGTCCCGGGTCGTGGGGACGACCCTATAGTCGTCGGACATGTCGGTGGCTGTCCAACTTTGGCGCGGGGGTCGTGGTGGCGACCCTATAGTCGTCGGACAAGTCGGCGGCTGTCCAACTTTGGCCCGGGGTAGTGGGGACGACCCTATAGTTGTCGGACTTGACGGTGGCGGGCCAATCTAGTCCCGGGGTCGTGGGGACGACCCTATAGTCGTCAGACATGTCAGTGGCGAGCCAACCTAGTCCCGGGGTCGTGGGGACGACCCTATAGTCGTCGGACAAGTCGGCGGCGGGCCAACCTAGTCCCGGGGTCGTGGGGATGACCCTATAGTCGTCGGACAAGTCGGCGGCGAGCCCACCTAGTCGGGGGGTCGTGGGGACGACCCTATAGTCGTCGGACATGACGGTGGCGGGCCAGTCTAGTCCCGGGTCGTGGGGACGACCCTATAGTCGACGGACATGTCGGCGGCTGGCCAACTTTGGCCCGTGGTCGTGGGGACGACCCTATAGTCGTCGGACATGTCGGCGGCTGGCCAACTTTGGCCCGTGGTCGTGGGGACGACCCTATAGTCGTCGGACATGTCGGCGGCTGGCCAACTTTGGCCCGTGGTCGTGGGGACGACCCTATAGTCGTTAGACATGACGGTGGCGAGCCAACCTAGTCCCGGGGTCGTGGGGACGACCCTATAGTCGTCGGACAAGTCGGCGGCGAGCCCACCTAGTCGGGGGTCGTGGGGACGACCCTATAGTCGTCGGACAAGTCGGCGGCCGGCCAACCTAGTCCGGGGGTCGTGGGGACGACCCTATAGTCGTCGGACATGACGGTGGCGGGCCAGTCTAGTCCCGGGTCGTGGGGACGACCCTATAGTCGTCGGGCATGTCGGCGGCTGGCCAACTTTGGCCCGTGGTCGTGGGGACGACCCTATAGTCGTCGGAAATGTCGGTGGCTGTCCAACTTTGGCCCGGGGGTCGTGGGGACGACCCTATAGTCGTCGGACATGTCGGCGGCGAGGCAACATTGACCCGGGGTCGTGGGGACGACTCTATAGTCGTCGGACATGTCGGTGGCGGGCCAGTCTAGTCCCGGGTCGTGGGGACGACCCTATAGTCGTCGGACATTTCGGCGGCTTGCCAACTTTGGCCCGGGGTCGTGGGGACGACCCTATAGTCGTCGGACATGTCGGCGGCTGGCTAACTTTGGCCCGTGGTCGTGGGGACGACCCAATAGTCGTTGGACATATCGGCGGCTGGCCAACTTTGGCCCATGGTCGTGGGGACGACCCTATAGTCGTTGGACATGACGGTGGCGGGCCAATCTAGTCCCGGGGTCGTAGGGACGACCCTATAGTCGTCGGACATGTCGGCAATTGGCCAACATTGGCCCGGGGTCGTGGGGACGACCCTATAGTCGTCGGAGAAGACGACGGCTTGACATCTTTGGCCCGCGGTCCTGGGGACGACCCTATAGTCGTCGGCCATTTCGGCGGCATGCCATCTTTGGCCCGGGGTCGTGGGGACGACCCTATAGTCGTCGGACATGCTGGCGGCTTGTCAACCTAGTCCCGGGGTCGTGGGGACGACCCTATATTCGTCGAACAAGTCGGCGGCGGGCCAAGCTTGTCCCGGGGTCGTGGGGACGACCCTATAATCGTCGGACATGACGGTGGCGGGCCAATCTAGTCCCGGGGTCGTGGGGACGACCCTATAGTCGTCGGACATGTCGGCGGCTGGCCAACTTTGGCCCGGTGTCGTGGGGACGACTCTATAGTCGTCGGAAATGTCGGCGGCTGGCCAACCTGGACCCGGGGTCGTGGAGACGACCCTATTGTCGTCGGACATGACGGTGGCGGGCCAATCTAGTCTCGGGGTCGTGGGGACGACCCTATAGTCGTCGGACATGTCGGCGGCGAGCCAACCTAGTCCCAGGGTCGTGGGGACGACACTATAGTGCTCGGACAAGTCGGCGGCGATCCAACCTGGTCCCGGTGTCGTGGGAACGACCCTATAGTCGTCGGACATGTCGGCGGCGAGCCAACCTAGTCCCGGGGTCGTGGGGACGACCCTTTAGTCGTCGGACATGTCGGCGGCTGGCCAACGTAGGCCCGCTGTCGTGGGGACGACCCTATAGTCGTCGGACATGTCGGCGGCGGGCCAATCTAGTCCCGGGGTCGTGGGGACGACCCTATAGTCGTTGGACATATCGGCGGCTGGCCAACTTTGGCCCATGGTCGTGGGGACGACCCTATAGTCGTTGGACATGACGGTGGCGGGCCAATCTAGTCCCGGGGTCGTAGGGACGACCCTATAGTCGTCGGACATGTCGGCAATTGGCCAACATTGGCCCGGGGTCGTGGGGACGACCCTATAGTCGTCGGAGAAGACGACGGCTTGACATCTTTGGCCCGGTGTCGTGGGGACGCGTCTATAGTCGTCGGAAATGTCGGCGCTTGGCCAACCTGGTCCCGGGGTCGTGGGGACGACCCTATTGTCGTCGGAAATGACGGTGGCGGGCCAATCAAGTCTCGGGGTCGTGGGGACGACCCTATAGTCGTCGGACATGACGGTGGCGGGCCAATCTAGTCCCGGGGTCGTGGGGACGAACCTGTAGTCGTCGGACAAGACGGCGGCTGGACATCTTTGGCCCGCGGTCGCGGGGACGACCCTATAGTCGTTGGACATGACGGTGGCGGGCCAATCTAGTCCCGGGGTCGTAGGGACGACCCTATAGTCGTCGGACATTTCGGCGGCTTGCCAACTTTGGCCCGGGGTCGTGGGTACGACCCTATTGTCGTCGGACATGACGGTGGCGGGCCAATCTAGTCCTGGGGTCTTGGGGACGACCCTACAGTCGTCGGACATTTCGGCGGCTTGCCAACTTTGACCCGGGGTCGTGGGTACGACCCTATAGTCGTCGGACTTGACGGTGGCGGGCCAATCTAGTCCCGGGGTTGTGGGGACGACCCTACAGTTGTCGGACATTTCGGCGGCTTGCCAACTTTGGCCCGTGGTCGTGGGGACGGCCCAATAGTCGTCGGACATGTCGGCGGCTGGCCAACTTTGGCCCGTGGTCGTGGGGACGACCCTATAGTCGTCGGACAAGACGGCGGCTGGACATCTTTGGCCCGGGGTCGTGGGGACGACCCTATAGTCGTCGGACATGTCGGCGGCTGGCCAACCTAGTCCCGAGGTCGTTGGGACGACCCTATAGTCGTCGGACTTGACGGTGGCGGGCCAATCTAGTCCCGGGGTCGTGGGGACGACCCTACAGTCGTCGGACATTTCGGCGGCTTGCCAACTTTGGCCCGGGGTCGTGGGGACGACTCTATAGTCGTCGGAAATGTCGGCGGCTGGCCAACCTGGACCCGGGGTCGTGGAGACGACCCTATTGTCGTCGGACTTGACGGTGGCGGGCCAATCTAGTCCCGAGGTCCTGGGGACGACCCTATAGTCGTCGGACAAGTCGGCGGCTGGCCAACCTAGACCCGGGGTCGTGGGGACGACCCTATTGTCGTCGGACATGACGGTGGCGGGCCAATCTAGTCCCGGGGTCGTGGGGACGACCCTATAGTCGTCGAACAATTCGGCGGCGGGCCAAGCTTGTCCCGGGGTCGTGGGGACGACCCTATAATCGTCGGACATGACGGTGGCGGGCCAATCTAGTCCCGGGGTCGTGGGGACGACCCTATAGTCGTCGGACATGTCGGCGGCTGGTCAACTTTGGCCCGGGGTCGTGGGTACGACCCTATAGTCGTCGGACATGACGGTGTCGGGCCAATCTAGTCCCGGGGTCGTGGGGACGACCCTATAGTCGTCGAACAATTCGGCGGCGGGCCAAGCTTGTCCCGGGGTCGTGGGGACGACCCTATAATCGTCGGACATGACGGTGGCGGGCCAATCTAGTCCCGGGGTCGTGGGGACGACCCTATAGTCGTCGGACATGTCGGCGGCTGGCCAACTTTGGCCCGGTGTCGTGGGGACGACTCTATAGTCGTCGGACATGTCGGCGGCTGGCCAACATTGGCCCGGGGTCGTGGGGACGACCCTATAGTCGTCGGACAAGACGGCGGCTGGACATCTTTGGCCCGGGGTCGTGGGGACGACCCTATAGTCGTCGGACATGTTGGCGGCTTGCCAACTTTGGCCCGGGGTCGTGGGGACGACCCTATAGTCGTCGGACATGACGGTGGCGGGCCAATCTAGTGCCGGGGTCGTGGGGACGACCCTATAGTCGTTGGACATGACGGTGGCGGGCTAATCTAGTCCCTGGGTCGTAGGGACGACCCTATAGTCGTTGGACATGTCGGCGATTGGCCAACATTGGCCCGGGGTCGTGGGGACGACCCTATAGTCGTCGGACATGTCGGCGGCTGGCCAACTTTGGCCCGTGGTTGTGGGGACGACCCTATAATCGTCGGACATGTTGGCGGCTTGTCAGCCTAGTCCCGGGGTCGTGGGTACGACCCTATAGTCGTCGGACAAGTCGGCGGCGGGCCAACCTTGTCCCGGGGTCGTGGGGACGACCCTATAGTCGTCGGACATGTCGGCGGCTGGCCAACTTTGGCCCGGTGTCGTGGGGACGACTCTATAGTCGTCGGAAATGTCGGCGGCTGGCCAACCTGGACCCGGGGTCGTGGGGACGACCCTATTGTCGTCGGACATGACGGTGGCGGGCCAATCTAGTCTCGCGGTCGTGGGGACGACCCTATAATCGTCGGACATGACGGTGGCGGGCCAATCTAGTCCCGGGGTCGTGGGGACGACCCTATAGTCGTTGGACATGACGGTGGCGGGCTAATCTAGTCCCTGGGTCGTAGGGACGACCCTATAGTCGTCGGACATGTCGGCGGCTGGCCAACTTTGGCCCGTGGTCGTGGGGACGACCCTATAGTCGTCGGAAATGTCGGTGGCTGTCCAACTTTGGCCCGGGGGTCGTGGTGACGACCCTATAGTCGTCGGACATGTCGGCGGCGAGCCAACATTGACCCGGGGTCGTGGGGACGACTCTATAGTCGTAGCACATGTCGGTGGCGGGCCAGTCTAGTCCCGGGTCGTGGGGACGACCCTATAGTCGTCGGACATGTCGGCGGCCAGCCAACTTTGGCCCGTGGTCGTGGGGAGGACCCTATACTCGTCGGACAAGTCGGCGGCATACCAACCTAGTCCGGGGGTCGTGGGGACGACCATATAGTGGGTCGGACATGACGGTGGCGGGCCAGTCTAGTCCCGGGTCATGGGGACGACCCTATAGTCGTCGGGCAAGTCGGCGGCTGGCCAACTTTGGCCCGTGGTCGTGGGGACGACCCTATAGTCGTCGGAAATGACGGTGGCGGGCCAATCTAGTCCCGGGGTCGTGGGGACGACCCTACAGTCGTCGGACAAGTCGGCGGCCGGCCAACCTAGTCCGGGGGTCGTGGGGACGACCCTATAGTCGTCGGACATGACGGTGGCGGGCCAGTCTAGTCCCGGGTCGTGGGAACGACCCTATAGTCGTCGGACATGTCGGCGGCTGGCCAACTTTGGCCCGTGGTCGTGGGGACGACCCTATAGTCGTCGGAAATGACGGTGGCGGGCCAATCTAGTCCCGGGGTCGTGGGGACGACCCTACAGTCGTCGGACAAGTCGGCGGCCGGCCAACCTAGTCCGGGGGTCGTGGGGACGACCCTATAGTCGTCGGACATGACGGTGGCGGGCCAGTCTAGTCCCGGGTCGTGGGGACGACCCTATAGTCGTCGGACATGTCGGTGGCTGTCCAACTTTGGCGCGGGAGTCGTGGTGGCGACCCTATAGTCGTCGGACAAGTCGGCGGCTGTCCAACTTTGGCCCGGGGTAGTGGGGACGACCCTATAGTTGTCGGACTTGACGGTGGCGGGCCAATCTAGTCCCGGGGTCGTGGGGACGACCCTATAGTCGTCAGACATGTCAGTGGCGAGCCAACCTAGTTCCGGGGTCGTGGGGACGACCCTATAGTCGTCGGACAAGTCGGCGGCGGGCCAACCTAGTCCCGGGGTCGTGGGGATGACCCTATAGTCGTCGGACAAGTCGGCGGCGAGCCCACCTAGTCGGGGGGTCGTGGGGACGACCCTATAGTCGTCGGACATGACGGTGGCGGGCCAGTCTAGTCCCGGGTCGTGGGGACGACCCTATAGTCGACGGACATGTCGGCGGCTGGCCAACTTTGGCCCGTGGTCGTGGGGACGACCCTATAGTCGTCGGACATGTCGGCGGCTGGCCAACTTTGGCCCGTGGTCGTGGGGACGACCCTATAGTCGTCGGACATGTCGGCGGCTGGCCAACTTTGGCCCGTGGTCGTGGGGACGACCCTATAGTCGTTAGACATGACGGTGGCGAGCCAACCTAGTCCCGGGGTCGTGGGGACGACCCTATAGTCGTCGGACAAGTCGGCGGCGAGCCCACCTAGTCGGGGGTCGTGGGGACGACCCTATAGTCGTCGGACAAGTCGGCGGCCGGCCAACCTAGTCCGGGGGTCGTGGGGACGACCCTATAGTCGTCGGACATGACGGTGGCGGGCCAGTCTAGTCCCGGGTCGTGGGGACGACCCTATAGTCGTCGGGCATGTCGGCGGCTGGCCAACTTTGGCCCGTGGTCGTGGGGACGACCCTATAGTCGTCGGAAATGTCGGTGGCTGTCCAACTTTGGCCCGGGGGTCGTGGGGACGACCCTATAGTCGTCGGACATGTCGGCGGCGAGGCAACATTGACCCGGGGTCGTGGGGACGACTCTATAGTCGTCGGACATGTCGGTGGCGGGCCAGTCTAGTCCCGGGTCGTGGGGACGACCCTATAGTCGTCGGACATTTCGGCGGCTTGCCAACTTTGGCCCGGGGTCGTGGGGACGACCCTATAGTCGTCGGACATGTCGGCGGCTGGCTAACTTTGGCCCGTGGTCGTGGGGACGACCCAATAGTCGTTGGACATATCGGCGGCTGGCCAACTTTGGCCCATGGTCGTGGGGACGACCCTATAGTCGTTGGACATGACGGTGGCGGGCCAATCTAGTCCCGGGGTCGTAGGGACGACCCTATAGTCGTCGGACATGTCGGCAATTGGCCAACATTGGCCCGGGGTCGTGGGGACGACCCTATAGTCGTCGGAGAAGACGACGGCTTGACATCTTTGGCCCGCGGTCCTGGGGACGACCCTATAGTCGTCGGCCATTTCGGCGGCATGCCATCTTTGGCCCGGGGTCGTGGGGACGACCCTATAGTCGTCGGACATGCTGGCGGCTTGTCAACCTAGTCCCGGGGTCGTGGGGACGACCCTATATTCGTCGAACAAGTCGGCGGCGGGCCAAGCTTGTCCCGGGGTCGTGGGGACGACCCTATAATCGTCGGACATGACGGTGGCGGGCCAATCTAGTCCCGGGGTCGTGGGGACGACCCTATAGTCGTCGGACATGTCGGCGGCTGGCCAACTTTGGCCCGGTGTCGTGGGGACGACTCTATAGTCGTCGGAAATGTCGGCGGCTGGCCAACCTGGACCCGGGGTCGTGGAGACGACCCTATTGTCGTCGGACATGACGGTGGCGGGCCAATCTAGTCTCGGGGTCGTGGGGACGACCCTATAGTCGTCGGACATGTCGGCGGCGAGCCAACCTAGTTCCAGGGTCGTGGGGACGACACTATAGTGCTCGGACAAGTCGGCGGCGATCCAACCTGGTCCCGGTGTCGTGGGAACGACCCTATAGTCGTCGGACATGTCGGCGGCGAGCCAACCTAGTCCCGGGGTCGTGGGGACGACCCTTTAGTCGTCGGACATGTCGGCGGCTGGCCAACGTAGGCCCGCTGTCGTGGGGACGACCCTATAGTCGTCGGACATGTCGGCGGCGGGCCAATCTAGTCCCGGGGTCGTGGGGACGACCCTATAGTCGTTGGACATATCGGCGGCTGGCCAACTTTGGCCCATGGTCGTGGGGACGACCCTATAGTCGTTGGACATGACGGTGGCGGGCCAATCTAGTCCCGGGGTCGTAGGGACGACCCTATAGTCGTCGGACATGTCGGCAATTGGCCAACATTGGCCCGGGGTCGTGGGGACGACCCTATAGTCGTCGGAGAAGACGACGGCTTGACATCTTTGGCCCGGTGTCGTGGGGACGCGTCTATAGTCGTCGGAAATGTCGGCGCTTGGCCAACCTGGTCCCGGGGTCGTGGGGACGACCCTATTGTCGTCGGAAATGACGGTGGCGGGCCAATCAAGTCTCGGGGTCGTGGGGACGACCCTATAGTCGTCGGACATGACGGTGGCGGGCCAATCTAGTCCCGGGGTCGTGGGGACGAACCTGTAGTCGTCGGACAAGACGGCGGCTGGACATCTTTGGCCCGCGGTCGCGGGGACGACCCTATAGTCGTTGGACATGACGGTGGCGGGCCAATCTAGTCCCGGGGTCGTAGGGACGACCCTATAGTCGTCGGACATTTCGGCGGCTTGCCAACTTTGGCCCGGGGTCGTGGGTACGACCCTATTGTCGTCGGACATGACGGTGGCGGGCCAATCTAGTCCTGGGGTCTTGGGGACGACCCTACAGTCGTCGGACATTTCGGCGGCTTGCCAACTTTGACCCGGGGTCGTGGGTACGACCCTATAGTCGTCGGACTTGACGGTGGCGGGCCAATCTAGTCCCGGGGTTGTGGGGACGACCCTACAGTTGTCGGACATTTCGGCGGCTTGCCAACTTTGGCCCGTGGTCGTGGGGACGGCCCAATAGTCGTCGGACATGTCGGCGGCTGGCCAACTTTGGCCCGTGGTCGTGGGGACGACCCTATAGTCGTCGGACAAGACGGCGGCTGGACATCTTTGGCCCGGGGTCGTGGGGACGACCCTATAGTCGTCGGACATGTCGGCGGCTGGCCAACCTAGTCCCGAGGTCGTTGGGACGACCCTATAGTCGTCGGACTTGACGGTGGCGGGCCAATCTAGTCCCGGGGTCGTGGGGACGACCCTACAGTCGTCGGACATTTCGGCGGCTTGCCAACTTTGGCCCGGGGTCGTGGGGACGACTCTATAGTCGTCGGAAATGTCGGCGGCTGGCCAACCTGGACCCGGGGTCGTGGAGACGACCCTATTGTCGTCGGACTTGACGGTGGCGGGCCAATCTAGTCCCGAGGTCCTGGGGACGACCCTATAGTCGTCGGACAAGTCGGCGGCTGGCCAACCTAGACCCGGGGTCGTGGGGACGACCCTATTGTCGTCGGACATGACGGTGGCGGGCCAATCTAGTCCCGGGGTCGTGGGGACGACCCTATAGTCGTCGAACAATTCGGCGGCGGGCCAAGCTTGTCCCGGGGTCGTGGGGACGACCCTATAATCGTCGGACATGACGGTGGCGGGCCAATCTAGTCCCGGGGTCGTGGGGACGACCCTATAGTCGTCGGACATGTCGGCGGCTGGTCAACTTTGGCCCGGGGTCGTGGGTACGACCCTATAGTCGTCGGACATGACGGTGTCGGGCCAATCTAGTCCCGGGGTCGTGGGGACGACCCTATAGTCGTCGAACAATTCGGCGGCGGGCCAAGCTTGTCCCGGGGTCGTGGGGACGACCCTATAATCGTCGGACATGACGGTGGCGGGCCAATCTAGTCCCGGGGTCGTGGGGACGACCCTATAGTCGTCGGACATGTCGGCGGCTGGCCAACTTTGGCCCGGTGTCGTGGGGACGACTCTATAGTCGTCGGACATGTCGGCGGCTGGCCAACATTGGCCCGGGGTCGTGGGGACGACCCTATAGTCGTCGGACAAGACGGCGGCTGGACATCTTTGGCCCGGGGTCGTGGGGACGACCCTATAGTCGTCGGACATGTTGGCGGCTTGCCAACTTTGGCCCGGGGTCGTGGGGACGACCCTATAGTCGTCGGACATGACGGTGGCGGGCCAATCTAGTGCCGGGGTCGTGGGGACGACCCTATAGTCGTTGGACATGACGGTGGCGGGCTAATCTAGTCCCTGGGTCGTAGGGACGACCCTATAGTCGTTGGACATGTCGGCGATTGGCCAACATTGGCCCGGGGTCGTGGGGACGACCCTATAGTCGTCGGACATGTCGGCGGCTGGCCAACTTTGGCCCGTGGTTGTGGGGACGACCCTATAATCGTCGGACATGTTGGCGGCTTGTCAGCCTAGTCCCGGGGTCGTGGGTACGACCCTATAGTCGTCGGACAAGTCGGCGGCGGGCCAACCTTGTCCCGGGGTCGTGGGGACGACCCTATAGTCGTCGGACATGTCGGCGGCTGGCCAACTTTGGCCCGGTGTCGTGGGGACGACTCTATAGTCGTCGGAAATGTCGGCGGCTGGCCAACCTGGACCCGGGGTCGTGGGGACGACCCTATTGTCGTCGGACATGACGGTGGCGGGCCAATCTAGTCTCGCGGTCGTGGGGACGACCCTATAATCGTCGGACATGACGGTGGCGGGCCAATCTAGTCCCGGGGTCGTGGGGACGACCCTATAGTCGTCGGACAAGACGGCGGCTGGTCAACTTTGGCCCGGGGTCGTGGGTACGACCCTATAGTCGTCGGACATGACGGTGTCGGGCCAATCTAGTCCCGGGGTCGTGGGGACGACCCTATAGTCGTCGGATATGTCGGCGGCTGGCCAACTTTGGCCCGTGGTCGTGGGGACGACCCAATAGTGGTCGGACATGTCGGCGGCTGGCCAACCTAGTCCCGAGGTCGTGGGGACGACCCTATAGTCGTCGGACTTGACGGTGGCGGGCCAATCTAGTCCCGGGGTCGTGGAGACGACCCTACAGTCGTCGGACATTTCGGCGGCTTGCCAACTTTGGCCCGGGGTCGTGGGACGACCCTATAGTAGTCGGACTTGACGGTAGCGGGCCAATCTAGTCCCGAGGTCGTGGGGACGACCCTATATTCGTCGGACAAGTCGGCGGCGGGCCAAGCTTGTCCCGGGGTCGTGGGGACGACCCTATAATCGTTGGACATGACGGTGGCGGGCCAAGCTAGTCCCGGGGTCGTAGGGACGACCCTATAGTCGTCGGACATGTTGGCGATTGGCCAACATTGGCCCGGGGTCGTCGGGACGACCCTATAGTCGTCGGACATGTCGGCGGCTGGCCAACCTAGTCCCGGGGTCGTGGGGACGACCCTATAGTCGTCGGACATTTCGGCGGCTTGCCAACTTTGGCCCGGGGTCGTGGGGACGTCCCTATAGTCGTCGGACATGTCGGCGGCTGGCCAACTTTGGCCCGTGGTCGTGGGGACGACCCTATTGTCGTCGGACATGACGGTGGCGGGCCAATCTAGTCCCGAGGTCCTGGGGACGACCCTATAGTCGTCGGACAAGTCGGCCGCTGGCCAACCTAGACCCGGGGTCGTGGGGACGACCCTATTGTCGTCGGACATGACGGTGGCGGGCCAATCTAGTCCCGGGGTCGTGGGGACGACCCTATAGTCGTCGGACAAGTCGGCGGCTGGCCAATCTAGTCTCGGGGTCGTGGGGACGACCCTATAGTCGTCGGACATGTCGGCGGCTGGCCAACTTTGGCCCGGGGTCGTGGGGTCGACCCTATAGTCGTCGGACATGTTGGCGGCTTGTCAGCCTAGTCCCGAGGTCGTGGGGACGACCCTATAGTCTTCGGACATGTCGGCGGCTGGCCAACTTTGGCCCGGTGTCGTGGGGATGACTCTATAGTCGTCGGACATGTCGGCGGCTGTCCAACTTTGGCCCGGGGTCGTGGGGACGACTCTATAGTCGTCGGAAATGTCGGCGGCTGGCCAACCTGGACTCGGGGTCGTGGGGACGACCCTATAGTCGTCGGACAAGACGGCGGCTGGACATCTTTGGCCCGGGGTCGTGGGGACGACCCTATAGTCGTCGGACATGTTGGCGGCTTGCCAACTTTGGCCCGGGGTCGTGGGGACGACCCTATAGTCGTCGTACATGACGGTGGCGGGCCAATCTAGTCCCGGGGTCGTGGGGGCGACCCTATAGTCGTCGGACATGTTGGCGGCTTGTCAGCCTAGTCCCGGGGTCGTGGGTACGACCCTACAGTCGTCGGACATTTCGGCGGCTTGCCAACTTTGGCCCGGGGTCGTGGGGACGACCCTATAGTCGTCGGACTTGACGGTGGCGGGCCAATCTAGTCCCGAGGTCCTGGGGACGACCCTATAGTCGTCGGACAAGTCGGCGGCTGGCCAACCTAGACCCGGGGTCGTGGGGACGACCCTATTGTCGTCGGACATGACGGTGGCGGGCCAATCTAGTCCCGGGGTCGTGGGGACGACCCTATAGTCGTCGAACAATTCGGCGGCGGGCCAAGCTTGTCCCGGGGTCGTGGGGACGACCCTATAATCGTCGGACATGACGGTGGCGGGCCAATCTAGTCCCGGGGTCGTGGGGACGACCCTATAGTCGTCGGACATGTCGGCGGCTGGTCAACTTTGGCCCGGGGTCGTGGGTACGACCCTATAGTCGTCGGACATGACGGTGTCGGGCCAATCTAGTCCCGGGGTCGTGGGGACGACCCTATAGTCGTCGAACAATTCGGCGGCGGGCCAAGCTTGTCCCGGGGTCGTGGGGACGACCCTATAATCGTCGGACATGACGGTGGCGGGCCAATCTAGTCCCGGGGTCGTGGGGACGACCCTATAGTCGTCGGACATGTCGGCGGCTGGCCAACTTTGGCCCGGTGTCGTGGGGACGACTCTATAGTCGTCGGACATGTCGGCGGCTGGCCAACATTGGCCCGGGGTCGTGGGGACGACCCTATAGTCGTCGGACAAGACGGCGGCTGGACATCTTTGGCCCGGGGTCGTGGGGACGACCCTATAGTCGTCGGACATGTTGGCGGCTTGCCAACTTTGGCCCGGGGTCGTGGGGACGACCCTATAGTCGTCGGACATGACGGTGGCGGGCCAATCTAGTGCCGGGGTCGTGGGGACGACCCTATAGTCGTTGGACATGACGGTGGCGGGCTAATCTAGTCCCTGGGTCGTAGGGACGACCCTATAGTCGTTGGACATGTCGGCGATTGGCCAACATTGGCCCGGGGTCGTGGGGACGACCCTATAGTCGTCGGACATGTCGGCGGCTGGCCAACTTTGGCCCGTGGTTGTGGGGACGACCCTATAATCGTCGGACATGTTGGCGGCTTGTCAGCCTAGTCCCGGGGTCGTGGGTACGACCCTATAGTCGTCGGACAAGTCGGCGGCGGGCCAACCTTGTCCCGGGGTCGTGGGGACGACCCTATAGTCGTCGGACATGTCGGCGGCTGGCCAACTTTGGCCCGGTGTCGTGGGGACGACTCTATAGTCGTCGGAAATGTCGGCGGCTGGCCAACCTGGACCCGGGGTCGTGGGGACGACCCTATTGTCGTCGGACATGACGGTGGCGGGCCAATCTAGTCTCGCGGTCGTGGGGACGACCCTATAATCGTCGGACATGACGGTGGCGGGCCAATCTAGTCCCGGGGTCGTGGGGACGACCCTATAGTCGTCGGACAAGACGGCGGCTGGACATCATTGGCCCGGGGTCGTGGGGACGACCCTATAGTCGTCGGACATGTTGGCGGCTTGTCAGCCTAGTCCCGGGGTCGTGGGTACGACCCTATAGTCGTCGGACAAGTCGGCGGCGGGCCAACCTTGTCCCGGGGTCGTGGGGACGACCCTATAGTCGTCGGACATGTCGGCGGCTGGCCAACTTTGGCCCGGTGTCGTGGGGACGACTCTATAGTCGTCGGAAATGTCGGCGGCTGGCCAACCTGGACCCGGGGTCGTGGGGACGACCCTATTGTCGTCGGACATGACGGTGGCGGGCCAATCTAGTCTCGCGGTCGTGGGGACGACCCTATAATCGTCGGACATGACGGTGGCGGGCCAATCTAGTCCCGGGGTCGTGGGGACGACCCTATAGTCGTCGGACATGTCGGCGGCTGGTCAACTTTGGCCCGGGGTCGTGGGTACGACCCTATAGTCGTCGGACATGACGTTGTCGGGCCAATCTAGTCCCGGGGTCGTGGGGACGACCCTATAGTCGTCGGATATGTCGGCGGCTGGCCAACTTTGGCCCGTGGTCGTGGGGACGACCCAATAGTGGTCGGACATGTCGGCGGCTGGCCAACCTAGTCCCGAGGTCGTGGGGACGACCCTATAGTCGTCGGACTTGACGGTGGCGGGCCAATCTAGTCCCGGGGTCGTGGAGACGACCCTACAGTCGTCGGACATTTCGGCGGCTTGCCAACTTTGGCCCGGGGTCGTGGGACGACCCAATAGTCGTCGGACTTGACGGTAGCGGGCCAATCTAGTCCCGGTGTCGTGGGGACGACTCTATAGTCGTCGGAAATGTCGGCGGCTGGCCAACCTGGACCCGGGGTCGTGGGGACGACCCTATTGTCGTCGGACATGACGGTGGCGGGCCAATCTAGTCTCGCGGTCGTGGGGACGACCCTATAATCGTCGGACATGACGGTGGCGGGCCAATCTAGTCCCGGGGTCGTGGGGACGACCCTATAGTCGTCGGACATGTCGGCGGCTGGTCAACTTTGGCCCGGGGTCGTGGGTACGACCCTATAGTCGTCGGACATGACGGTGTCGGGCCAATCTAGTCCCGGGGTCGTGGGGACGACCCTATAGTCGTCGGATATGTCGGCGGCTGGCCAACTTTGGCCCGTGGTCGTGGGGACGACCCAATAGTGGTCGGACATGTCGGCGGCTGGCCAACCTAGTCCCGAGGTCGTGGGGACGACCCTATAGTCGTCGGACTTGACGGTGGCGGGCCAATCTAGTCCCGGGGTCGTGGAGACGACCCTACAGTCGTCGGACATTTCGGCGGCTTGCCAACTTTGGCCCGGGGTCGTGGGACGACCCAATAGTCGTCGGACTTGACGGTAGCGGGCCAATCTAGTCCCGAGGTCGTGGGGACGACCCTATATTCGTCGGACAAGTCGGCGGCGGGCCAAGCTTGTCCCGGGGTCGTGGGGACGACCCTATATTCGTCGGACATGACGGTGGCGGGCCAATCTAGTCCCGGGGTCGTGGGGACGACCCTATAATCGTTGGACATGACGGTGGCGGGCCAAGCTAGTCCCGGGGTCGTAGGGACGACCCTATAGTCGTCGGAAATGTTGGCGATTGGCCAACATTGGCCCGGGGTCGTCGGGACGACTCTATAGTCGTCGGACATGTCGGCGGCTGGCCAACTTTGGCCCGGGGTCGTGGGGACGACTCTATAGTCGTCGGAAATGTCGGCGGCTGGCCAACCTGGACTCGGGGTCGTGGGGACGACCCTATAGTCGTCGGACAAGACGGCGGCTGGCCAACATTGGCCCGGGGTCGTGGGGACGACCCTATAGTCGTCGGACATGTCGGCGGCTGGTCAACTTTGGCCCGGGGTCGTGGGAACGACCCTATTGTCGTCGGACATGACGGTGGCGGGCCAATCTAGTCCCGGGGTCGTGGGGACGACCCTATAGTCGTCGGACATGTCGGCGGCTGGCCAACTTTGGCCCGTGGTCGTGGGGACGACCCAATAGTGGTCGGACATGTTGGCGGCTTGTCAGCCTAGTCCCGAGGTCGTGGGGACGACCCTATAGTCTTCGGACATGTCGGCGGCTGGCCAACTTTGGCCCGGTGTCGTGGGGATGACTCTATAGTCGTCGGACATGTCGGCGGCTGTCCAACTTTGGCCCGGGGTCGTGGGGACGACTCTATAGTCGTCGGAAATGTCGGCGGCTGGCCAACCTGGACTCGGGGTCGTGGGGACGACCCTATAGTCGTCGGACAAGACGGCGGCTGGACATCTTTGGCCCGGGGTCGTGGGGACGACCCTATAGTCGTCGGACATGTTGGCGGCTTGCCAACTTTGGCCCGGGGTCGTGGGGACGACCCTATAGTCGTCGGACATGACGGTGGCGGGCCAATCTAGTCCCGGGGTCGTGGGGACGACCCTATAGTCGTTGGACATGAATGTGGCGGGCTAATCTAGTCTCGCGGTCGTGGGGACGACCCTATAATCGTCGGACATGACGGTGGCGGGCCAATCTAGTCCCGGGGTCGTGGGGACGACCCTATAGTCGTCGGACATGTCGGCGGCTGGTCAACTTTGGCCCGGGGTCGTGGGGACGACCCTGTAGTCGTCGGACAAGACGGTGGCGGACCAATCTAGTCCCGGGGTCGTGGGGACGACCCTATAGTCGTCGGACATGTCGGCGGCTGGCCAATTTTGGCCCGTGGTCGTGGGGACGACCCTATTGTCGTCGGACATGACGGTGGCGGGCCAATCTAGTCTCGGGGTCGTAGGGACGACCCTATAGTCGTCGGACATGTCGGCGGCTGGCCAACTTTGGCCCGGGGTCGTGGGGGCGACCCTATAGTCGTCGGACATGTTGGCGGCTTGTCAGCCTAGTCCCGGGGTCGTGGGTACGACCCTACAGTCGTCGGACATTTCGGCGGCTTGCCAACTTTGGCCCGGGGTCGTGGGGACGACCCTATAGTCGTCGGACTTGACGGTGGCGGGCCAATCTAGTCCCGAGGTCCTGGGGACGACCCTATAGACGTCGGACAAGTCGGCGGCTGGCCAACCTAGACCCGGGGTCGTGGGGACGACCCTATTGTCGTCGGACATGACGGTGGCGGGCCAATCTAGTCCCGGGGTCGTGGGGACGACCCTATAGTCGTCGAACAATTCGGCAGCGGGCCAAGCTTGTCCCGGGGTCGTGGGGACGACCCTATAATCGTCGGACATGACGGTGGCGGGCCAATCTAGTCCCGGGGTCGTGGGGACGACCCTATAGTCGTCGGACATGTCGGCGGCTGGTCAACTTTGGCCCGGGGTCGTGGGTACGACCCTATAGTCGTCGGACATGACGGTGTCGGGCCAATCTAGTCCCGGGGTCGTGGGGACGACCCTATAGTCGTCGAACAATTCGGCGGCGGGCCAAGCTTGTCCCGGGGTCGTGGGGACGACCCTATAATCGTCGGACATGACGGTGGCGGGCCAATCTAGTCCCGGGGTCGTGGGGACGACCCTATAGTCGTCGGACATGTCGGCGGCTGGCCAACTTTGGCCCGGTGTCGTGGGGACGACTCTATAGTCGTCGGACATGTCGGCGGCTGGCCAACTTTGGCCCGGGGTCGTGGGGACGACTCTATAGTCGTCGGAAATGTCGGCGGCTGGCCAACCTGGACTCGGGGTCGTGGGGACGACCCTATAGTCGTCGGACAAGACGGCGGCTGGACATCTTTGGCCCGGGGTCGTGGGGACGACCCTATAGTCGTCGGACAAGACGGCGGCTGGACATCTTTGGCCCGGGGTCGTGGGGACGACCCTATAGTCGTCGGACATGTTGGCGGCTTGCCAACTTTGGCCCGGGGTCGTGGGGACGACTCTATAGTCGTCGGAAATGTCGGCGGCTGGCCAACCTGGACTCGGGGTCGTGGGGACGACCCTATAGTCGTCGGACAAGACGGCGGCTGGACATCTTTGGCCCGGGGTCGTGGGGACGACCCTATAGTCGTCGGACATGTTGGCGGCTTGCCAACTTTGGCCCGGGGTCGTGGGGACGACCCTATAGTCGTCGGACATGACGGTGGCGGGCCAATCTAGTGCCGGGGTCGTGGGGACGACCCTATAGTCGTTGGACATGACGGTGGCGGGCTAATCTAGTCCCTGGGTCGTAGGGACGACCCTATAGTCGTTGGACATGTCGGCGATTGGCCAACATTGGCCCGGGGTCGTGGGGACGACCCTATAGTCGTCGGACATGTCGGCGGCTGGCCAACTTTGGCCCGTGGTTGTGGGGACGACCCTATAATCGTTGGACATGACGGTGGCGGGCCAATCTAGTCCCGGGGTCGTGGGGACGACCCTATAGTCGTCGGACAAGACGGCGGCTGGACATCTTTGGCCCGGGGTCGTGGGGACGACCCTATAGTCGTCGGACATGTTGGCGGCTTGTCAGCCTAGTCCTAGCGTCGTGGGTACGACCCTATAGTCGTCGGACAAGTCGGCGGCGGGCTAACCTTGTCCCGGGGTCGTGGGGACGACCCTATAGTCGTCGGACATGTCGGCGGCTGGCCAACTTTGGCCCGGTGTCGTGGGGACGACTCTATAGTCGTCGGAAATGTCGGCGGCTGGCCAACCTGGACCCGGGGTCGTGGGGACGACCCTATTGTCGTCGGACATGACGGTGGCGGGCCAATCTAGTCTCGCGGTCGTGGGGACGACCCTATAATCGTCGGACATGACGGTGGCGGGCCAATCTAGTCCCGGGGTCGTGGGGACGACCCTATAGTCGTCGGACATGTCGGCGGCTGGCCAACTTTGGCCCGGTGTCGTGGGGACGACTCTATAGTCGTCGGAAATGTCGGCGGCTGGCCAACCTGGACCCGGGGTCGTGGGGACGACCCTATTGTCGTCGGACATGACGGTGGCGGGCCAATCTAGTCTCGGGGTCGTGGGGACGACCCTATAGTCGTCGGACATGTCGGCGGCTGGCCAACTTTGGCCCGGGGTCGTGGGGACGACCCTATAGTCGTCGGACATGACGGTGGCATGCCAACTTTGGCCCGGGGTCGTGGGACGACCCTATAGTCGTCGGACTTGACGGTAGCGGGCCAATCTAGTCCCGAGGTCGTGGGGACGACCCTATATTCGTCGGACAAGTCGGCGGCGGGCCAAGCTTGTCCCGGGGTCGTGGGGACGACCCTACAGTCTTCGGACATTTCGGCGGCTTGCCAACTTTGGCCCGGGGTCGTGGGGACGACCCTATAATCGTCGGACATTTCGGCGGCTGGCCATCTTTGGCCCGTGGTTGTGGGGACGACCATATAGTCGTTGGACGTGACGGTGGCGGGCCAATCTAGTCCCGGGGTCGTGGGGACGACCCTATAGTCGTCGGACATTTCGGCGGCTGGCCATCTTTGGCCCGTGGTTGTGGGGACGACCATATAGTCGTCGGACATGTCGGCGGTTGGCCAACTTTGGCCCGGGGTCGTGGGAACGACCCTATAATCGTCGGACATTTCGGCGGCATGCCAACTTTGGCCCGTGATCGTGGGGACGACCCTATAGTCGTTGGACATGACGGTGGCGGGCCAATCTAGTCCCGAGGTCCTGGGGACGACCCTATAGTCGTCGGACAAGTCGGCGGCTGGCCAACCTAGACCCGGGGTCGTGGGGACGACCGTATTGTCGTCGGACATGACGGTGGCGGGCCAATCTAGTCCCGGGGTCGTGGGGACGACCCTATAGTCGTTGGACATGACGGTGGCGGGCCAATCTAGTCCCGGGGTCGTAGGGACGACCCTATAGTCGTCGGACATGTCGGCGATTGGCCAACATTGGCCCGGGGTCGTGGGGACGACCCTATAGTCGTCGGACATGTCGGCGGCTGGCCAACCTAGTCCCGAGGTCGAGGGGACGACCCTATAGTCGTCGGACATGTCGGCGGCTGGCCATCTTTGGCCCGTGGTTGTGGGGACGACCATATAGTCGTTGGACGTGACGGTGGCGGGCCAATCTAGTCCCGGGGTCGTGGGGACGACCCTATAGTCGTCGGACAAGACGGCGGCTGGACATCTTTGGCCCGGGGTCGTGGGGACGACCCTATAGTCGTCGGACATGTTGGCGGCTTGTCAGCCTAGTCCTAGCGTCGTGGGTACGACCCTATAGTCGTCGGACATGTCGGCGGCTGGCCAACTTTTGCCCGGTGTCGTGGGGACGACTCTATAGTCGTCGGAAATGTCGGCGGCTGGCCAACCTGGACCCGGGGTCGTGGGGACGACCCTATTGTCGTCGGACATGACGGTGGCGGGCCAATCTAGTCTCGCGGTCGTGGGGACGACCCTATAATCGTCGGACATGACGGTGGCGGGCCAATCTAGTCCCGGGGTCGTGGGGACGACCCTATAGTCGTCGGACATGTCGGCGGCTGGCCAACTTTGGCCCGGTGTCGTGGGGACGACTCTATAGTCGTCGGAAATGTCGGCGGCTGGCCAACCTGGACCCGGGGTCGTGGGGACGACCCTATTGTCGTCGGACATGACGGTGGCGGGCCAATCTAGTCTCGGGGTCGTGGGGACGACCCTATAGTCGTCGGACATGTCGGCGGCTGGCCAACTTTGGCCCGGGGTCGTGGGGACGACCCAATAGTGGTCGGACATGTCGGCGGCTGCCCAACCTAGTCCCGAGGTCGTGGGGGCGACCCTATAGTCGTCGGACTTGACGGTGGCGGGCCAATCTAGTCTCGGGGTCGTTGGGACGACCCTATAGTCGTCGGACATGTCGGCGGCTGGCCAACTTTGGCCCGGGGTCGTGGGGACGACCCTATAGTCGTCGGACATGTCGGCGGCTGGCCAACTTTGGCCCGGTGTCGTGGGGACGACTCTATAGTCGTCGGAAATGTCGGCGGCTGGCCAACCTGGACCCGGGGTCGTGGGGACGACCCTATTGTCGTCGGACATGACGGTGGCGGGCCAATCTAGTCTCGCGGTCGTGGGGACGACCCTATAATCGCCGGACATGACGGTGGCGGGCCAATCTAGTCCCGGGGTCGTGGGGACGACCCTATAGTCGTCGGACAAGACGGCGGCTGGACATCTTTGGCCCGGTGTCGTGGGGACGACCCTGTAGTCGTCGGACATGTTGGCGGCTTGTCAGCCTAGTCCCGGGGTCGTGGGTACGACCCTATAGTCGTCGGACATGTTGGCGGCTTGTCAGCCTAGTCCCAGGGTCGTGGGAACGACCCTATAGTCGTCGGACAAGTCGGCGGCGGGCCAACCTTGTCCCGGGGTCGTGGGGACGACCCTATAGTCGTCGGACAGGACGGCGGCTGGACATCATTGGCCCGGGGTCGTGGGGACGACCCTATAGTCGTCGGACATGTTGGCGGCTTGTCAGCCTAGTCCCGGGGTCGTGGGTACGACCCTATAGTCGTCGGACAAGTCGGCGGCGGGCCAACCTTGTCCCGGGGTCGTGGGGACGACCCTATTGTCGTCGGACATGTCGGCGGCTGGCCAACTTTGGCCCGGTGTCGTGGGGACGACCCAATAGTGGTCGGACATGTCGGCGGCTGCCCAACCTAGTCCCGAGGTCGTGGGGGCGACCCTATAGTCGTCGGACTTGACGGTGGCGGGCCAATCTAGTCTCGGGGTCGTTGGGACGACCCTATAGTCGTCGGACATGTCGGCGGCTGGCCAACTTTGGCCCGGTGTCGTGGGGACGACTCTATAGTCGTCGGAAATGTCGGCGGCTGGCCAACCTGGACCCGGGGTCGTGGGGACGACCCTATTGTCGTCGGACATGACGGTGGCGGGCCAATCTAGTCTCGCGGTCGTGGGGACGACCCTATAATCTTCGGACATGACGGTGGCCGGCCAATCTAGTCCCGGGGTCGTGGGGACGACCCTATAGTCGTCGGACATGTCGGTGGCGGGCCAATCTAGTCCCGGGGTCGTGGGGACGACCCTATAGTCGCCGAACATGTCGGCGGCGGGCCTATCTAGTCCCGGGGTCGTAGTGACGACCCTATAGACGTCGGACATGACGGCGATTGGCCAACACTGGCCCGGGGCCGTGGGGACGACCCTATAATCGTCGGACATTTCGGCGGCTGGCCAACATTGGCCCGAGGTCGTGTGGACGACCCTATTGTCGTCGGACAAGTCGGCGTCGAGCCAACCTAGTCCCGCGGTCGTGGGGACGACCCTATAGTCGTCGGACAAGTCGGCGGCGAGCCAACGTAGTCCCGCGGTTGTGGGGACGACCCTTTAGTCGTCGGACAAGACGGCCGCTGGCCATCTTTGGCCCGTGGTCGTGGGGACGACTCTATAGTCGTCGGACAATTCGGCGGCGAGCCAACCTAGGCCGGGGGTCGTGGGGACGACCCTACAGTCGCCGGACATTTCGGCGGCTTGCCAACTTTGGCCCGGGGTCGTAGGGACGACCCTATAGTCGTCGGACATGACGGTGGCGGACCAATCTAGTCCCGGGGTCGTGGGGACAACCCTATAGTCGTCGGACATGTCGGCGGCTGGCCAACTTTGGCCCGTGGTCGTGGGGACGATCCAATAGTCGTCGGACATGTCGGCGGCTGGCCAACTTTGGCCCGTGGTCGTGGGGACGACCCTATAGTCGTCGGACAAGTCGGCGGCGGGCCAACCTAGTCCCGGGGACGTGGAGACGACCCTATAGTCGTCGGACATTTCGGCGGCTTGTCAACCTAGTCCCGGGGTCGTGGGGACGACCCTATAGTCGTCGGACATGACGGTGGCGGACCAATCTAGTCCCGGAGTCGTGGGGACGACCCTATAGTCGTCGGATATGTCGGCGGCTGGCCAACTTTGGCCCGTGGTCGTGGGGACGATCCAATAGTCGTCGGACATGTCGGCGGCTGGCCAACTTTGGCCCGTGGTCGTGGGGACGACCCTATAGTCGTTGGACATGTCAGCGGCTGGCCAACCTTGGCCCGGAGTCGTGGGGACGACTCCATAGTCGTCGGACATGTCGGCGGCTGGCCAACCTAGACCCGGGGTCGTGGGGACGACCCTATTGTCGTCGGACATGACGGTGACGGGCCAATCTATTCCCGGGGTCGTACGGACGACCCTATAGTCGTCGGACATGTTGGCGATTGGCCAACATTGGCCCGGGGTCGTGGGGACGACTCTATAGTCTTCGGACATGTTGGCGGCTTGTCAGCCTAGATCCGGGGTCGTGGGTACGACCCTATAGTCGTCGGACAAGACGGCGGCTGGACATCCTTGGCTCGCGGTCGTGGGGACGACCCTATAGTCGTCGGACATTTCGGCGGCTTGTCAACCTAGTCCCGGGGTCGTGGGGACGACCCTATAGTCGTTGGACATGACGGCGGCTGGACATCTTTGGCCCGCGGTCGTGGGGACGACCCTATAGTCGTCGGACAAGTCGGCGGCGAGCCAACGTAGTCCCGCGGTTGTGGGGACGACCCTTTAGTCGTCGGACAAGACGGCCGCTGGCCATCTTTGGCCCGTGGTCGTGGGGACGACTCTATAGTCGTCGGACAATTCGGCGGCGAGCCAACCTAGGCCGGGGGTCGTGGGGACGACCCTACAGTCGCCGGACATTTCGGCGGCTTGCCAACTTTGGCCCGGGGTCGTAGGGACGACCCTATAGTCGTCGGACATGACGGTGGCGGACCAATCTAGTCCCGGGGTCGTGGGGACAACCCTATAGTCCTCGGACATGTCGGCGGCTGGCCAACTTTGGCCCGTGGTCGTGGGGACGATCCAATAGTCGTCGGACATGTCGGCGGCTGGCCAACTTTGGCCCGTGGTCGTGGGGACGACCCTATAGTCGTCGGACAAGTCGGCGGCGGGCCAACCTAGTCCCGGGGTCGTGGAGACGACCCTATAGTCGTCGGACATTTCGGCGGCTTGTCAACCTAGTCCCGGGGTCGTGGGGACGACCCTATAGTCGTCGGACATGACGGTGGCGGACCAATCTAGTCCCGGAGTCGTGGGGACGACCCTATAGTCGTCGGATATGTCGGCGGCTGGCCAACTTTGGCCCGTGGTCGTGGGGACGATCCAATAGTCGTCGGACATGTCGGCGGCTGGCCAACTTTGGCCCGTGGTCGTGGGGACGACCCTATAGTCGTTGGACATGTCAGCGGCTGGCCAACCTTGGCCCGGAGTCGTGGGGACGACTCCATAGTCGTCGGACATGTCGGCGGCTGGCCAACCTAGACCCGGGGTCGTGGGGACGACCCTATTGTCGTCGGACATGACGGTGACGGGCCAATCTATTCCCGGGGTCGTACGGACGACCCTATAGTCGTCGGACATGTTGGCGATTGGCCAACATTGGCCCGGGGTCGTGGGGACGACTCTATAGTCTTCGGACATGTTGGCGGCTTGTCAGCCTAGATCCGGGGTCGTGGGTACGACCCTATAGTCGTCGGACAAGACGGCGGCTGGACATCCTTGGCTCGCGGTCGTGGGGACGACCCTATAGTCGTCGGACATTTCGGCGGCTTGTCAACCTAGTCCCGGGGTCGTGGGGACGACCCTATAGTCGTTGGACATGACGGCGGCTGGACATCTTTGGCCCGCGGTCGTGGGGACGACCCTATAGTCGTCGGACATTTCGGCGGCATGCCAACTTTGGCCCGGGGTTGTGGGGACGACCCTATAGTCGTCGGACATTTCGGCGGCTTGTCAACCTAGTCCCGGGGTCGTGGGGACGACCCTATAGTCGTTGGACATGACGGTGGCGGGCCAATCTAGTCCCGGGGTCGTGGGTACGACCCTATAGTCGTCGGACAAGACGGCGGCTGGACATCCTTGGCTCGCGGTCGTGGGGACGACCCTATAGTCGTCGGAAATTTCGGCGGCTTGTCAACCTAGTCCCGGGGTCGTGGGGACGACCCTATAGTCGTTGGACATGACGGTGGCGGGCCAATCTAGTCCCGGGGTCGTGGGTACGAACCTATAGTCGTCGGACAAGTCGGCGGCGGGCCAACCTTGTCCCGGGGTCGTGGGGACGACCCTATAGTCGTTGGACATGACGGCGGCTGGACATCTTTGGCCCGCGGTCGTGGGGACGACCCTATAGTCGTCGGACATTTCGGCGGCATGCCAACTTTGGCCCGGGGTTGTGGGGACGACCGTATAGTCGTCGGACATGACGGTGGCGGGCCAATCTAGTCCCGGGGTCGTGGGGACGACCCTATAGTCGTCGGACAAGACGGCGGCTGGACATCTTTGGCCCGCGGTCGTGGGGACGACCCTATAGTCGTCGGACATTTCGGGGGCTTGCCAACTTTGGCCCGGGGTCGTGGGGACGACCCTATAGTCGTCGGACATGTCGGCGGCTGGCTAACTTTGGCCCGCGGTCGTGGGGACGACCCAATAGTCGTTGGACATGTCGGCGGCTGGCCAACTTTGGGCCGTGGTCGTGGAGACGATCCTATAGTCGTCGGACTTGACGGTGATTGGCCAACATTGGCCCGGGGTCGTGGGGACGACCCTATAGTCGACGGACATGTCGGCGGCTGGCCAACTTTGGCCCGTGGTCGTGGAGACGATCCTATAGTCGTCGGACTTGACGGTGGCGGGCCAATCTAGTCCCGGGGTTGTGGGGACGACCCTATAGTCGTCGGACATTTCGGCGGCTTGCCAACTTTGGCCCGGGGTCGTGGGGACGACCCTATAGTTGTCGGACATGACGGCGGCTGGCCGACCTAGTCCCGAGGTCGTGGGGACGACCGTATAGTCGTCGGATATGTTGGCGGCTTGTCAACCTAGTCCCGGGGTCGTGGGGACGACCCTATAGTCGTTGGACATGACGGTGGCCGGCCAATCTAGTGCCGGGGTCGTAGGGACGACCCTATAGTCGTCGGACATGTTGGCGATTGGCCAACATTGGCCCGGGGTCGTCGGGACGACCCTATAGTCGTCGGACTTGACGGTGGCGGGCCAATCTAGTCCCGGGGTTGTGGGGACGACCCTATAGTCGTCGGACATTTCGGCGGCTTGCCAACTTTGGCCCGGGGTCGTGGGGACGACCCTATAGTTGTCGGACATGACGGCGGCTGGCCGACCTAGTCCCGAGGTCGTGGGGACGACCGTATAGTCGTCGGATATGTTGGCGGCGGGCCAACCTTGTCCCGGGGTCATGGGGACGACCGTATAGTCGTCGGACATGACGGTGGCGGGCCAATCTAGTCCCGGGGTCGTGGGGGCGACCCTATAGTCGTCGGACATGTCGGCGGCTGGCTAACTTTGGCCCGTGGTCGTGGGGACGACCCAATAGTCGTTGGACATGTCGGCGGCTGGCCAACTTTGGGCCGTGGTCGTGGAGACGATCCTATAGTCGTCGGACTTGACGGTGGCGGGCCAATCTAGTCCCGGGGTTGTGGGGACGACCCTATACTTGTCGGATATGTCGACGGCTTGCCAAATTTGCCCGGGGTCGTGGGGACGACCCTATAGTCGTCGGACATGTCGGCGGCTGGCTAACTTTGGCCCGTGGTCGTGGGGACGACCCAATAGTCGTTGGACATATCGGCAGCTGGCCAACTTTGGGCCGTGGTCGTGGAGACGATCCTATAGTCGTCGGACTGGACGGTGGCGGGCCAATCTAGTCCCGGGGTCGTGGGGACGACCCTATAGTCGTCGGACATGACGGTGGCGGACCAATCTAGTCCCGGGGTCGTGGGGACGACCCAATAGTCGTCGGACATGTCGGCGGCTTGCCAAATTTGCCCGGGGTCGTGGGGACGACCCTATAGTCGTCGGACTTGACGGTGGCGGGCCAATCTAGTCCCGGGGTCGTGGGGACGACCCAATAGTCGTTGGACATTACGGCGGCTGGCCAACTTTGGCCCATGGTCGTGGGGACGACCCTATAGTCGTTGGACATGACGGTGGCGGGCCAATCTAGTCCCGGGGTCGTAGGGACGACCCTATAGTCGTCGGACATGTCGGCGATTGGCCAACATTGGCCCGGGGTCGTGGGGACGACCCTATAGTCGACGGACATGTCGGCGGCTGGCCAACTTTGGCCCGTGGTCGTGGAGACGATCCTATAGTCGTCGGACTTGACGGTGGCGGGCCAATCTAGTCCCGGGGTTGTGGGGACGACCCTATAGTCGTCGGACATTTCGGCGGCTTGCCAACTTTGGCCCGGGGTCGTGGGGACGACCCTATAGTCGTCGGACATGACGGTGGCGGGCCAGTCTAGTCCCGGGTCATGGGGACGACCCTATAGTCGTCGGACAAGTCGGCGGCTGGCCAACTTTGGCCCGTGGTCGTGGGGACGACCCTATAGTCGTCGGAAATGACGGTGGCGGGCCAATCTAGTCCCGGGGTCGTGGGGACGACCCTACAGTCGTCGGACAAGTCGGCGGCGAGCCAATCTAGTCCCGCGGTCGTGGGGACGACCCTATAGTCGTCGGACATGTCGGCGGCTGGCCAACATTGGCCCGGGGTCGTGGGGACGACCCTATAGTCGTCGGATATGTCGGCGGCTGGCCAACTTTGGCCCGTGGTCGTGGGGACGACCCTATAGTCGTCGGACAAGTCGGCGGCGGGCCAACCTAGTCCCGGGGTCGTGGAGACGACCCTATAGTCGTCGGACATGACGGTGGCGGGCCAATCTAGTCCCGGGGTCATGGGGACGACCCTATAGTCGTCGGACAAGACGGCGGCTGGACATCCTTGGCTCGCGGTCGTGGGGACGACCCTATAGTCGTCGGACATTTCGGCGGCTTGTCAACCTAGTCCCGGGGTCGTGGGGACGACCCTATAGTCGTCGGACATGACGGTGGCGGACCAATCTAGTCCCGGAGTCGTGGGGACGACCCTATAGTCGTCGGACATGTCGGCGGCTGGCCAACTTTGGCCCGTGGTCGTGGGGACGATCCAATAGTCGTCGGACATGTCGGCGGCTGGCCAACTTTGGCCCGTGGTCGTGGGGACGACCCTATAGTCGTTGGACATGTCAGCGGCTGGCCAACTTTGGCCCGGTGTCGTGGGGACGACTCTATAGTCGTCGGACATGTCGGCGGCTGGCCAACCTAGACCCGGGGTCGTGGGGACGACCCTATTGTCGTCGGACATGACGGTGGCGGGCCAATCTATTCCCGGGGTCGTACAGACGACCCCATAGTCGTCGGACATGTTGGCGATTGGCCAACATTGGCCCGGGGTCGTGGGGACGACTCTATAGTCTTCGGACATGTTGGCGGCTTGTTAGCCTAGATCCGGGGTCGTGGGTACGACCCTATAGTCGTCGGGACAAGTCGGCGGCGGGCCAACCTTGTCCCGGGGTCGTGGAGACGACCCTATAGTCGTCGGACATGACGGTGGCGGGCCAATCTAGTCCCGGGGTCATGGGGACGACCCTATAGTCGTCGGACAAGACGGCGGCTGGACATCCTTGGCTCGCTGCCGTGGGGACGACCCTATAGTCGTCGGATATTTCGGCGGCTTTTCAACCTAGTCCCGGGGTCGTGGGGACGACCCTATAGTCGTTGGACATGACGGCGGCTGGACATCTTTGGCCCGGGGTCGTGGGGACGACCCTATAGTCGTTGGACATGACGGTGGCGGGCCAATCTAGTCCCGGGGTCGTGGGTACGAACCTATAGTCGTCGGACAAGTCGGCGGCGGGCCAACCTTGTCCCGGGGTCGTGGGGACGACCGTATAGTCGTCGGACATGACGGTGGCGGGCCAATCTAGTCCCGGGGTCGTGGGGACGACCCTATAGTCGTCGGACAAGACGGCGGCTGGACATCTTTGGCCCGCGGTCGTGGGGACGACCCTATAGTCGTCGGATATTTCGGGGGCTTGCCAACTTTGGCCCGGGGTCGTGGGGACGACCCTATAGTCGTCGGACATGTCGGCGGCTGGCTAACTTTGGCCCGCGGTCGTGGGGACGACCCAATAGTCGTTGGACATGTCGGCGGCTGGCCAACTTTGGGCCGTGGTCGTGGAGACGATCCTATAGTCGTCGGACTTGACGGTGATTGGCCAACATTGGCCCGGGGTCGTGGGGACGACCCTATAGTCGACGGACATGTCGGCGGCTGGCCAACTTTGGCCCGTGGTCGTGGAGACGATCCTATAGTCGTCGGACTTGACGGTGGCGGGCCAATCTAGTCCCGGGGTTGTGGGGACGACCCTATAGTCGTCGGACATTTCGGCGGCTTGCCAACTTTGGCCCGGAGTCGTGGGGACGACCCTATAGTTGTCGGACATGACGGCGGCTGGCCGACCTAGTCCCGAGGTCGTGGGGACGACCGTATAGTCGTCGGATATGTTGGCGGCTTGTCAACCTAGTCCCGGGGTCGTGGGGACGACCCTATAGTCGTTGGACATGACGGTGGCCGGCCAATCTAGTGCCGGGGTCGTAGGGACGACCCTATAGTCGTCGGACATGTTGGCGATTGGCCAACATTGGCCCGGGGTCGTCGAGACGACCCTATAGTCGTCGGACATGTTGGCGGCTTGTCAGCCTAGTCCCGGGGTCGTGGGGACGACCGTATAGTCGTCGGATATGTTGGCGGCTTGTCAACCTAGTCCCGGGGTCGTGGGGACGACCCTATAGTCGTTGAACATGACGGTGGCGGGCCAATCTAGTCCCGGGGTCGTAGGGACGACCCTACAGTCGTCGGACAAGTCGGCGGCGGGCCAAGCTTGTCCCGGGGTCATGGGGACGACCGTATAGTCGTCGGACATGACGGTGGCGGGCCAATCTAGTCCCGGGGTCGTGGGGGCGACCCTATAGTCGTCGGACAAGTCAGCGGCTGGCCTACATTGGTCCGCTGTCGTGGGGACGACCATATAGTCGTCGGACATGACGGTGGCGGGCCACTCTAGTCCCGGGTCGTGGGGACGACCCTATAGTCGTCGGACATGTCGGCGGCTGGCTAACTTTGGCCCGTGGTCGTGGGGACGACCCAATAGTCGTTGGACATGTCGGCGGCTGGCCAACTTTGGGCCGTGGTCGTGGAGACGATCCTATAGTCGTCGGACTTGACGGTGGCGGGCCAATCTAGTCCCGGGGTTGTGGGGACGACCCTATACTTGTCGGATATGTCGGCGGCTTGCCAAATTTGCCCGGGGTCGTGGGGGCGACCCTATAGTCGTCGGACATGACGGTGGCGGGCCAATCTAGTCCCGGGGTCGTGGGGACGACCCTATAGTCGTCGGGCAAGACGGCGGCTGGACATCTTTGGCCCGCGGTCGTGGGGACGACCCTATAGTCGTCGGACATTTCGGCGGCTTGCCAACTTTGGCTCGGGGTCGTGGGGACGACCCTATAGTCGTCGGACATGTCGGCGGCTGGCTAACTTTGGCCCGTGGTCGTGGGGACGACCCAATAGTCGTTGGACATATCGGCAGCTGGCCAACTTTGGGCCGTGGTCGTGGAGACGATCCTATAGTCGTCGGACTGGACGGTGGCGGGCCAATCTAGTCCCGGGGTCGTGGGGACGACCCTATAGTCGTCGGACATGACGGTGGCGGATCAATCTAGTCCCGGGGTCGTGGGGACGACCCAATAGTCGTCGGACATGTCGGCGGCTTGCCAAATTTGCCCGGGGTCGTGGGGACGACCCTATAGTCGTCGGACTTGACGGTGGCGGGCCAATCTAGTCCCGGGGTCGTGGGGACGACCCAATAGTCGTTGGACATTACGGCGGCTGGCCAACTTTGGCCCATGGTCGTGGGGACGACCCTATAGTCGTTGGACATGACGGTGGCGGGCCAATCTAGTCCCGGGGTCGTAGGGACGACCCTATAGTCGTCGGACATGTCGGCGATTGGCCAACATTGGCCCGGGGTCGTGGGGACGACCCTATAGTCGACGGACATGTCGGCGGCTGGCCAACTTTGGCCCGTGGTCGTGGAGACGATCCTATAGTCGTCGGACTTGACGGTGGCGGGCCAATCTAGTCCCGGGGTTGTGGGGACGACCCTATAGTCGTCGGACATTTCGGCGGCTTGCCAACTTTGGCCCGGGGTCGTGGGGACGACCCTATAGTCGTCGGACATGACGGTGGCGGGCCAGTCTAGTCCCGGGTCATGGGGACGACCCTATAGTCGTCGGACAAGTCGGCGGCTGGCCAACTTTGGCCCGTGGTCGTGGGGACGACCCTATAGTTGTCGGAAATGACGGTGGCGGGCCAATCTAGTCCCGGGGTCGTGGGGACGACCCTACAGTCGTCGGACAAGTCGGCGGCGAGCCAATCTAGTCCCGCGGTCGTGGGGACGACCCTATAGTCGTCGGACAAGTCAGCGGCTGGCCTACATTGGTCCGCTGTCGTGGGGACGACCATATAGTCGTCGGACATGACGGTGGCGGGCCACTCTAGTCCCGGGTCGTGGGGACGACCCTATAGTCGTCGGACATGTCGGCGGCTGGCCAACTTTGGCCCGGGGTCGTGGGGACGACCCTATAGTCGTCGGATATGTCGGCGGCTGGCCAACTTTGGCCCGTGGTCGTGGGGACGACCCTATAGTCGTCGGACAAGTCGGCGGCGGGCCAACCTAGTCCCGGGGTCGTGGAGACGACCCTATAGTCGTCGGACATGACGGTGGCGGGCCAATCTAGTCCCGGGGTCATGGGGACGACCCTATAGTCGTCGGACAAGACGGCGGCTGGACATCCTTGGCTCGCGGTCGTGGGGACGACCCTATAGTCGTCGGACATTTCGGCGGCTTGTCAACCTAGTCCCGGGGTCGTGGGGACGACCCTATAGTCGTCGGACATGACGGTGGCGGACCAATCTAGTCCCGGAGTCGTGGGGACGACCCTATAGTCGTCGGACATGTCGGCGGCTGGCCAACTTTGGCCCGTGGTCGTGGGGACGATCCAATAGTCGTCGGACATGTCGGCGGCTGGCCAACTTTGGCCCGTGGTCGTGGGGACGACCATATAGTCGTTGGACATGTCAGCGGCTGGCCAACTTTGGCCCGGTGTCGTGGGGACGACTCTATAGTCGTCGGACATGTCGGCGGCTGGCCAACCTAGACCCGGGGTCGTGGGGACGACCCTATTGTCGTCGGACATGACGGTGGCGGGCCAATCTATTCCCGGGGTCGTACAGACGACCCCATAGTCGTCGGACATGTTGGCGATTGGCCAACATTGGCCCGGGGTCGTGGGGACGACTCTATAGTCTTCGGACATGTTGGCGGCTTGTTAGCCTAGATCCGGGGTCGTGGGTACGACCCTATAGTCGTCGGACATGTCGGCGGCTGGCCAAACTAGTCCCGAGGTCGTGGGGACGACCCTATAGTCGTCGGACTTCACGGTGGCGGGCCAATCTAGTCCCGGGGTCGTGGGGACGACCCTACAGTCGTCGGACATTTCGGCGGCTTGCCAACTTTGGCCCGGGGTCGTGGGGACGACCCTATAGTCGTCGGACATGACGGTGGCGGACCAATCTAGTCCCGGGGTCGTGGGGACGACCCTATAGTCGTCGGACATGTCGGCGGCTGGCCAACTTTGGCCCGTGGTCGTGGGGACGATCCAATAGTCGTCGGACATGTCGGCGGCTGGCAAACTTTGGCCCGTGGTCGTGGGGACGACCCTATAGTCGTTGGACATGTCAGCGGCTGGCCAACTTTGGCCCGGTGTCGTGGGGACGACTCTATAGTCGTCGGACATGTTGGCGGCTGGCCAACCTAGACCCGGGGTCGTGGGGACGACCCTATTGTCGTCGGACATGACGGTGGCGGGCCAATCTATTCCCGGGGTCGTACGGACGACCCTATAGTCGTCGGACATGTTGGCGATTGGCCAACTTTGGCCCGGGGTCGTGGGGACGACCCTATAGTCGTCGGACATTTCGGCGGCGTGCCAACTTTGGCCCGGGGTCGTGGGGACGACCCTATAGTCGTCGGACATTTCGGCGGCATGCCAACTTTGGCTCGGGGTCGTGGGGACGACCCTATAGTCGTTGGACATGACGGTGGCGGGCCAATCTAGTCCCGGGGTCGTGGGTACGACCCTATAGTCGTCGGACAAGTCGGCGGCGGGCCAACCTTGTCCCGGGGTCGTGGGGACAACCCTATAGTCGTCGGACATGACGGTGGCGGGCCAATCTAGTCCCGGGGTCGTGGGGACGACCCAATAGTCGTTGGACATATCGGCGGCTGGCCAACTTTGGCCCATGGTCGTGGGGACGACCCTATAGTCGTCGGACATTTCGGCGGCTTGCCAACTTTGGCCCGGGGTCGTGGGGACGACCCTATAGTCGTCGGACATGTCGGCGGCTGGCCAACTTTGGCCCGTGGTCGTGGGGACGATCCAATAGTCGTCGGACATGTCGGCGGCTGGCTAACTTTGGCCCGGTGTCGTGGGGACGACCCTATAGTCGTCGGACATGTTGGCGATTGGCCAACATTGGCCCGGGGTCGTGGGGACGACTCTATAGTCGTCGGACATGTTGGCGGCTTGTCAGCCTAGTCCCGGGGTCGTGGGTACGACCCTATAGTCGTCGGACAAGTCGGCGGCGGGCCAACCTTGTCCCGGGGTCGTGGGGACGACCCTATAGTCGTCGGACATGACGGTGGCGGGCCAATCTAGTCCCGGGGTCGTGGGGACGACCCTATAGTCGTCGGACATGTCGGCGGCTGGCCAACTTTGGCCCGTGGTCGTGGGGACGATCCAATAGTCGTCGGACATGTCGGCGGCTGGCTAACTTTGGCCCGGTGTCGTGGGGACGACCCTATAGTCGTCGGACATGTTGGCGATTGGCCAACATTGGCCCGGGGTCGTGGGGACGACTCTATAGTCGTCGGACATGTTGGCGGCTTGTCAGCCTAGTCCCGGGGTCGTGGGTACGACCCTATAGTCGTCGGACATGTCGGCGATTGGCCAACATTGGCCCGGGGTCGTGGGGACGACCCTATAGTCGTCGGACATGTCGGCGGCTGGCCAAACTAGTCCCGAGGTCGTGGGGACGACCCTATAGTCGTCGGACTTCACGGTGGCGGGCCAATCTAGTCCCGGGGTCGTGGGGACGACCCTACAGTCGTCGGACATTTCGGCGGCTTGCCAACTTTGGCCCGGGGTCGTGGGGACGACCCTATAGTCGTCGGACATGACGGTGGCGGACCAATCTAGTCCCGGGGTCGTGGGGACGACCCTATAGTCGTCGGACATGTCGGCGGCTGGCCAACTTTGGCCCGTGGTCGTGGGGACGATCCAATAGTCGTCGGACATGTCGGCGGCTGGCAAACTTTGGCCCGTGGTCGTGGGGACGACCCTATAGTCGTTGGACATGTCAGCGGCTGGCCAACTTTGGCCCGGTGTCGTGGGGACGACTCTATAGTCGTCGGACATGTTGGCGGCTGGCCAACCTAGACCCGGGGTCGTGGGGACGACCCTATTGTCGTCGGACATGACGGTGGCGGGCCAATCTATTCCCGGGGTCGTACGGACGACCCTATAGTCGTCGGACATGTTGGCGATTGGCCAACTTTGGCCCGGGGTCGTGGGGACGACCCTATAGTCGTCGGACATTTCGGCGGCGTGCCAACTTTGGCCCGGGTCGTGGGGACGACCCTATAGTCGTCGGACATTTCGGCGGCATGCCAACTTTGGCTCGGGGTCGTGGGGACGACCCTATAGTCGTTGGACATGACGGTGGCGGGCCAATCTAGTCCCGGGGTCGTGGGTACGACCCTATAGTCGTCGGACAAGTCGGCGGCGGGCCAACCTTGTCCCGGGGTCGTGGGGACAACCCTATAGTCGTCGGACATGACGGTGGCGGGCCAATCTAGTCCCGGGGTCGTGGGGACGACCCAATAGTCGTTGGACATATCGGCGGCTGGCCAACTTTGGCCCATGGTCGTGGGGACGACCCTATAGTCGTCGGACATTTCGGCGGCTTGCCAACTTTGGCCCGGGGTCGTGGGGACGACCCTATAGTCGTCGGACATGTCGGCGGCTGGCCAACTTTGGCCCGTGGTCGTGGGGACGATCCAATAGTCGTCGGACATGTCGGCGGCTGGCTAACTTTGGCCCGGTGTCGTGGGGACGACCCTATAGTCGTCGGACATGTTGGCGATTGGCCAACATTGGCCCGGGGTCGTGGGGACGACTCTATAGTCGTCGGACATGTTGGCGGCTTGTCAGCCTAGTCCCGGGGTCGTGGGTACGACCCTATAGTCGTCGGACAAGTCGGCGGCGGGCCAACCTTGTCCCGGGGTCGTGGGGACGACCCTATAGTCGTCGGACATGACGGTGGCGGGCCAATCTAGTCCCGGGGTCGTGGGGACGACCCTATAGTCGTCGGACATGTCGGCGGCTGGCCAACTTTGGCCCGTGGTCGTGGGAACGATCCAATAGTCGTCGGACATGTCGGCGGCTGGCTAACTTTGGCCCGGTGTCGTGGGGACGACTCTATAGTCGTCGGACATGTTGGCGGCTTGTCAGCCTAGTCCCGGGGTCGTGGGTACGACCCTATAGTCGTCGGACATGTCGGCGGCTGGCCAACTTTGGCCCGTGGTCGTGGGGACGACCCTATAGTCGTAGGACATGTCAGCGGCTGGCCAACCTTGGCCCGGAGTCGTGGGGACGACTCCATAGTCGTCGGACATGTCGGCGGCTGGCCAACCTAGACCCGGGGTCGTGGGGACGACCCTATTGTCGTCGGACATGACGGTGACGGGCCAATCTATTCCCGGGGTCGTACGGACGACCCTATAGTCGTCGGACATGTTGGCGATTGGCCAACATTGGCCCGGGGTCGTGGGGACGACTCTATAGTCTTCGGACATGTTGGCGGCTTGTCAGCCTAGATCCGGGGTCGTGGGTACGACCCTATAGTCGTCGGACAAGACGGCGGCTGGACATCCTTGGCTCGCGGTCGTGGGGACGACCCTATAGTCGTCGGACATTTCGGCGGCTTGTCAACCTAGTCCCGGGGTCGTGGGGACGACCCTATAGTCGTTGGACATGACGGCGGCTGGACATCTTTGGCCCGCGGTCGTGGGGACGACCCTATAGTCGTCGGACATTTCGGCGGCATGCCAACTTTGGCCCGGGGTTGTGGGGACGACCCTATAGTCGTCGGACATTTCGGCGGCTTGTCAACCTAGTCCCGGGGTCGTGGGGACGACCCTATAGTCGTTGGACATGACGGTGGCGGGCCAATCTAGTCCCGGGGTCGTGGGTACGACCCTATAGTCGTCGGACAAGACGGCGGCTGGACATCTTTGGCCCGCGGTCGTGGGGACGACCCTATAGTCGTCGGACATTTCGGGGGCTTGCCAACTTTGGCCCGGGGTCGTGGGGACGACCCTATAGTCGTCGGACATGTCGGCGGCTGGCTAACTTTGGCCCGCGGTCGTGGGGACGACCCAATAGTCGTTGGACATGTCGGCGGCGGGCCAATCTAGTCCCGGGGTCGTGGGTACGACCCTATAGTCGTCGGAAATTTCGGCGGCTTGTCAACCTAGTCCCGGGGTCGTGGGGACGACCCTATAGTCGTTGGACATGACGGTGGCGGGCCAATCTAGTCCCGGGGTCGTGGGTACGAACCTATAGTCGTCGGACAAGTCGGCGGCGGGCCAACCTTGTCCCGGGGTCGTGGGGACGACCGTATAGTCGTCGGACATGACGGTGGCGGGCCAATCTAGTCCCGGGGTCGTGGGGACGACCCTATAGTCGTCGGACAAGACGGCGGCTGGACATCTTTGGCCCGCGGTCGTGGGGACGACCCTATAGTCGTCGGACATTTCGGGGGCTTGCCAACTTTGGCCCGGGGTCGTGGGGACGACCCTATAGTCGTCGGACATGTCGGCGGCTGGCTAACTTTGGCCCGCGGTCGTGGGGACGACCCAATAGTCGTTGGACATGTCGGCGGCTGGCCAACTTTGGGCCGTGGTCGTGGAGACGATCCTATAGTCGTCGGACTTGACGGTGATTGGCCAACATTGGCCCGGGGTCGTGGGGACGACCCTATAGTCGACGGACATGTCGGCGGCTGGCCAACTTTGGCCCGTGGTCGTGGAGACGATCCTATAGTCGTCGGACTTGACGGTGGCGGGCCAATCTAGTCCCGGGGTTGTGGGGACGACCCTATAGTCGTCGGACATTTCGGCGGCTTGCCAACTTTGGCCCGGGGTCGTGGGGACGACCCTATAGTTGTCGGTCATGACGGCGGCTGGCCGACCTAGTCCCGAGGTCGTGGGGACGACCGTATAGTCGTCGGATATGTTGGCGGCTTGTCAACCTAGTCCCGGGGTCGTGGGGACGACCCTATAGTCGTTGGACATGACGGTGGCCGGCCAATCTAGTGCCGGGGTCGTAGGGACGACCCTATAGTCGTCGGACATGTTGGCGATTGGCCAACATTGGCCCGGGGTCGTCGGGACGACCCTATAGTCGTCGGACATGTTGGCGGCTTGTCAGCCTAGTCCCGGGGTCGTGGGGACGACCGTATAGTCGTCGGATATGTTGGCGGCTTGTCAACCTAGTCCCGGGGTCGTGGGGACGACCCTATAGTCGTTGAACATGACGGTGGCGGGCCAATCTAGTCCCGGGGTCGTAGGGACGACCCTACAGTCGTCGGACAAGTCGGCGGCGGGCCAACCTTGTCCCGGGGTCATGGGGACGACCGTATAGTCGTCGGACATGACGGTGGCGGGCCAATCTAGTCCCGGGGTCGTGGGGACGACCCTATAGTCGTCGGACATGTCGGCGGCTGGCTAACTTTGGCCCGTGGTCGTGGGGACGACCCAATAGTCGTTGGACATGTCGGCGGCTGGCCAACTTTGGCCGTGGTCGTGGAGACGATCCTATAGTCGTCGGACTTGACGGTGGCGGGCCAATCTAGTCCCGGGGTTGTGGGGACGACCCTATACTTGTCGGATATGTCGGCGGCTTGCCAAATTTGCCCGGGGTCGTGGGGACGACCCTATAGTCGTCGGGCATGACGTTGGCGGGCCAATCTAGTCCAGGGGTCGTGGGGACGACCCTATAGTCGTCGGGCAAGACGGCGGCTGGACATCTTTGGCCCGCGGTCGTGGGGACGACCCAATAGTCGTCGGACATTTCGGCGGCTTGCCAACTTTGGCCCGTCGTCGTGGGGACGACCCTATAGTTGTCGGACACGTCGGCGGCGGGTCTACGTAGTCCCGGGGTCGTGGGGACGACCCTATAGTCGTCGGACAAGTCGGCGGCGAGCCAACCTAGTCCCAGGGTCATGGGGACGACCCTATAGTCGTCGGATATGACGGTGGCGGGCCAATCTAGTCCCAGGGTCATGGGGACGACCCTATAGTCGTCGGATATGTCGGCGTTTGGCCAACTTTGGCCCGTCGTCGTGGGTACGACCCTATAGTTGTCGGACACGTCGGCGGCGGGTCAACCTAGTCCCGTGGTCGTGGGGACGACCCTATAGTCGTCGGACATGTCGGCGGCTGGCTAACTTTGGCCCGTGGTCGTGGGGACGACCCAATAGTCGTTGAACATGACGGTGGCGGGCCAATCTAGTCCCGGGGTCGTAGGGACGACCCTACAGTCGTCGGACAAGTCGGCGGCGGGCCAACCTTGTCCCGGGGTCATGGGGACGACCGTATAGTCGTCGGACATGACGGTGGCGGGCCAATCTAGTCCCGGGGTCGTGGGGACGACCCTATAGTCGTCGGACATGTCGGCGGCTGGCTAACTTTGGCCCGTGGTCGTGGGGACGACCCAATAGTCGTTGGACATGTCGGCGGCTGGCCAACTTTGGCCGTGGTCGTGGAGACGATCCTATAGTCGTCGGACTTGACGGTGGCGGGCCAATCTAGTCCCGGGGTTGTGGGGACGACCCTATACTTGTCGGATATGTCGGCGGCTTGCCAAATTTGCCCATGGTCGTGGGGACGACCCTATAGTCGTTGGACATGACGGTGGCGGGCCAATCTAGTCCCGGGGTCGTAGGGACGACCCTATAGTCGTCGGACATGTCGGCGATTGGCCAACATTGGCCCGGGGTCGTGGGGACGACCCTATAGTCGACGGACATGTCGGCGGCTGGCCAACTTTGGCCCGTGGTCGTGGAGACGATCCTATAGTCGTCGGACTTGACGGTGGCGGGCCAATCTAGTCCCGGGGTTGTGGGGACGACCCTATAGTCGTCGGACATTTCGGCGGCTTGCCAACTTTGGCCCGGGGTCGTGGGGACGACCCTATAGTCGTCGGACATGACGGTGGCGGGCCAGTCTAGTCCCGGGTCATGGGGACGACCCTATAGTCGTCGGACAAGTCGGCGGCTGGCCAACTTTGGCCCGTGGTCGTGGGGACGACCCTATAGTCGTCGGAAATGACGGTGGCGGGCCAATCTAGTCCCGGGGTCGTGGGGACGACCCTACAGTCGTCGGACAAGTCGGCGGCGAGCCAATCTAGTCCCGCGGTCGTGGGGACGACCCTATAGTCGTCGGACAAGTCAGCGGCTGGCCTACATTGGTCCGCTGTCGTGGGGACGACCATATAGTCGTCGGACATGACGGTGGCGGGCCACTCTAGTCCCGGGTCGTGGGGACGACCCTATAGTCGTCGGACATGTCGGCGGCTGGCCAACTTTGGCCCGGGGTCGTGGGGACGACCCTATAGTCGTCGGATATGTCGGCGGCTGGCCAACTTTGGCCCGTGGTCGTGGGGACGACCCTATAGTCGTCGGACAAGTCGGCGGCGGGCCAACCTAGTCCCGGGGTCGTGGAGACGACCCTATAGTCGTCGGACATGACGGTGGCGGGCCAATCTAGTCCCGGGGTCATGGGGACGACCCTATAGTCGTCGGACAAGACGGCGGCTGGACATCCTTGGCTCGCGGTCGTGGGGACGACCCTATAGTCGTCGGACATTTCGGCGGCTTGTCAACCTAGTCCCGGGGTCGTGGGGACGACCCTATAGTCGTCGGACATGACGGTGGCGGACCAATCTAGTCCCGGAGTCGTGGGGACGACCCTATAGTCGTCGGACATGTCGGCGGCTGGCCAACTTTGGCCCGTGGTCGTGGGGACGATCCAATAGTCGTCGGACATGTCGGCGGCTGGCCAACTTTGGCCCGTGGTCGTGGGGACGACCATATAGTCGTTGGACATGTCAGCGGCTGGCCAACTTTGGCCCGGTGTCGTGGGGACGACTCTATAGTCGTCGGACATGTCGGCGGCTGGCCAACCTAGACCCGGGGTCGTGGGGACGACCCTATTGTCGTCGGACATGACGGTGGCGGGCCAATCTATTCCCGGGGTCGTACAGACGACCCCATAGTCGTCGGACATGTTGGCGATTGGCCAACATTGGCCCGGGGTCGTGGGGACGACTCTATAGTCTTCGGACATGTTGGCGGCTTGTTAGCCTAGATCCGGGGTCGTGGGTACGACCCTATAGTCGTCGGACATGTCGGCGGCTGGCCAACTTTGGCCCGGGGTCGTGGGGACGACCCTATAGTCGTCGGACATTTCGGCGGCATGCCAACTTTGGCTCGGGGTCGTGGGGACGACCCTATAGTCGTTGGACATGACGGTGGCGGGCCAATCTAGTCCCGGGGTCGTGGGTACGACCCTATAGTCGTCGGACAAGTCGGCGGCGGGCCAACCTTGTCCCGGGGTCGTGGGGACAACCCTATAGTCGTCGGACATGACGGTGGCGGGCCAATCTAGTCCCGGGGTCGTGGGGACGACCCAATAGTCGTTGGACATATCGGCGGCTGGCCAACTTTGGCCCATGGTCGTGGGGACAACCCTATAGTCGTCGGACATGACGGTGGCGGGCCAATCTAGTCCCGGGGTCGTGGGGACGACCCAATAGTCGTTGGACATATCGGCGGCTGGCCAACTTTGGCCCATGGTCGTGGGGACGACCCTATAGTCGTCGGACATTTCGGCGGCTTGCCAACTTTGGCCCGGGGTCGTGGGGACGACCCTATAGTCGTCGGACATGTCGGCGGCTGGCCAACTTTGGCCCGTGGTCGTGGGGACGATCCAATAGTCGTCGGACATGTCGGCGGCTGGCTAACTTTGGCCCGGTGTCGTGGGGACGACCCTATAGTCGTCGGACATGTTGGCGATTGGCCAACATTGGCCCGGGGTCGTGGGGACGACTCTATAGTCGTCGGACATGTTGGCGGCTTGTCAGCCTAGTCCCGGGGTCGTGGGTACGACCCTATAGTCGTCGGACAAGTCGGCGGCGGGCCAACCTTGTCCCGGGGTCGTGGGGACGACCCTATAGTCGTCGGACATGTTGGCGGCTGGCCAACCTAGACCCGGGGTCGTGGGGACGACCCTATTGTCGTCGGACATGACGGTGGCGGGCCAATCTATTCCCGGGGTCGTACGGACGACCCTATAGTCGTCGGACATGTTGGCGATTGGCCAACTTTGGCCCGGGGTCGTGGGGACGACCCTATAGTCGTCGGACATTTCGGCGGCGTGCCAACTTTGGCCCGGGGTCGTGGGGACGACCCTATAGTCGTCGGACATTTCGGCGGCATGCCAACTTTGGCTCGGGGTCGTGGGGACGACCCTATAGTCGTTGGACATGACGGTGGCGGGCCAATCTAGTCCCGGGGTCGTGGGTACGACCCTATAGTCGTCGGACAAGTCGGCGGCGGGCCAACCTTGTCCCGGGGTCGTGGGGACAACCCTATAGTCGTCGGACATGACGGTGGCGGGCCAATCTAGTCCCGGGGTCGTGGGGACGACCCAATAGTCGTTGGACATATCGGCGGCTGGCCAACTTTGGCCCATGGTCGTGGGGACGACCCTATAGTCGTCGGACATTTCGGCGGCTTGCCAACTTTGGCCCGGGGTCGTGGGGACGACCCTATAGTCGTCGGACATGTCGGCGGCTGGCCAACTTTGGCCCGTGGTCGTGGGGACGATCCAATAGTCGTCGGACATGTCGGCGGCTGGCTAACTTTGGCCCGGTGTCGTGGGGACGACCCTATAGTCGTCGGACATGTTGGCGATTGGCCAACATTGGCCCGGGGTCGTGGGGACGACTCTATAGTCGTCGGACATGTTGGCGGCTTGTCAGCCTAGTCCCGGGGTCGTGGGTACGACCCTATAGTCGTCGGACAAGTCGGCGGCGGGCCAACCTTGTCCCGGGGTCGTGGGGACGACCCTATAGTCGTCGGACATGACGGTGGCGGGCCAATCTAGTCCCGGGGTCGTGGGGACGACCCTATAGTCGTCGGACATGTCGGCGGCTGGCCAACTTTGGCCCGTGGTCGTGGGGACGATCCAATAGTCGTCGGACATGTCGGCGGCTGGCTAACTTTGGCCCGGTGTCGTGGGGACGACCCTATAGTCGTCGGACATGTTGGCGATTGGCCAACATTGGCCCGGGGTCGTGGGGACGACTCTATAGTCGTCGGACATGTTGGCGGCTTGTCAGCCTAGTCCCGGGGTCGTGGGTACGACCCTATAGTCGTCGGACATGTCGGCGATTGGCCAACATTGGCCCGGGGTCGTGGGGACGACCCTATAGTCGTCGGACATGTCGGCGGCTGGCCAAACTAGTCCCGAGGTCGTGGGGACGACCCTATAGTCGTCGGACTTCACGGTGGCGGGCCAATCTAGTCCCGGGGTCGTGGGGACGACCCTACAGTCGTCGGACATTTCGGCGGCTTGCCAACTTTGGCCCGGGGTCGTGGGGACGACCCTATAGTCGTCGGACATGACGGTGGCGGACCAATCTAGTCCCGGGGTCGTGGGGACGACCCTATAGTCGTCGGACATGTCGGCGGCTGGCCAACTTTGGCCCGTGGTCGTGGGGACGATCCAATAGTCGTCGGACATGTCGGCGGCTGGCAAACTTTGGCCCGTGGTCGTGGGGACGACCCTATAGTCGTTGGACATGTCAGCGGCTGGCCAACTTTGGCCCGGTGTCGTGGGGACGACTCTATAGTCGTCGGACATGTTGGCGGCTGGCCAACCTAGACCCGGGGTCGTGGGGACGACCCTATTGTCGTCGGACATGACGGTGGCGGGCCAATCTATTCCCGGGGTCGTACGGACGACCCTATAGTCGTCGGACATGTTGGCGATTGGCCAACTTTGGCCCGGGGTCGTGGGGACGACCCTATAGTCGTCGGACATTTCGGCGGCGTGCCAACTTTGGCCCGGGGTCGTGGGGACGACCCTATAGTCGTCGGACATTTCGGCGGCATGCCAACTTTGGCTCGGGGTCGTGGGGACGACCCTATAGTCGTTGGACATGACGGTGGCGGGCCAATCTAGTCCCGGGGTCGTGGGTACGACCCTATAGTCGTCGGACAAGTCGGCGGCGGGCCAACCTTGTCCCGGGGTCGTGGGGACAACCCTATAGTCGTCGGACATGACGGTGGCGGGCCAATCTAGTCCCGGGGTCGTGGGGACGACCCAATAGTCGTTGGACATATCGGCGGCTGGCCAACTTTGGCCCATGGTCGTGGGGACGACCCTATAGTCGTCGGACATTTCGGCGGCTTGCCAACTTTGGCCCGGGGTCGTGGGGACGACCCTATAGTCGTCGGACATGTCGGCGGCTGGCCAACTTTGGCCCGTGGTCGTGGGGACGATCCAATAGTCGTCGGACATGTCGGCGGCTGGCTAACTTTGGCCCGGTGTCGTGGGTACGACCCTATAGTCGTCGGACATGTCGGCGGCTGGCCAACTTTGGCCCGTGGTCGTGGGGACGACCCTATAGTCGTAGGACATGTCAGCGGCTGGCCAACCTTGGCCCGGAGTCGTGGGGACGACTCCATAGTCGTCGGACATGTCGGCGGCTGGCCAACCTAGACCCGGGGTCGTGGGGACGACCCTATTGTCGTCGGACATGACGGTGACGGGCCGATCTATTCCCGGGGTCGTACGGACGACCCTATAGTCGTCGGACATGTTGGCGATTGGCCAACATTGGCCCGGGGTCGTGGGGACGACTCTATAGTCTTCGGACATGTTGGCGGCTTGTCAGCCTAGATCCGGGGTCGTGGGTACGACCCTATAGTCGTCGGACAAGACGGCGGCTGGACATCCTTGGCTCGCGGTCGTGGGGACGACCCTATAGTCGTCGGACATTTCGGCGGCTTGTCAACCTAGTCCCGGGGTCGTGGGGACGACCCTATAGTCGTTGGACATGACGGCGGCTGGACATCTTTGGCCCGCGGTCGTGGGGACGACCCTATAGTCGTCGGACATTTCGGCGGCATGCCAACTTTGGCCCGGGGTTGTGGGGACGACCCTATAGTCGTCGGACATTTCGGCGGCTTGTCAACCTAGTCCCGGGGTCGTGGGGACGACCCTATAGTCGTTGGACATGACGGTGGCGGGCCAATCTAGTCCCGGGGTCGTGGGTACGACCCTATAGTCGTCGGACAAGACGGCGGCTGGACATCTTTGGCCCGCGGTCGTGGGGACGACCCTATAGTCGTCGGACATTTCGGGGGCTTGCCAACTTTGGCCCGGGGTCGTGGGGACGACCCTATAGTCGTCGGACATGTCGGCGGCTGGCTAACTTTGGCCCGCGGTCGTGGGGACGACCCAATAGTCGTTGGACATGTCGGCGGCGGGCCAATCTAGTCCCGGGGTCGTGGGTACGACCCTATAGTCGTCGGAAATTTCGGCGGCTTGTCAACCTAGTCCCGGGGTCGTGGGGACGACCCTATAGTCGTTGGACATGACGGTGGCGGGCCAATCTAGTCCCGGGGTCGTGGGTACGAACCTATAGTCGTCGGACAAGTCGGCGGCGGGCCAACCTTGTCCCGGGGTCGTGGGGACGACCGTATAGTCGTCGGACATGACGGTGGCGGGCCAATCTAGTCCCGGGGTCGTGGGGACGACCCTATAGTCGTCGGACAAGACGGCGGCTGGACATCTTTGGCCCGCGGTCGTGGGGACCACCCTATAGTCGTCGGACATTTCGGGGGCTTGCCAACTTTGGCCCGGGGTCGTGGGGACGACCCTATAGTCGTCGGACATGTCGGCGGCTGGCTAACTTTGGCCCGCGGTCGTGGGGACGACCCAATAGTCGTTGGACATGTCGGCGGCTGGCCAACTTTGGGCCGTGGTCGTGGAGACGATCCTATAGTCGTCGGACTTGACGGTGATTGGCCAACATTGGCCCGGGGTCGTGGGGACGACCCTATAGTCGACGGACATGTCGGCGGCTGGCCAACTTTGGCCCGTGGTCGTGGAGACGATCCTATAGTCGTCGGACTTGACGGTGGCGGGCCAATCTAGTCCCGGGGTTGTGGGGACGACCCTATAGTCGTCGGACATTTCGGCGGCTTGCCAACTTTGGCCCGGGGTCGTGGGGACGACCCTATAGTTGTCGGACATGACGGCGGCTGGCCGACCTAGTCCCGAGGTCGTGGGGACGACCGTATAGTCGTCGGATATGTTGGCGGCTTGTCAACCTAGTCCCGGGGTCGTGGGGACGACCCTATAGTCGTTGGACATGACGGTGGCCGGCCAATCTAGTGCCGGGGTCGTAGGGACGACCCTATAGTCGTCGGACATGTTGGCGGCTTGTCAGCCTAGTCCCGGGGTCGTGGGGACGACCGTATAGTCGTCGGATATGTTGGCGGCTTGTCAACCTAGTCCCGGGGTCGTGGGGACGACCCTATAGTCGTTGAACATGACGGTGGCGGGCCAATGTAGTCCCGGGGTCGTAGGGACGACCCTACAGTCGTCGGACAAGTCGGCGGCGGGCCAACCTTGTCCCGGGGTCATGGGGACGACCGTATAGTCGTCGGACATGACGGTGGCGGGCCAATCTAGTCCCGGGGTCGTGGGGGCGACCCTATAGTCGTCGGACATGTCGGCGGCTGGCTAACTTTGGCCCGTGGTCGTGGGGACGACCCAATAGTCGTTGGACATGTCGGCGGCTGGCCAACTTTGGGCCGTGGTCGTGGAGACGATCCTATAGTCGTCGGACAAGTCGGCGGCGGGCCAATCTAGTCCCGGGGTTGTGGGGACGACCCTATACTTGTCGGATATGTCGGCGGCTTGCCAAATTTGCCCGGGGTCGTGGGGGCGACCCTATAGTCGTCGGACATGACGGTGGCGGGCCAATCTAGTCCCGGGGTCGTGGGGACGACCCTATAGTCGTCGGGCAAGACGGCGGCTGGACATCTTTGGCCCGCGGTCGTGGGGACGACCCTATAGTCGTCGGACATGTCGGCGGCTGGCTAACTTTGGCCCGTGGTCGTGGGGACGACCCAATAGTCGTTGGACATATCGGCAGCTGGCCAACTTTGGGCCGTGGTCGTGGAGACGATCCTATAGTCGTCGGACTGGACGGTGGCGGGCCAATCTAGTCCCGGGGTCGTGGGGACGACCCAATAGTCGTTGGACATATCGGCGGCTGGCCAACTTTGGCCCATGGTCGTGGGGACGACCCTATAGTCGTCGGACATTTCGGCGGCTTGCCAACTTTGGCCCGGGGTCGTGGGGACGACCCTATAGTCGTCGGACATGTCGGCGGCTGGCCAACTTTGGCCCGTGGTCGTGGGGACGATCCAATAGTCGTCGGACATGTCGGCGGCTGGCTAACTTTGGCCCGGTGTCGTGGGTACGACCCTATAGTCGTCGGACATGTCGGCGGCTGGCCAACTTTGGCCCGTGGTCGTGGGGACGACCCTATAGTCGTAGGACATGTCAGCGGCTGGCCAACCTTGGCCCGGAGTCGTGGGGACGACTCCATAGTCGTCGGACATGTCGGCGGCTGGCCAACCTAGACCCGGGGTCGTGGGGACGACCCTATTGTCGTCGGACATGACGGTGACGGGCCGATCTATTCCCGGGGTCGTACGGACGACCCTATAGTCGTCGGACATGTTGGCGATTGGCCAACATTGGCCCGGGGTCGTGGGGACGACTCTATAGTCTTCGGACATGTTGGCGGCTTGTCAGCCTAGATCCGGGGTCGTGGGTACGACCCTATAGTCGTCGGACAAGACGGCGGCTGGACATCCTTGGCTCGCGGTCGTGGGGACGACCCTATAGTCGTCGGACATTTCGGCGGCTTGTCAACCTAGTCCCGGGGTCGTGGGGACGACCCTATAGTCGTTGGACATGACGGCGGCTGGACATCTTTGGCCCGCGGTCGTGGGGACGACCCTATAGTCGTCGGACATTTCGGCGGCATGCCAACTTTGGCCCGGGGTTGTGGGGACGACCCTATAGTCGTCGGACATTTCGGCGGCTTGTCAACCTAGTCCCGGGGTCGTGGGGACGACCCTATAGTCGTTGGACATGACGGTGGCGGGCCAATCTAGTCCCGGGGTCGTGGGTACGACCCTATAGTCGTCGGACAAGACGGCGGCTGGACATCTTTGGCCCGCGGTCGTGGGGACGACCCTATAGTCGTCGGACATTTCGGGGGCTTGCCAACTTTGGCCCGGGGTCGTGGGGACGACCCTATAGTCGTCGGACATGTCGGCGGCTGGCTAACTTTGGCCCGCGGTCGTGGGGACGACCCAATAGTCGTTGGACATGTCGGCGGCGGGCCAATCTAGTCCCGGGGTCGTGGGTACGACCCTATAGTCGTCGGAAATTTCGGCGGCTTGTCAACCTAGTCCCGGGGTCGTGGGGACGACCCTATAGTCGTTGGACATGACGGTGGCGGGCCAATCTAGTCCCGGGGTCGTGGGTACGAACCTATAGTCGTCGGACAAGTCGGCGGCGGGCCAACCTTGTCCCGGGGTCGTGGGGACGACCGTATAGTCGTCGGACATGACGGTGGCGGGCCAATCTAGTCCCGGGGTCGTGGGGACGACCCTATAGTCGTCGGACAAGACGGCGGCTGGACATCTTTGGCCCGCGGTCGTGGGGACCACCCTATAGTCGTCGGACATTTCGGGGGCTTGCCAACTTTGGCCCGGGGTCGTGGGGACGACCCTATAGTCGTCGGACATGTCGGCGGCTGGCTAACTTTGGCCCGCGGTCGTGGGGACGACCCAATAGTCGTTGGACATGTCGGCGGCTGGCCAACTTTGGGCCGTGGTCGTGGAGACGATCCTATAGTCGTCGGACTTGACGGTGATTGGCCAACATTGGCCCGGGGTCGTGGGGACGACCCTATAGTCGACGGACATGTCGGCGGCTGGCCAACTTTGGCCCGTGGTCGTGGAGACGATCCTATAGTCGTCGGACTTGACGGTGGCGGGCCAATCTAGTCCCGGGGTTGTGGGGACGACCCTATAGTCGTCGGACATTTCGGCGGCTTGCCAACTTTGGCCCGGGGTCGTGGGGACGACCCTATAGTTGTCGGACATGACGGCGGCTGGCCGACCTAGTCCCGAGGTCGTGGGGACGACCGTATAGTCGTCGGATATGTTGGCGGCTTGTCAACCTAGTCCCGGGGTCGTGGGGACGACCCTATAGTCGTTGGACATGACGGTGGCCGGCCAATCTAGTGCCGGGGTCGTAGGGACGACCCTATAGTCGTCGGACATGTTGGCGGCTTGTCAGCCTAGTCCCGGGGTCGTGGGGACGACCGTATAGTCGTCGGATATGTTGGCGGCTTGTCAACCTAGTCCCGGGGTCGTGGGGACGACCCTATAGTCGTTGAACATGACGGTGGCGGGCCAATGTAGTCCCGGGGTCGTAGGGACGACCCTACAGTCGTCGGACAAGTCGGCGGCGGGCCAACCTTGTCCCGGGGTCATGGGGACGACCGTATAGTCGTCGGACATGACGGTGGCGGGCCAATCTAGTCCCGGGGTCGTGGGGGCGACCCTATAGTCGTCGGACATGTCGGCGGCTGGCTAACTTTGGCCCGTGGTCGTGGGGACGACCCAATAGTCGTTGGACATGTCGGCGGCTGGCCAACTTTGGGCCGTGGTCGTGGAGACGATCCTATAGTCGTCGGACTTGACGGTGGCGGGCCAATCTAGTCCCGGGGTTGTGGGGACGACCCTATACTTGTCGGATATGTCGGCGGCTTGCCAAATTTGCCCGGGGTCGTGGGGGCGACCCTATAGTCGTCGGACATGACGGTGGCGGGCCAATCTAGTCCCGGGGTCGTGGGGACGACCCTATAGTCGTCGGGCAAGACGGCGGCTGGACATCTTTGGCCCGCGGTCGTGGGGACGACCCTATAGTCGTCGGACATGTCGGCGGCTGGCTAACTTTGGCCCGTGGTCGTGGGGACGACCCAATAGTCGTTGGACATATCGGCAGCTGGCCAACTTTGGGCCGTGGTCGTGGAGACGATCCTATAGTCGTCGGACTGGACGGTGGCGGGCCAATCTAGTCCCGGGGTCGTGGGGACGACCCTATAGTCGTCGGACATGACGGTGGCGGACCAATCTAGTCCCGGGGTCGTGGGGACGACCCAATAGTCGTCGGACATGTCGGCGGCTTGCCAAATTTGCCCGGGGTCGTGGGGACGACCCTATAGTCGTCGGACTTGACGGTGGCGGGCCAATCTAGTCCCGGGGTCGTGGGGACGACCCTATAGTCGTTGGACATTACGGCGGCTGGCCAACTTTGGCCCATGGTCGTGGGGACGACCCTATAGTCGTTGGACATGACGGTGGCGGGCCAATCTAGTCCCGGGGTCGTAGGGACGACCCTATAGTCGTCGGACATGTCGGCGATTGGCCAACATTGGCCCGGGGTCGTGGGGACGACCCTATAGTCGACGGACATGTCGGCGGCTGGCCAACTTTGGCCCGTGGTCGTGGAGACGATCCTATAGTCGTCGGACTTGACGGTGGCGGGCCAATCTAGTCCCGGGGTTGTGGGGACGACCCTATAGTCGTCGGACATTTCGGCGGCTTGCCAACTTTGGCCCGGGGTCGTGGGGACGACCCTATAGTCGTCGGACATGACGGTGGCGGGCCAGTCTAGTCCCGGGTCATGGGGACGACCCTATAGTCGTCGGACAAGTCGGCGGCTGGCCAACTTTGGCCCGTGGTCGTGGGGACGACCCGATAGTCGTCGGAAATGACGGTGGCGGGCCAATCTAGTCCCGGGGTCGTGGGGACGACCCTACAGTCGTCGGACAAGTCGGCGGCGAGCCAATCTAGTCCCGCGGTCGTGGGGACGACCCTATAGTCGTCGGACAAGTCAGCGGCTGGCCTACATTGGTCCGTGGTCGTGGGGACGACCATATAGTCGTCGGACATGACGGTGGCGGGCCACTCTAGTCCCGGGTCGTGGGGACGACCCTATAGTCGTCGGACATGTCGGCGGCTGGCCAACTTTGGCCCGGGGTCGTGGGGACGACCCTATAGTCGTCGGATATGTCGGCGGCTGGCCAACTTTGGCCCGTGGTCGTGGGGACGACCCTATAGTCGTCGGACAAGTCGGCGGCGGGCCAACCTAGTCCCGGGGTCGTGGAGACGACCCTATAGTCGTCGGACATGACGGTGGCGGGCCAATCTAGTCCCGGGGTCATGGGGACGACCCTATAGTCGTCGGACAAGACGGCGGCTGGACATCCTTGGCTCGCGGTCGTGGGGACGACCCTATAGTCGTCGGACATTTCGGCGGCTTGTCAACCTAGTCCCGGGGTCGTGGGGACGACCCTATAGTCGTCGGACATGACGGTGGCGGACCAATCTAGTCCCGGAGTCGTGGGGACGACCCTATAGTCGTCGGACATGTCGGCGGCTGGCCAACTTTGGCCCGTGGTCGTGGGGACGATCCAATAGTCGTCGGACATGTCGGCGGCTGGCCAACTTTGGCCCGTGGTCGTGGGGACGACCCTATAGTCGTTGGACATGTCAGCGGCTGGCCAACTTTGGCCCGGTGTCGTGGGGACGACTCTATAGTCGTCGGACATGTCGGCGGCTGGCCAACCTAGACCCGGGGTCGTGGGGACGACCCTATTGTCGTCGGACATGACGGTGGCGGGCCAATCTATTCCCGGGGTCGTACAGACGACCCCATAGTCGTCGGACATGTTGGCGATTGGCCAACATTGGCCCGGGGTCGTGGGGACGACTCTATAGTCTTCGGACATGTTGGCGGCTTGTTAGCCTAGATCCGGGGTCGTGGGTACGACCCTATAGTCGTCGGGACAAGTCGGCGGCGGGCCAACCTTGTCCCGGGGTCGTGGAGACGACCCTATAGTCGTCGGACATGACGGTGGCGGGCCAATCTAGTCCCGGGGTCATGGGGACGACCCTATAGTCGTCGGACAAGACGGCGGCTGGACATCCTTGGCTCGCGGTCGTGGGGAGGACCCTATAGTCGTCGGACATTTCGGCGGCTTTTCAACCTAGTCCCGGGGTCGTGGGGACGACCCTATAGTCGTTGGACATGACGGCGGCTGGACATCTTTGGCCCGGGGTCGAGGGGACGACCCTATAGTCGTTGGACATGACGGTGGCGGGCCAATCTAGTCCCGGGGTCGTGGGTACGAACCTATAGTCGTCGGACAAGTCGGCGGCGGGCCAACCTTGTCCCGGGGTCGTGGGGACGACCGTATAGTCGTCGGACATGACGGTGGCGGGCCAATCTAGTCCCGGGGTCGTGGGGACGACCCTATAGTCGTCGGACAAGACGGCGGCTGGCCAACGTTTACCCGGGGTCGTGGGGACGACCCAATAGTCGTCGGACAAGTCGGCGGCGAGCCAAGCTAGTCCGGGGGTCGTGGGGACGAATCTATAGTCGTCGGACATGTCGGCGGCTGGCCAAATTTGGCCCGTGGTCGTGAGGACGACCCTATTGTCGTCGGAAATGTCGGCGGCTGGCCAACTTTGGCCCGTGGTCGTGAAGACGACCCTATAGTCGTCGGACAAGACGGTGGCGGGCCAATCTAGTCCCGGGGTCGTGGGGACGACCCTATAGTCGTCGGACAAGTCGGCGGCTGCCCAATCTAGTCCCGGGATCGTAGGGACGACCCCATAGTCGTCGGATAAGTCGGCAGCTTGCCAACTTTGGCCCGGGGTCGTGGGAACGACCCTATAGTCGTCGGACAAGTCGGGGGCGAGCCCACCTAGTCCGGGGGTCGTGGGGACGACCCTATAGTCGTCGGACAAGTCGTCGGCTGTCCAGCTTTGGCCCGGGGTCGTGGGGACGACCCTATAGTCGTCGGACAAGTCGGCGGCTGTCCAGCTTTGGCCCGGGGTCGTGGGGACGACCCTATAGTCGTCGGACTTGACGGTGGCGGGCCAATCTAGTCCCGGGGTCGTGGGGACGACCCTATAGTCGTCGGACTTGACGGTGGCGGGCCAATCTAGTCCCGGGGTCGTGGGGACGACCCTATAGTCGTCGGACAAGACGGTGGCGGGCCAATCTAGTCCCGGCGTCGTGGGGACGACCCTATAGTCGTCGGACAAGTCGGCGGCTGGCCAACTTTTGCCCGGGGTCGTGGGGACGACCCTATAGTGGTCGGACTAGTCGGCGGCTGGCCAACCTAGTCCCGGGTCCGTGGGGACGACCCTATAGTCCTCGGACAAGTCGGCGGCTGGCCAACTTTGGCCCGGGGTTGTAGGGACAACCCTATAGTCGTCGGACAAGTCGGAGGCTGGCCAAATTTGGCCCGTGGTCGTGAGGACGACCCTATTGTCGTCGGAAATGTCGGCGGCTGGCCAACTTTGGCCCGTGGTCGTGAAGACGACCCTATAGTCGTCGGACAAGACGGTGGCGGGCCAATCTAGTCCCGGGGTCGTGGGGACGACCCTATAGTCGTCGGACAAGTCGGCGGCTGCCCAATCTAGTCCCGGGATCGTAGGGACGACCCCATAGTCGTCGGACAAGTCGGCGGCTGGCCAACTTTGGCCCGGGGTCGTGGGGACGAATCTATAGTCGTCGGACATGTCGGCGGCTGGCCAACTTTGGCCCGTGGCCGTGGGGACGACCTTACTGTCGTCGGACATGGCGGTGGCGGCCCAATCTAGTCCCGGGATCGTAGGGACGACCCTATAGTCGTCGGACAAGTCGGCGGCTGGCCATCTTTGGCCCGGGGTTGTGGGGACGAATCTATAGTCGTCGGACATGTCGGCGGCTGGCCAACTTTGGCCCGGGGTCGTGGGGACGACCCTATAGTCGTCGGACTTGACGGTGGCGGGCCAATCTAGTCCCGGGGTCGTGGGGACGACTCTATAGTCGTCGGAAATGTCGGCGGCTGGCCAACCTGGACTCGGGATCGTGGGGACGACCCTATAGTCGTCGGACAAGACGGTGGCGGACCAATCTAGTCCCGGGGTCGTGGGGACGACCCTATAGTCGTCGGACATGTCGGCGGCTGGCCAACTTTGGCCCGTGGTCGTGGGGATGATCCAATAGTCGTCGGACATGTCGGCGGCTGGCCAAACTAGTCCCGAGGTCGTGGGGACGACCCTATAGTCGTCAGACTTGACGGTGGCGGGCCAATCTAGTCCCGGGGTCGTGGGGACGACCCTACAGTCGTCGGAAATGTCGGCGGCTGGCCAACCTGGACCCGGGGTCGTGGGGACGACCCTATTGTCGTCGGACATGACGGTGGCGGGCCAATCTAGTCTCGGGGTCGTGGGGACGACTCTATAGTCGTCGGAAATGTCGGCGGCTGGCCAACCTGGACCCGGGGTCGTGGGGACGACCCTATAGTCGTCGGAAATGACGGTGGCGGGCCAATCTAGTCCCGGGGTCGTGGGGACGACCCTATAGTCGTCGGACAAGTCGGCGGCGGGCCAACCTAGTCCCGGGGTCGTGGGGATGACCCTATAGTCGTCGGACATGACGGTGGCGGGCCAGTCTAGTCCCGGGTCGTGGGGACGACCCTATAGTCGTCGGACATGTCGCCGGCTGGCCAACTTTGTCCCGTGGTCGTGGGGACGACCCTATAGTCGTCGGACAGAACGGTGGCGGGCCAATCTAGTCCCGGGGTCGTGGGGACGACCCTATAGTCGTCGGACATGTCGGCGGCTGGCCAACTTTGGCCCGGGGTCGTGGAGACGACCCTATAGTCGTCGGACAAGTCGGCGGCGAGCCAACTTTGGCCCGTGGTCGTGGGGACGATCCAATAGTCGTCGGACATGTCGGCGGCTGGCCAACTTTGGCCCGTGGTCGTGGGGACGACCCTATAGTCGTCGGACAAGTCGGCGGCGGGCCAACCTAGTCCCGGGGTCGTGGAGACGACCCTATAGTCGTCGGACATTTCGGCGGCTTGTCAACCTAGTCCCGGGGTCGTGGGGACGACCCTATAGTCGTCGGACATGACGGTGGCGGACCAATCTAGTCCCGGAGTCGTGGGGACGACCCTATAGTCGTCGGATATGTCGGCGGCTGGCCAACTTTGGCCCGTGGTCGTGGGGACGATCCAATAGTCGTCGGACATGTCGGCGGCTGGCCAACTTTGGCCCGTGGTCGTGGGGACGACCCTATAGTCGTTGGACATGTCAGCGGCTGGCCAACCTTGGCCCGGAGTCGTGGGGACGACTCCATAGTCGTCGGACATGTCGGCGGCTGGCCAACCTAGACCCGGGTCGTGGGGACGACCCTATTGTCGTCGGACATGACGGTGACGGGCCAATCTATTCCCGGGGTCGTACGGACGACCCTATAGTCGTCGGACATGTTGGCGATTGGCCAACATTGGCCCGGGGTCGTGGGGACGACTCTATAGTCTTCGGACATGTTGGCGGCTTGTCAGCCTAGATCCGGGGTCGTGGGTACGACCCTATAGTCGTCGGACAAGACGGCGGCTGGACATCCTTGGCTCGCGGTCGTGGGGACGACCCTATAGTCGTCGGACATTTCGGCGGCTTGTCAACCTAGTCCCGGGGTCGTGGGGACGACCCTATAGTCGTTGGACATGACGGCGGCTGGACATCTTTGGCCCGCGGTCGTGGGGACGACCCTATAGTCGTCGGACATTTCGGCGGCATGCCAACTTTGGCCCGGGGTTGTGGGGACGACCCTATAGTCGTCGGACATTTCGGCGGCTTGTCAACCTAGTCCCGGGGTCGTGGGGACGACCCTATAGTCGTTGGACATGACGGTGGCGGGCCAATCTAGTCCCGGGGTCGTGGGTACGACCCTATAGTCGTCGGACAAGACGGCGGCTGGACATCCTTGGCTCGCGGTCGTGGGGACGACCCTATAGTCGTCGGAAATTTCGGCGGCTTGTCAACCTAGTCCCGGGGTCGTGGGGACGACCCTATAGTCGTTGGACATGACGGTGGCGGGCCAATCTAGTCCCGGGGTCGTGGGTACGAACCTATAGTCGTCGGACAAGTCGGCGGCGGGCCAACCTTGTCCCGGGGTCGTGGGGACGACCGTATAGTCGTCGGACATGACGGTGGCGGGCCAATCTAGTCCCGGGGTCGTGGGGACGACCCTATAGTCGTCGGACAAGACGGCGGCTGGACATCTTTGGCCCGCGGTCGTGGGGACGACCCTATAGTCGTCGGACATTTCGGGGGCTTGCCAACTTTGGCCCGGGGTCGTGGGGACGACCCTATAGTCGTCGGACATGTCGGCGGCTGGCTAACTTTGGCCCGCGGTCGTGGGGACGACCCAATAGTCGTTGGACATGTCGGCGGCTGGCCAACTTTGGGCCGTGGTCGTGGAGACGATCCTATAGTCGTCGGACTTGACGGTGATTGGCCAACATTGGCCCGGGGTCGTGGGGACGACCCTATAGTCGACGGACATGTCGGCGGCTGGCCAACTTTGGCCCGTGGTCGTGGAGACGATCCTATAGTCGTCGGACTTGACGGTGGCGGGCCAATCTAGTCCCGGGGTTGTGGGGACGACCCTATAGTCGTCGGACATTTCGGCGGCTTGCCAACTTTGGCCCGGGGTCGTGGGGACGACCCTATAGTTGTCGGACATGACGGCGGCTGGCCGACCTAGTCCCGAGGTCGTGGGGACGACCGTATAGTCGTCGGATATGTTGGCGGCTTGTCAACCTAGTCCCGGGGTCGTGGGGACGACCCTATAGTCGTTGGACATGACGGTGGCCGGCCAATCTAGTGCCGGGGTCGTAGGGACGACCCTATAGTCGTCGGACATGTTGGCGATTGGCCAACATTGGCCCGGGGTCGTCGGGACGACCCTATAGTCGTCGGACATGTTGGCGGCTTGTCAGCCTAGTCCCGGGGTCGTGGGGACGACCGTATAGTCGTCGGATATGTTGGCGGCTTGTCAACCTAGTCCCGGGGTCGTGGGGACGACCCTATAGTCGTTGAACATGACGGTGGCGGGCCAATGTAGTCCCGGGGTCGTAGGGACGACCCTACAGTCGTCGGACAAGTCGGCGGCGGGCCAACCTTGTCCCGGGGTCATGGGGACGACCGTATAGTCGTCGGACATGACGGTGGCGGGCCAATCTAGTCCCGGGGTCGTGGGGGCGACCCTATAGTCGTCGGACATGTCGGCGGCTGGCTAACTTTGGCCCGTGGTCGTGGGGACGACCCAATAGTCGTTGGACATGTCGGCGGCTGGCCAACTTTGGGCCGTGGTCGTGGAGACGATCCTATAGTCGTCGGACTTGACGGTGGCGGGCCAATCTAGTCCCGGGGTTGTGGGGACGACCCTATACTTGTCGGATATGTCGGCGGCTTGCCAAATTTGCCCGGGGTCGTGGGGGCGACCCTATAGTCGTCGGACATGACGGTGGCGGGCCAATCTAGTCCCGGGGTCGTGGGGACGACCCTATAGTCGTCGGGCAAGACGGCGGCTGGACATCTTTGGCCCGCGGTCGTGGGGACGACCCTATAGTCGTCGGACATGTCGGCGGCTGGCTAACTTTGGCCCGTGGTCGTGGGGACGACCCAATAGTCGTTGGACATATCGGCAGCTGGCCAACTTTGGGCCGTGGTCGTGGAGACGATCCTATAGTCGTCGGACTGGACGGTGGCGGGCCAATCTAGTCCCGGGGTCGTGGGGACGACCCTATAGTCGTCGGACATGACGGTGGCGGACCAATCTAGTCCCGGGGTCGTGGGGACGACCCAATAGTCGTCGGACATGTCGGCGGCTTGCCAAATTTGCCCGGGGTCGTGGGGACGACCCTATAGTCGTCGGACTTGACGGTGGCGGGCCAATCTAGTCCCGGGGTCGTGGGGACGACCCTATAGTCGTTGGACATTACGGCGGCTGGCCAACTTTGGCCCATGGTCGTGGGGACGACCCTATAGTCGTTGGACATGACGGTGGCGGGCCAATCTAGTCCCGGGGTCGTAGGGACGACCCTATAGTCGTCGGACATGTCGGCGATTGGCCAACATTGGCCCGGGGTCGTGGGGACGACCCTATAGTCGACGGACATGTCGGCGGCTGGCCAACTTTGGCCCGTGGTCGTGGAGACGATCCTATAGTCGTCGGACTTGACGGTGGCGGGCCAATCTAGTCCCGGGGTTGTGGGGACGACCCTATAGTCGTCGGACATTTCGGCGGCTTGCCAACTTTGGCCCGGGGTCGTGGGGACGACCCTATAGTCGTCGGACATGACGGTGGCGGGCCAGTCTAGTCCCGGGTCATGGGGACGACCCTATAGTCGTCGGACAAGTCGGCGGCTGGCCAACTTTGGCCCGTGGTCGTGGGGACGACCCGATAGTCGTCGGAAATGACGGTGGCGGGCCAATCTAGTCCCGGGGTCGTGGGGACGACCCTACAGTCGTCGGACAAGTCGGCGGCGAGCCAATCTAGTCCCGCGGTCGTGGGGACGACCCTATAGTCGTCGGACAAGTCAGCGGCTGGCCTACATTGGTCCGTGGTCGTGGGGACGACCATATAGTCGTCGGACATGACGGTGGCGGGCCACTCTAGTCCCGGGTCGTGGGGACGACCCTATAGTCGTCGGACATGTCGGCGGCTGGCCAACTTTGGCCCGGGGTCGTGGGGACGACCCTATAGTCGTCGGATATGTCGGCGGCTGGCCAACTTTGGCCCGTGGTCGTGGGGACGACCCTATAGTCGTCGGACAAGTCGGCGGCGGGCCAACCTAGTCCCGGGGTCGTGGAGACGACCCTATAGTCGTCGGACATGACGGTGGCGGGCCAATCTAGTCCCGGGGTCATGGGGACGACCCTATAGTCGTCGGACAAGACGGCGGCTGGACATCCTTGGCTCGCGGTCGTGGGGACGACCCTATAGTCGTCGGACATTTCGGCGGCTTGTCAACCTAGTCCCGGGGTCGTGGGGACGACCCTATAGTCGTCGGACATGACGGTGGCGGACCAATCTAGTCCCGGAGTCGTGGGGACGACCCTATAGTCGTCGGACATGTCGGCGGCTGGCCAACTTTGGCCCGTGGTCGTGGGGACGATCCAATAGTCGTCGGACATGTCGGCGGCTGGCCAACTTTGGCCCGTGGTCGTGGGGACGACCCTATAGTCGTTGGACATGTCAGCGGCTGGCCAACTTTGGCCCGGTGTCGTGGGGACGACTCTATAGTCGTCGGACATGTCGGCGGCTGGCCAACCTAGACCCGGGGTCGTGGGGACGACCCTATTGTCGTCGGACATGACGGTGGCGGGCCAATCTATTCCCGGGGTCGTACAGACGACCCCATAGTCGTCGGACATGTTGGCGATTGGCCAACATTGGCCCGGGGTCGTGGGGACGACTCTATAGTCTTCGGACATGTTGGCGGCTTGTTAGCCTAGATCCGGGGTCGTGGGTACGACCCTATAGTCGTCGGGACAAGTCGGCGGCGGGCCAACCTTGTCCCGGGGTCGTGGAGACGACCCTATAGTCGTCGGACATGACGGTGGCGGGCCAATCTAGTCCCGGGGTCATGGGGACGACCCTATAGTCGTCGGACAAGACGGCGGCTGGACATCCTTGGCTCGCGGTCGTGGGGAGGACCCTATAGTCGTCGGACATTTCGGCGGCTTTTCAACCTAGTCCCGGGGTCGTGGGGACGACCCTATAGTCGTTGGACATGACGGCGGCTGGACATCTTTGGCCCGGGGTCGTGGGGACGACCCTATAGTCGTTGGACATGACGGTGGCGGGCCAATCTAGTCCCGGGGTCGTGGGTACGAACCTATAGTCGTCGGACAAGTCGGCGGCGGGCCAACCTTGTCCCGGGGTCGTGGGGACGACCGTATAGTCGTCGGACATGACGGTGGCGGGCCAATCTAGTCCCGGGGTCGTGGGGACGACCCTATAGTCGTCGGACAAGACGGCGGCTGGCCAACGTTTACCCGGGGTCGTGGGGACGACCCAATAGTCGTCGGACAAGTCGGCGGCGAGCCAAGCTAGTCCGGGGGTCGTGGGGACGAATCTATAGTCGTCGGACATGTCGGCGGCTGGCCAAATTTGGCCCGTGGTCGTGAGGACGACCCTATTGTCGTCGGAAATGTCGGCGGCTGGCCAACTTTGGCCCGTGGTCGTGAAGACGACCCTATAGTCGTCGGACAAGACGGTGGCGGGCCAATCTAGTCCCGGGGTCGTGGGGACGACCCTATAGTCGTCGGACAAGTCGGCGGCTGCCCAATCTAGTCCCGGGATCGTAGGGACGACCCCATAGTCGTCGGATAAGTCGGCAGCTTGCCAACTTTGGCCCGGGGTCGTGGGAACGACCCTATAGTCGTCGGACAAGTCGGGGGCGAGCCCACCTAGTCCGGGGGTCGTGGGGACGACCCTATAGTCGTCGGACAAGTCGTCGGCTGTCCAGCTTTGGCCCGGGGTCGTGGGGACGACCCTATAGTCGTCGGACAAGTCGGCGGCTGTCCAGCTTTGGCCCGGGCTCGTGGGGACGACCCTATAGTCGTCGGACTTGACGGTGGCGGGCCAATCTAGTCCCGGGGTCGTGGGGACGACCCTATAGTCGTCGGACTTGACGGTGGCGGGCCAATCTAGTCCCGGGGTCGTGGGGACGACCCTATAGTCGTCGGACAAGACGGTGGCGGGCCAATCTAGTCCCGGCGTCGTGGGGACGACCCTATAGTCGTCGGACAAGTCGGCGGCTGGCCAACTTTTGCCCGGGGTCGTGGGGACGACCCTATAGTGGTCGGACTAGTCGGCGGCTGGCCAACCTAGTCCCGGGTCCGTGGGGACGACCCTATAGTCCTCGGACAAGTCGGCGGCTGGCCAACTTTGGCCCGGGGTTGTAGGGACAACCCTATAGTCGTCGGACAAGTCGGAGGCTGGCCAAATTTGGCCCGTGGTCGTGAGGACGACCCTATTGTCGTCGGAAATGTCGGCGGCTGGCCAACTTTGGCCCGTGGTCGTGAAGACGACCCTATAGTCGTCGGACAAGACGGTGGCGGGCCAATCTAGTCCCGGGGTCGTGGGGACGACCCTATAGTCGTCGGACAAGTCGGCGGCTGCCCAATCTAGTCCCGGGATCGTAGGGACGACCCCATAGTCGTCGGACAAGTCGGCGGCTGGCCAACTTTGGCCCGGGGTCGTGGGGACGAATCTATAGTCGTCGGACATGTCGGCGGCTGGCCAACTTTGGCCCGTGGCCGTGGGGACGACCTTACTGTCGTCGGACATGGCGGTGGCGGCCCAATCTAGTCCCGGGATCGTAGGGACGACCCTATAGTCGTCGGACAAGTCGGCGGCTGGCCATCTTTGGCCCGGGGTTGTGGGGACGAATCTATAGTCGTCGGACATGTCGGCGGCTGGCCAACTTTGGCCCGGGGTCGTGGGGACGACCCTATAGTCGTCGGACTTGACGGTGGCGGGCCAATCTAGTCCCGGGGTCGTGGGGACGACTCTATAGTCGTCGGAAATGTCGGCGGCTGGCCAACCTGGACTCGGGATCGTGGGGACGACCCTATAGTCGTCGGACAAGACGGTGGCGGACCAATCTAGTCCCGGGGTCGTGGGGACGACCCTATAGTCGTCGGACATGTCGGCGGCTGGCCAACTTTGGCCCGTGGTCGTGGGGATGATCCAATAGTCGTCGGACATGTCGGCGGCTGGCCAAACTAGTCCCGACGTCGTGGGGACGACCCTATAGTCGTCAGACTTGACGGTGGCGGGCCAATCTAGTCCCGGGGTCGTGGGGACGACCCTACAGTCGTCGGAAATGTCGGCGGCTGGCCAACCTGGACCCGGGGTCGTGGGGACGACCCTATTGTCGTCGGACATGACGGTGGCGGGCCAATCTAGTCTCGGGGTCGTGGGGACGACTCTATAGTCGTCGGAAATGTCGGCGGCTGGCCAACCTGGACCCGGGGTCGTGGGGACGACCCTATAGTCGTCGGAAATGACGGTGGCGGGCCAATCTAGTCCCGGGGTCGTGGGGACGACCCTATAGTCGTCGGACAAGTCGGCGGCGGGCCAACCTAGTCCCGGGGTCGTGGGGATGACCCTATAGTCGTCGGACATGACGGTGGCGGGCCAGTCTAGTCCCGGGTCGTGGGGACGACCCTATAGTCGTCGGACATGTCGCCGGCTGGCCAACTTTGTCCCGTGGTCGTGGGGACGACCCTATAGTCGTCGGACAGAACGGTGGCGGGCCAATCTAGTCCCGGGGTCGTGGGGACGACCCTATAGTCGTCGGACAAGTCGGGGGCGGGCCTACCTAGTCCCGGGGTCGTGGGGACGACCCTATAGTCGTCGGATAAGTCGGCAGCTTGCCAACTTTGGCCCGGGGTCGTGGGAACGACCCTATAGTCGTCGGACAAGTCGGGGGCGAGCCCACCTAGTCCGGGGGTCGTGGGGACGACCCTATAGTCGTCGGACAAGTCGGCGGCCGGCCAACCTAGTCCGGGGGTCGCGGGGACGACCCTATAGTCGTCGGACATGACGGTGGCGGGCCAATCTAGTCCCGGGGTCGTGGGGACGACCCCATAGTCGTTGGACATGACGGTGGCGGGCCAGTCTAGTCCCGGGTCGTGGGCACGACCCTATAGTCGTCGGAAATGTCGCCGGCTGGCCAACTTTGGCCCGTGGTCGAGGGGACGAACCTATAGTCGTCGGACAAGTCGTCGGCTGTCCAGCTTTGGCCCGGGGTCGTGGGGACGACCCTATAGTCGTCGGACAAGTCGGCGGCTGTCCAGCTTTGGCCCGGGGTCGTGGGGACGACCCTATAGTCGTCGGACTTGACGGTGGCGGGCCAATCTAGTCCCGGGGTCGTGGGGACGACCCTATAGTCGTCGGACTTGACGGTGGCGGGCCAATCTATTCCCGGGGTCGTGGGGACGACCCTATAGTCGTCGGACAAGACGGTGGCGGGCCAATCTAGTCCCGGCGTCGTGGGGACGACCCTATAGTCGTCGGACAAGTCGGCGGCTGGCCAACTTTTGCCCGGGGTCGTGGGGACGACCCTATAGTGGTCGGACTAGTCGGCGGCTGGCCAACATAGTCCCGGGTCCGTGGGGACGACCCTATAGTCCTCGGACAAGTCGGCGGCTGGCCAACTTTGGCCCGGGGTTGTAGGGACAACCCTATAGTCGTCGGACAAGTCGGAGGCTGGCCAACTTTTGCCCGGGGTCGTGGGGACGACCCTATAGTCGTCGGACATGACGGTGGCGGGCCAATCTAGTTCCGGGGTCGTGGGGACGACCCTATAGTCGTCGGACAAGTCGGCGGCTGGCCAAATTTGGCCCGTGGTCGTGAGGACGACCGTATTGTCGTCGGAAATGTCGGCGGCTGGCCAACTTTGGCCCGTGGTCGTGAAGACGACCCTATAGTCGTCGGACAAGACGGTGGCGGGCCAATCTAGTCCCGGGGTCGTGGGGACGACCCTATAGTCGTCGGACAAGTCGGCGGCTGCCCAATCTAGTCCCGGGATCGTAGGGACGACCCCATAGTCGTCGGACAAGTCGGCGGCTGGCCAACTTTGGCCCGGGGTCGTGGGGACGAATCTATAGTCGTCGGACATGTCGGCGGCTGGCCAACTTTGGCCCGTGGCCGTGGGGACGACCTTATTGTCGTCGGACATGGCGGTGGCGGCCCAATCCAGTCCCGGGATCGTAGGGACGACCCTATAGTCGTCGGACAAGTCGGCGGCTGGCCATCTTTGGCCCGGGGTTATGGGGACGAATCTATAGTCGTCGGACATGTCGGCGGCTGGCCAACTTTGGCCCGTGGCCGTGGGGACGACCCTATAGTCGTCGGACAAGTCGGCGGCTGCCCAATCTAGTCCCGGGATCGTAGGGACGACCCTATAGTCGTCGGACAAGTTGGCGGCTGGCCAACGTTTACCCGGGGTCGTGGGGACGACCCTATAGTCGTCGGACAAGTCGGCGGCGAGCCAAGCTAGTCCGGGGGTCGTGGGGACGAGCCTATAGTCGTCGGACATGTCGGCGGCGAGCCAACTTTAGACCGTAGTCGTGGGGACGACCCTATAGTCGTCGGACAAGTCGGCTGCGGGCCAACCTAGTCCCGGGGCCGTGGGGACGACCCTATAGTCGTCGGACAAGTCGGCGGCTGGCCAAATTTGGCCCGTGGTCGTGAGGACGACCCTATTGTCGTCGGAAATGTCGGCGGCTGGCCAACTTTGGCCCGTGGTCGTGAAGACGACCCTATAGTCGTCGGACAAGACGGTGGCGGGCCAATCTAGTCCCGGGGTCGTGGGGACGACCCTATAGTCGTCGGACAAGTCGGCGGCTGCCCAATCTAGTCCCGGGATCGTAGGGACGACCCCATAGTCGTCGGACAAGTCGGCGGCTGGCCAACTTTGGCCCGGGGTCGTGGGGACGAATCTATAGTCGTCGGACATGACGGTGGCGAGCCAATCTAGTTCCGGGGTCGTGGGGACGACCCTATAGTCGTCGGACATGTCGGCGGCTGGACAACTTTGGCCCGTGGACGTGGGGACGACCCCATAGTCGTCGGACATGTCGGCGGCTGGCCAACTTTGGCCCGGGGTCGTGGGGACGAATCTATAGTCGTCGGACATGTCGGCGGCTGGCCAACTTTGGCCCGTGGCCGTGGGGACGACCTTATTGTCGTCGGACATGGCGGTGGCGGCCCAATCCAGTCCCGGGATCGTAGGGACGACCCTATAGTCGTCGGACAAGTCGGCGGCTGGCCATCTTTGGCCCGGGGTTGTGGGGACGAATCTATAGTCGTCGGACATGTCGGCGGCTGGCCAACTTTGGCCCGTGGCCGTGGGGACGACCCTATAGTCGTCGGACAAGTCGGCGGCTGCCCAATCTAGTCCCGGGATCGTAGGGACGACCCTATAGTCGTCGGACAAGTCGGCGGCTGGCCAACGTTTACCCGGGGTGGTGGGGACGACCCTATAGTCGTCGGACTTGACGGTGGCGGGCCAATCTAGTCCCGGGGTCGTGGGGACGACTCTATAGTCGTCGGAAATGTCGGCGGCTGGCCAACCTGGACTCGGGATCGTGGGGACGACCCTATAGTCGTCGGACAAGACGGTGGCGGACCAATCTAGTCCCGGGGTCGTGGGGACGACCCTATAGTCGTCGGACATGTCGGCGGCTGGCCAACTTTGGCCCGTGGTCGTGGGGATGATCCAATAGTCGTCGGACATGTCGGCGGCTGGCCAACCTAGTCCCGAGGTCGTGGGGACGACCCTATAGTCGTCAGACTTGACGGTGGCGGGCCAATCTAGTCCCGGGGTCGTGGGGACGACCCTACAGTCGTCGGAAATGTCGGCGGCTGGCCAACCTGGACCCGGGGTCGTGGGGACGACCCTATTGTCGTCGGACATGTCGGCGGCTGGCCAACTTTGGCCCGTGGTCGTGGAGACGATCCTATAGTCGTCGGACTTGACGGTGGCGGGCCAATCTAGTCCCGGGGTTGTGGGGACGACCCTATAGTCGTCGGACATTTCGGCGGCTTGCCAACTTTGGCCCGGGGTCGTGGGGACGACCCTATAGTTGTCGGACATGACGGCGGCTGGCCGACCTAGTCCCGAGGTCGTGGGGACGACCGTATAGTCGTCGGATATGTTGGCGGCTTGTCAACCTAGTCCCGGGGTCGTGGGGACGACCCTATAGTCGTTGGACATGACGGTGGCCGGCCAATCTAGTGCCGGGGTCGTAGGGACGACCCTATAGTCGTCGGACATGTTGGCGATTGGCCAACATTGGCCCGGGGTCGTCGGGACGACCCTATAGTCGTCGGACATGTTGGCGGCTTGTCAGCCTAGTCCCGGGGTCGTGGGGACGACCGTATAGTCGTCGGATATGTTGGCGGCTTGTCAACCTAGTCCCGGGGTCGTGGGGACGACCCTATAGTCGTTGAACATGACGGTGGCGGGCCAATGTAGTCCCGGGGTCGTAGGGACGACCCTACAGTCGTCGGACAAGTCGGCGGCGGGCCAACCTTGTCCCGGGGTCATGGGGACGACCGTATAGTCGTCGGACATGACGGTGGCGGGCCAATCTAGTCCCGGGGTCGTGGGGGCGACCCTATAGTCGTCGGACATGTCGGCGGCTGGCTAACTTTGGCCCGTGGTCGTGGGGACGACCCAATAGTCGTTGGACATGTCGGCGGCTGGCCAACTTTGGGCCGTGGTCGTGGAGACGATCCTATAGTCGTCGGACTTGACGGTGGCGGGCCAATCTAGTCCCGGGGTTGTGGGGACGACCCTATACTTGTCGGATATGTCGGCGGCTTGCCAAATTTGCCCGGGGTCGTGGGGGCGACCCTATAGTCGTCGGACATGACGGTGGCGGGCCAATCTAGTCCCGGGGTCGTGGGGACGACCCTATAGTCGTCGGGCAAGACGGCGGCTGGACATCTTTGGCCCGCGGTCGTGGGGACGACCCTATAGTCGTCGGACATGTCGGCGGCTGGCTAACTTTGGCCCGTGGTCGTGGGGACGACCCAATAGTCGTTGGACATATCGGCAGCTGGCCAACTTTGGGCCGTGGTCGTGGAGACGATCCTATAGTCGTCGGACTGGACGGTGGCGGGCCAATCTAGTCCCGGGGTCGTGGGGACGACCCTATAGTCGTCGGACATGACGGTGGCGGACCAATCTAGTCCCGGGGTCGTGGGGACGACCCAATAGTCGTCGGACATGTCGGCGGCTTGCCAAATTTGCCCGGGGTCGTGGGGACGACCCTATAGTCGTCGGACTTGACGGTGGCGGGCCAATCTAGTCCCGGGGTCGTGGGGACGACCCTATAGTCGTTGGACATTACGGCGGCTGGCCAACTTTGGCCCATGGTCGTGGGGACGACCCTATAGTCGTTGGACATGACGGTGGCGGGCCAATCTAGTCCCGGGGTCGTAGGGACGACCCTATAGTCGTCGGACATGTCGGCGATTGGCCAACATTGGCCCGGGGTCGTGGGGACGACCCTATAGTCGACGGACATGTCGGCGGCTGGCCAACTTTGGCCCGTGGTCGTGGAGACGATCCTATAGTCGTCGGACTTGACGGTGGCGGGCCAATCTAGTCCCGGGGTTGTGGGGACGACCCTATAGTCGTCGGACATTTCGGCGGCTTGCCAACTTTGGCCCGGGGTCGTGGGGACGACCCTATAGTCGTCGGACATGACGGTGGCGGGCCAGTCTAGTCCCGGGTCATGGGGACGACCCTATAGTCGTCGGACAAGTCGGCGGCTGGCCAACTTTGGCCCGTGGTCGTGGGGACGACCCGATAGTCGTCGGAAATGACGGTGGCGGGCCAATCTAGTCCCGGGGTCGTGGGGACGACCCTACAGTCGTCGGACAAGTCGGCGGCGAGCCAATCTAGTCCCGCGGTCGTGGGGACGACCCTATAGTCGTCGGACAAGTCAGCGGCTGGCCTACATTGGTCCGTGGTCGTGGGGACGACCATATAGTCGTCGGACATGACGGTGGCGGGCCACTCTAGTCCCGGGTCGTGGGGACGACCCTATAGTCGTCGGACATGTCGGCGGCTGGCCAACTTTGGCCCGGGGTCGTGGGGACGACCCTATAGTCGTCGGATATGTCGGCGGCTGGCCAACTTTGGCCCGTGGTCGTGGGGACGACCCTATAGTCGTCGGACAAGTCGGCGGCGGGCCAACCTAGTCCCGGGGTCGTGGAGACGACCCTATAGTCGTCGGACATGACGGTGGCGGGCCAATCTAGTCCCGGGGTCATGGGGACGACCCTATAGTCGTCGGACAAGACGGCGGCTGGACATCCTTGGCTCGCGGTCGTGGGGACGACCCTATAGTCGTCGGACATTTCGGCGGCTTGTCAACCTAGTCCCGGGGTCGTGGGGACGACCCTATAGTCGTCGGACATGACGGTGGCGGACCAATCTAGTCCCGGAGTCGTGGGGACGACCCTATAGTCGTCGGACATGTCGGCGGCTGGCCAACTTTGGCCCGTGGTCGTGGGGACGATCCAATAGTCGTCGGACATGTCGGCGGCTGGCCAACTTTGGCCCGTGGTCGTGGGGACGACCCTATAGTCGTTGGACATGTCAGCGGCTGGCCAACTTTGGCCCGGTGTCGTGGGGACGACTCTATAGTCGTCGGACATGTCGGCGGCTGGCCAACCTAGACCCGGGGTCGTGGGGACGACCCTATTGTCGTCGGACATGACGGTGGCGGGCCAATCTATTCCCGGGGTCGTACAGACGACCCCATAGTCGTCGGACATGTTGGCGATTGGCCAACATTGGCCCGGGGTCGTGGGGACGACTCTATAGTCTTCGGACATGTTGGCGGCTTGTTAGCCTAGATCCGGGGTCGTGGGTACGACCCTATAGTCGTCGGGACAAGTCGGCGGCGGGCCAACCTTGTCCCGGGGTCGTGGAGACGACCCTATAGTCGTCGGACATGACGGTGGCGGGCCAATCTAGTCCCGGGGTCATGGGGACGACCCTATAGTCGTCGGACAAGACGGCGGCTGGACATCCTTGGCTCGCGGTCGTGGGGAGGACCCTATAGTCGTCGGACATTTCGGCGGCTTTTCAACCTAGTCCCGGGGTCGTGGGGACGACCCTATAGTCGTTGGACATGACGGCGGCTGGACATCTTTGGCCCGGGGTCGTGGGGACGACCCTATAGTCGTTGGACATGACGGTGGCGGGCCAATCTAGTCCCGGGGTCGTGGGTACGAACCTATAGTCGTCGGACAAGTCGGCGGCGGGCCAACCTTGTCCCGGGGTCGTGGGGACGACCGTATAGTCGTCGGACATGACGGTGGCGGGCCAATCTAGTCCCGGGGTCGTGGGGACGACCCTATAGTCGTCGGACAAGACGGCGGCTGGCCAACGTTTACCCGGGGTCGTGGGGACGACCCAATAGTCGTCGGACAAGTCGGCGGCGAGCCAAGCTAGTCCGGGGGTCGTGGGGACGAATCTATAGTCGTCGGACATGTCGGCGGCTGGCCAAATTTGGCCCGTGGTCGTGAGGACGACCCTATTGTCGTCGGAAATGTCGGCGGCTGGCCAACTTTGGCCCGTGGTCGTGAAGACGACCCTATAGTCGTCGGACAAGACGGTGGCGGGCCAATCTAGTCCCGGGGTCGTGGGGACGACCCTATAGTCGTCGGACAAGTCGGCGGCTGCCCAATCTAGTCCCGGGATCGTAGGGACGACCCCATAGTCGTCGGATAAGTCGGCAGCTTGCCAACTTTGGCCCGGGGTCGTGGGAACGACCCTATAGTCGTCGGACAAGTCGGGGGCGAGCCCACCTAGTCCGGGGGTCGTGGGGACGACCCTATAGTCGTCGGACAAGTCGTCGGCTGTCCAGCTTTGGCCCGGGGTCGTGGGGACGACCCTATAGTCGTCGGACAAGTCGGCGGCTGTCCAGCTTTGGCCCGGGGTCGTGGGGACGACCCTATAGTCGTCGGACTTGACGGTGGCGGGCCAATCTAGTCCCGGGGTCGTGGGGACGACCCTATAGTCGTCGGACTTGACGGTGGCGGGCCAATCTAGTCCCGGGGTCGTGGGGACGACTCTATAGTCGTCGGAAATGTCGGCGGCTGGCCAACCTGGACTCGGGATCGTGGGGACGACCCTATAGTCGTCGGACAAGACGGTGGCGGACCAATCTAGTCCCGGGGTCGTGGGGACGACCCTATAGTCGTCGGACATGTCGGCGGCTGGCCAACTTTGGCCCGTGGTCGTGGGGATGATCCAATAGTCGTCGGACATGTCGGCGGCTGGCCAACCTAGTCCCGAGGTCGTGGGGACGACCCAACAGTCGTCGGACAAGTCGTCGGCTGTCCAGCTTTGGCCCGGGGTCGTGGGGACGACCCTATAGTCGTCGGACAAGTCGGCGGCTGTCCAGCTTTGGCCCGGGGTCGTGGGGACGACCCTATAGTCGTCGGACTTGACGGTGGCGGGCCAATCTAGTCCCGGGGTCGTGGGGACGACCCTATAGTCGTCGGACTTGACGGTGGCGGGCCAATCTAGTCCCGGGGTCGTGGGGACGACCCTATAGTCGTCGGACAAGACGGTGGCGGGCCAATCTAGTCCCGGCGTCGTGGGGACGACCCTATAGTCGTCGGACAAGTCGGCGGCTGGCCAACTTTTGCCCGGGGTCGTGGGGACGACCCTATAGTGGTCGGACTAGTCGGCGGCTGGCCAACCTAGTCCCGGGTCCGTGGGGACGACCCTATAGTCCTCGGACAAGTCGGCGGCTGGCCAACTTTGGCCCGGGGTTGTAGGGACAACCCTATAGTCGTCGGACAAGTCGGAGGCTGGCCAAATTTGGCCCGTGGTCGTGAGGACGACCCTATTGTCGTCGGAAATGTCGGCGGCTGGCCAACTTTGGCCCGTGGTCGTGAAGACGACCCTATAGTCGTCGGACAAGACGGTGGCGGGCCAATCTAGTCCCGGGGTCGTGGGGACGACCCTATAGTCGTCGGACAAGTCGGCGGCTGCCCAATCTAGTCCCGGGATCGTAGGGACGACCCCATAGTCGTCGGACAAGTCGGCGGCTGGCCAACTTTGGCCCGGGGTCGTGGGGACGAATCTATAGTCGTCGGACATGTCGGCGGCTGGCCAACTTTGGCCCGTGGCCGTGGGGACGACCTTACTGTCGTCGGACATGGCGGTGGCGGCCCAATCTAGTCCCGGGATCGTAGGGACGACCCTATAGTCGTCGGACAAGTCGGCGGCTGGCCATCTTTGGCCCGGGGTTGTGGGGACGAATCTATAGTCGTCGGACATGTCGGCGGCTGGCCAACTTTGGCCCGGGGTCGTGGGGACGACCCTATAGTCGTCGGACTTGACGGTGGCGGGCCAATCTAGTCCCGGGGTCGTGGGGACGACTCTATAGTCGTCGGAAATGTCGGCGGCTGGCCAACCTGGACTCGGGATCGTGGGGACGACCCTATAGTCGTCGGACAAGACGGTGGCGGACCAATCTAGTCCCGGGGTCGTGGGGACGACCCTATAGTCGTCGGACATGTCGGCGGCTGGCCAACTTTGGCCCGTGGTCGTGGGGATGATCCAATAGTCGTCGGACATGTCGGCGGCTGGCCAAACTAGTCCCGAGGTCGTGGGGACGACCCTATAGTCGTCAGACTTGACGGTGGCGGGCCAATCTAGTCCCGGGGTCGTGGGGACGACCCTACAGTCGTCGGAAATGTCGGCGGCTGGCCAACCTGGACCCGGGGTCGTGGGGACGACCCTATTGTCGTCGGACATGACGGTGGCGGGCCAATCTAGTCTCGGGGTCGTGGGGACGACTCTATAGTCGTCGGAAATGTCGGCGGCTGGCCAACCTGGACCCGGGGTCGTGGGGACGACCCTATAGTCGTCGGAAATGACGGTGGCGGGCCAATCTAGTCCCGGGGTCGTGGGGACGACCCTATAGTCGTCGGACAAGTCGGCGGCGGGCCAACCTAGTCCCGGGGTCGTGGGGATGACCCTATAGTCGTCGGACATGACGGTGGCGGGCCAGTCTAGTCCCGGGTCGTGGGGACGACCCTATAGTCGTCGGACATGTCGCCGGCTGGCCAACTTTGTCCCGTGGTCGTGGGGACGACCCTATAGTCGTCGGACAGAACGGTGGCGGGCCAATCTAGTCCCGGGGTCGTGGGGACGACCCTATAGTCGTCGGACAAGTCGGGGGCGGGCCTACCTAGTCCCGGGGTCGTGGGGACGACCCTATAGTCGTCGGATAAGTCGGCAGCTTGCCAACTTTGGCCCGGGGTCGTGGGAACGACCCTATAGTCGTCGGACAAGTCGGGGGCGAGCCCACCTAGTCCGGGGGTCGTGGGGACGACCCTATAGTCGTCGGACAAGTCGGCGGCCGGCCAACCTAGTCCGGGGGTCGCGGGGACGACCCTATAGTCGTCGGACATGACGGTGGCGGGCCAATCTAGTCCCGGGGTCGTGGGGACGACCCCATAGTCGTTGGACATGACGGTGGCGGGCCAGTCTAGTCCCGGGTCGTGGGCACGACCCTATAGTCGTCGGAAATGTCGCCGGCTGGCCAACTTTGGCCCGTGGTCGAGGGGACGAACCTATAGTCGTCGGACAAGTCGTCGGCTGTCCAGCTTTGGCCCGGGGTCGTGGGGACGACCCTATAGTCGTCGGACAAGTCGGCGGCTGTCCAGCTTTGGCCCGGGGTCGTGGGGACGACCCTATAGTCGTCGGACTTGACGGTGGCGGGCCAATCTAGTCCCGGGGTCGTGGGGACGACCCTATAGTCGTCGGACTTGACGGTGGCGGGCCAATCTATTCCCGGGGTCGTGGGGACGACCCTATAGTCGTCGGACAAGACGGTGGCGGGCCAATCTAGTCCCGGCGTCGTGGGGACGACCCTATAGTCGTCGGACAAGTCGGCGGCTGGCCAACTTTTGCCCGGGGTCGTGGGGACGACCCTATAGTGGTCGGACTAGTCGGCGGCTGGCCAACATAGTCCCGGGTCCGTGGGGACGACCCTATAGTCCTCGGACAAGTCGGCGGCTGGCCAACTTTGGCCCGGGGTTGTAGGGACAACCCTATAGTCGTCGGACAAGTCGGAGGCTGGCCAACTTTTGCCCGGGGTCGTGGGGACGACCCTATAGTCGTCGGACATGACGGTGGCGGGCCAATCTAGTTCCGGGGTCGTGGGGACGACCCTATAGTCGTCGGACAAGTCGGCGGCTGGCCAAATTTGGCCCGTGGTCGTGAGGACGACCGTATTGTCGTCGGAAATGTCGGCGGCTGGCCAACTTTGGCCCGTGGTCGTGAAGACGACCCTATAGTCGTCGGACAAGACGGTGGCGGGCCAATCTAGTCCCGGGGTCGTGGGGACGACCCTATAGTCGTCGGACAAGTCGGCGGCTGCCCAATCTAGTCCCGGGATCGTAGGGACGACCCCATAGTCGTCGGACAAGTCGGCGGCTGGCCAACTTTGGCCCGGGGTCGTGGGGACGAATCTATAGTCGTCGGACATGTCGGCGGCTGGCCAACTTTGGCCCGTGGCCGTGGGGACGACCTTATTGTCGTCGGACATGGCGGTGGCGGCCCAATCCAGTCCCGGGATCGTAGGGACGACCCTATAGTCGTCGGACAAGTCGGCGGCTGGCCATCTTTGGCCCGGGGTTATGGGGACGAATCTATAGTCGTCGGACATGTCGGCGGCTGGCCAACTTTGGCCCGTGGCCGTGGGGACGACCCTATAGTCGTCGGACAAGTCGGCGGCTGCCCAATCTAGTCCCGGGATCGTAGGGACGACCCTATAGTCGTCGGACAAGTTGGCGGCTGGCCAACGTTTACCCGGGGTCGTGGGGACAAGTCGGCGGCGAGCCAAGCTAGTCCGGGGGTCGTGGGGACGAGCCTATAGTCGTCGGACATGTCGGCGGCGAGCCAACTTTAGACCGTAGTCGTGGGGACGACCCTATAGTCGTCGGACAAGTCGGCTGCGGGCCAACCTAGTCCCGGGGCCGTGGGGACGACCCTATAGTCGTCGGACAAGTCGGCGGCTGGCCAAATTTGGCCCGTGGTCGTGAGGACGACCCTATTGTCGTCGGAAATGTCGGCGGCTGGCCAACTTTGGCCCGTGGTCGTGAAGACGACCCTATAGTCGTCGGACAAGACGGTGGCGGGCCAATCTAGTCCCGGGGTCGTGGGGACGACCCTATAGTCGTCGGACAAGTCGGCGGCTGCCCAATCTAGTCCCGGGATCGTAGGGACGACCCCATAGTCGTCGGACAAGTCGGCGGCTGGCCAACTTTGGCCCGGGGTCGTGGGGACGAATCTATAGTCGTCGGACATGACGGTGGCGAGCCAATCTAGTTCCGGGGTCGTGGGGACGACCCTATAGTCGTCGGACATGTCGGCGGCTGGACAACTTTGGCCCGTGGACGTGGGGACGACCCCATAGTCGTCGGACATGTCGGCGGCTGGCCAACTTTGGCCCGGGGTCGTGGGGACGAATCTATAGTCGTCGGACATGTCGGCGGCTGGCCAACTTTGGCCCGTGGCCGTGGGGACGACCTTATTGTCGTCGGACATGGCGGTGGCGGCCCAATCCAGTCCCGGGATCGTAGGGACGACCCTATAGTCGTCGGACAAGTCGGCGGCTGGCCATCTTTGGCCCGGGGTTGTGGGGACGAATCTATAGTCGTCGGACATGTCGGCGGCTGGCCAACTTTGGCCCGTGGCCGTGGGGACGACCCTATAGTCGTCGGACAAGTCGGCGGCTGCCCAATCTAGTCCCGGGATCGTAGGGACGACCCTATAGTCGTCGGACAAGTCGGCGGCTGGCCAACGTTTACCCGGGGTGGTGGGGACGACCCTATAGTCGTCGGACTTGACGGTGGCGGGCCAATCTAGTCCCGGGGTCGTGGGGACGACTCTATAGTCGTCGGAAATGTCGGCGGCTGGCCAACCTGGACTCGGGATCGTGGGGACGACCCTATAGTCGTCGGACAAGACGGTGGCGGACCAATCTAGTCCCGGGGTCGTGGGGACGACCCTATAGTCGTCGGACATGTCGGCGGCTGGCCAACTTTGGCCCGTGGTCGTGGGGATGATCCAATAGTCGTCGGACATGTCGGCGGCTGGCCAACCTAGTCCCGAGGTCGTGGGGACGACCCTATAGTCGTCAGACTTGACGGTGGCGGGCCAATCTAGTCCCGGGGTCGTGGGGACGACCCTACAGTCGTCGGAAATGTCGGCGGCTGGCCAACCTGGACCCGGGGTCGTGGGGACGACCCTATTGTCGTCGGACATGACGGTGGCGGGCCAATCTAGTCTCGGGGTCGTGGGGGCGACTCTATAGTCGTCGGAAATGTCGGCGGCTGGCCAACCTGGACCCGGGGTCGTGGGGACGACCCTATAGTCGTCGGAAATGACGGTGGCGGGCCAATCTAGTCCCGGGGTCGTGGGGACGACCCTATAGTCGTCGGACAAGTCGGCGGCGGGCCAACCTAGTCCCGGGGTCGTGGGGATGACCCTATAGTCGTCGGACATGACGGTGGCGGGCCAGTCTAGTCCCGGGTCGTGGGGACGACCCTATAGTCGTCGGACATGTCGCCGGCTGGCCAACTTTGTCCCGTGGTCGTGGGGACGACCCTATAGTCGTCGGACAGAACGGTGGCGGGCCAATCTAGTCCCGGGGTCGTGGGGACGACCCTATAGTCGTCGGACAAGTCGGGGGCGGGCCTACCTAGTCCCGGGGTCGTGGGGACGACCCTATAGTCGTCGGATAAGTCGGCAGCTTGCCAACTTTGGCCCGGGGTCGTGGGAACGACCCTATAGTCGTCGGACAAGTCGGGGGCGAGCCCACCTAGTCCGGGGGTCGTGGGGACGACCCTATAGTCGTCGGACAAGTCGGCGGCCGGCCAACCTAGTCCGGGGGTCGTGGGGACGACCCTATAGTCGTCGGACATGACGGTGGCGGGCCAATCTAGTCCCGGGGTCGTGGGGACGACCCCATAGTCGTTGGACATGACGGTGGCGGGCCAGTCTAGTCCCGGGTCGTGGGCACGACCCTATAGTCGTCGGAAATGTCGCCGGCTGGCCAACTTTGGCCCGTGGTCGAGGGGACGAACCTATAGTCGTCGGACAAGTCGTCGGCTGTCCAGCTTTGGCCCGGGGTCGTGGGGACGACCCTATAGTCGTCGGACAAGTCGGCGGCTGTCCAGCTTTGGCCCGGGGTCGTGGGGACGACCCTATAGTCGTCGGACTTGACGGTGGCGGGCCAATCTAGTCCCGGGGTCGTGGGGACGACCCTATAGTCGTCGGACTTGACGGTGGCGGGCCAATCTATTCCCGGGGTCGTGGGGACGACCCTATAGTCCTCGGACAAGACGGTGGCGGGCCAATCTAGTCCCGGCGTCGTGGGGACGACCCTATAGTCGTCGGACAATTCGGCAGCTTGCCAACGTTGGCCCGGGGTCGTGGGGACGACCCTATAGTTGTCGGACACGTCGGCGGCGGGTCTACCTAGTCCCGGAGTCGTGGGGACGACCCTATAGTCGTCGGACAAGTCGGCAGCTTGCCAACTTTGGCCCGGGGTTGTGGGGACGACTCTATAGTCGTCGGACATTTCGGCGGCTGGCCAGCATTGGCCCGGGGTCGTGGGGACGGCCCAATAGTCGTTGAACATGTCGGCGGCGGGCCATCCTAGCCCCGGGGTCGTGGGGACGACCCTATTGTCGTCGGACATGACGGTGGCGGGCCAATCTAGTCCTGGGGTCGTGGGGACGACCCCATAGTCGTCGGACAAGTCGGCGGCTGGCCAACATTAGCCCGGGGTCGTGGGGACGACCCAATAGTCGTTGAACATGTCGGCGGCGGGCCATCCTAGCCCCGGGGTCGTGGGGACGACCCTATTGTCGTCGGACATGACGGTGGCGGGCCAATCTAGTCCTGGGGTCGTGGGGACGACCCCATAGTCGTCGGACAAGTCGGCGGCTGGCCAACTTTGGCCCGTGGTCGTGGGGACGACCCTATAGTCGTCGGACAAGTCAGCGGCTGGTCAACTTTGGCCCGTGGTCGTGGGGACGACCCTATAGTCGTCGGACAAGTCGGCAGCTTGCCAACTTTGGCCCGGGGTTGTGGGGACGACCCTATAGTCGTCGGACAAGTCGGAGGCTGGCCAACTTTTGCCCGGGGTCGTGGGGACGACCCTATAGTCGTCGGACATGACGGTGGCGGGCCAATCTAGTCCTGGGGTCGTGGGGACGACCCTATAGTCGTCGGACAAGTCGGCGGCGGGCCAAGCTTGTCCCGGGGTCGTGGGGACGACCCTATATTCGTCGGACATGACGGTGGCGGGCCAATCTAGTCCCGGGGTCGTGGGGACGACCCTATAGTCTTCGGACATGACGGTAGCGGGCCAATCTAGACCCGAGGTCCTGGGGACGACCCTATAGTCGTCGGACAAGTCGGCGGCGGGCCAAGCTTGTCCCGGGGTCGTGGGGACGACCCTATAATCGTCGGACATGACGGTGGCGGGCCAATCTAGACCCGGGGTCGTGGGGACGACCCTATAGTCGTCGGACATGTCGGCGGCTGGCCAACTTTGGCCCGGTGTCGTGGGGACGACTCTATATTCGTCGGAAATGTCGGCGGCTGGCCAACCTGGACCCGGGGTCGTGGGGACGACCCTATAGTCGTCGGACTTGGCGGTGGCGGGCCAATCTAGTCCCGGGGTCGTGGGGACGACCCTACAGTCGTCGGACATTTCGGCGGCTTGCCAACTTTGGCCCGGCGTCGTGGGACGACCCTATAGTCGTCGGACATGTCGGCGGCTGGCCAACTTTTGCCCGTGGTCGTTGGGACGACTGTTTAGTCGTCGGACATGTCGGCGGCTGGCCAATCTAGTCCCGGGGTCGTAGGTACGACCCTATACTCGTCGGACATGTCGGCGGCTGGCCAACTTTGGCCCGTGGTCGTGGGCACGATCCAATAGTCGTCGGACATGTCGGCGGCTGGCCAACTTTTGCCCGGGGTCGTGGGGACGACCCTATAGTCGTCGGACATGACGGTGGCGGGCCAATCTAGTCCTGGGGTCGTGGGGACGACCCTATAGTCGTCGGACATGCCGGCGGCTGGCCAACTTTGGCCCGTGGTCGTGGGGACGACCCTATAGTTGTCGGACACGTCGGCGGCGGGTCTACCTAGTCCCGGGGTCGTGGGCACGACCCTATAGTCGTCGGACAATTCGGCAGCTTGCCAACGTTGGCCCGGGGTCGTGGGGACGACCCTATAGTTGTCGGACACGTCGGCGGCGGGTCTACCTAGTCCCGGAGTCGTGGGGACGACCCTATAGTCGTCGGACAAGTCGGCAGCTTGCCAACTTTGGCCCGGGGTTGTGGGGACGACTCTATAGTCGTCGGACATTTCGGCGGCTGGCCAGCATTGGCCCGGGGTCGTGGGGACGGCCCAATAGTCGTTGAACATGTCGGCGGCGGGCCATCCTAGCCCCGGGGTCGTGGGGACGACCCTATTGTCGTCGGACATGACGGTGGCGGGCCAATCTAGTCCTGGGGTCGTGGGGACGACCCCATAGTCGTCGGACAAGTCGGCGGCTGGCCAACATTAGCCCGGGGTCGTGGGGACGACCCAATAGTCGTTGAACATGTCGGCGGCGGGCCATCCTAGCCCCGGGGTCGTGGGGACGACCCTATTGTCGTCGGACATGACGGTGGCGGGCCAATCTAGTCCTGGGGTCGTGGGGACGACCCCATAGTCGTCGGACAAGTCGGCGGCTGGCCAACTTTGGCCCGTGGTCGTGGGGACGACCCTATAGTCGTCGGACAAGTCAGCGGCTGGTCAACTTTGGCCCGTGGTCGTGGGGACGGCCCAATAGTCGTTGAACATGTCGGCGGCTGGCCAACATTGGCCCGGGGTCGTGGGGACGACCCAATAGTCGTCGGACTTGACGGTGGCGGGCCAATCTAGTCCCGGGGTCTTGGGGACGACCCTACAGTCGTCGGACATTTCGGCGGCTTGCCAACTTGGCCCGGGGTGGTGGGGACGACCCTATAGTCGTCGGACATGTCGGCGGCGAGCCAACCTAGTCCCGGGGTCGTGGGGACGACCCTATAGTGGTCCGACAAGTCGGCGGCGAGCCAACCTAGTCCCGGTGTCGTGGGAACGACCCTATAGTCGTCGGACATTTCGGCGGCTCGCCAACTTTGGCCCGGCGTCGTGGGACGACCCTATAGTCGTCGGAAATGTCGGCGGCTGGCCAACCTGGACCCGGGGTCGTGGGGACGACCCTATAGTCGTCGGACTTGACGGTGGCGGGCCAATCTAGTCCCGGGGTCGTGGGGACGACCCTACAGTCGTCGGACATTTCGGCGGCTTGCCAACTTTGGCCCGGCGTCGTGGGACGACCCTATAGTCGTCGGACTTGACGGTGGCGGGCCAATCTAGTCCCGGGGTCGTGGGGACGACCCTACAGTCGTCGGACATTTCGGCGGCTTGCCAACTTTGGCCCGGCGTCGTGGGACGACCCTATAGTCGTCGGACATTTCGGCGGCTTGCCATCTTTGGCCCGGGGTCGTGGGGACGACCCTATAGTCGTCGGACTTGACGGTGGCGGGCCAATCTAGTCCCGGGGTCGTGGGGACGACCCTACAGTCGTCGGACATTTCGGCGGCTTGCCAACTTTGGCCCGGCGTCGTGGGACGACCCTATAGTCGTCGGACTTGACGGTGGCGGGCCAATCTAGTCCCGGGGTCGTGGGGACGACCCTACAGTCGTCGGACATTTCGGCGGCTTGCCAACTTTGGCCCGGCGTCGTGGGACGACCCTATAGTCGTCGGACTTGACGGTGGCGGGCCAATCTAGTCCTGGGGTCGTGGGGACGACCCTATAGTCGTCGGACAAGTCGGCGGCGGGCCAAGCTTGTCCCGGGGTCGTGGGGACGACCCTATATTCGTCGGACATGACGGTGGCGGGCCAATCTAGTCCCGGGGTCGTGGGGACGACCCTATAGTCTTCGGACATGACGGTAGCGGGCCAATCTAGACCCGAGGTCCTGGGGACGACCCTATAGTCGTCGGACAAGTCGGCGGCGGGCCAAGCTTGTCCCGGGGTCGTGGGGACGACCCTATAATCGTCGGACATGACGGTGGCGGGCCAATCTAGACCCGGGGTCGTGGGGACGACCCTATAGTCGTCGGACATGTCGGCGGCTGGCCAACTTTGGCCCGGTGTCGTGGGGACGACTCTATATTCGTCGGAAATGTCGGCGGCTGGCCAACCTGGACCCGGGGTCGTGGGGACGACCCTATAGTCGTCGGACTTGGCGGTGGCGGGCCAATCTAGTCCCGGGGTCGTGGGGACGACCCTACAGTCGTCGGACATTTCGGCGGCTTGCCAACTTTGGCCCGGCGTCGTGGGACGACCCTATAGTCGTCGGACATGTCGGCGGCTGGCCAACTTTTGCCCGTGGTCGTTGGGACGACTGTTTAGTCGTCGGACATGTCGGCGGCTGGCCAATCTAGTCCCGGGGTCGTAGGTACGACCCTATACTCGTCGGACATGTCGGCGGCTGGCCAACTTTGGCCCGTGGTCGTGGGCACGATCCAATAGTCGTCGGACATGTCGGCGGCTGGCCAACTTTGGCCCGTGGTTGTGGGGACGACCCTATAGTCGTTGGACATGACGGTGGCGGGCCAATCTAGTCTCGGGGTCGTTGGGACGACCCTATAGTCGTCGGACATGCCGGCGGCTGGCCAACTTTGGCCCGTGGTCGTGGGGACGACCCTATAGTTGTCGGACACGTCGGCGGCGGGTCTACCTAGTCCCGGGGTCGTGGGCACGACCCTATAGTCGTCGGACAATTCGGCAGCTTGCCAACGTTGGCCCGGGGTCGTGGGGACGACCCTATAGTTGTCGGACACGTCGGCGGCGGGTCTACCTAGTCCCGGAGTCGTGGGGACGACCCTATAGTCGTCGGACAAGTCGGCAGCTTGCCAACTTTGGCCCGGGGTTGTGGGGACGACTCTATAGTCGTCGGACATTTCGACGGCTGGCCAGCATTGGCCCGGGGTCGTGGGGACGGCCCAATAGTCGTTGAACATGTCGGCGGCGGGCCATCCTAGCCCCGGGGTCGTGGGGACGACCCTATTGTCGTCGGACATGACGGTGGCGGGCCAATCTAGTCCCGGGGTCGTGGGGACGACCCTATAGTCGTCGGACAAGTCGGCGGCGGGCCAACCTAGTCCCGGGGTCGTGGGGATGACCCTATAGTCGTCGGACATGACGGTGGCGGGCCAGTCTAGTCCCGGGTCGTGGGGACGACCCTATAGTCGTCGGACATGTCGCCGGCTGGCCAACTTTGTCCCGTGGTCGTGGGGACGACCCTATAGTCGTCGGACAGAACGGTGGCGGGCCAATCTAGTCCCGGGGTCGTGGGGACGACCCTATAGTCGTCGGACAAGTCGGGGGCGGGCCTACCTAGTCCCGGGGTCGTGGGGACGACCCTATAGTCGTCGGATAAGTCGGCAGCTTGCCAACTTTGGCCCGGGGTCGTGGGAACGACCCTATAGTCGTCGGACAAGTCGGGGGCGAGCCCACCTAGTCCGGGGGTCGTGGGGACGACCCTATAGTCGTCGGACAAGTCGGCGGCCGGCCAACCTAGTCCGGGGGTCGTGGGGACGACCCTATAGTCGTCGGACATGACGGTGGCGGGCCAATCTAGTCCCGGGGTCGTGGGGACGACCCCATAGTCGTTGGACATGACGGTGGCGGGCCAGTCTAGTCCCGGGTCGTGGGCACGACCCTATAGTCGTCGGAAATGTCGCCGGCTGGCCAACTTTGGCCCGTGGTCGAGGGGACGAACCTATAGTCGTCGGACAAGTCGTCGGCTGTCCAGCTTTGGCCCGGGGTCGTGGGGACGACCCTATAGTCGTCGGACAAGTCGGCGGCTGTCCAGCTTTGGCCCGGGGTCGTGGGGACGACCCTATAGTCGTCGGACTTGACGGTGGCGGGCCAATCTAGTCCCGGGGTCGTGGGGACGACCCTATAGTCGTCGGACTTGACGGTGGCGGGCCAATCTATTCCCGGGGTCGTGGGGACGACCCTATAGTCCTCGGACAAGACGGTGGCGGGCCAATCTAGTCCCGGCGTCGTGGGGACGACCCTATAGTCGTCGGACAATTCGGCAGCTTGCCAACGTTGGCCCGGGGTCGTGGGGACGACCCTATAGTTGTCGGACACGTCGGCGGCGGGTCTACCTAGTCCCGGAGTCGTGGGGACGACCCTATAGTCGTCGGACAAGTCGGCAGCTTGCCAACTTTGGCCCGGGGTTGTGGGGACGACTCTATAGTCGTCGGACATTTCGGCGGCTGGCCAGCATTGGCCCGGGGTCGTGGGGACGGCCCAATAGTCGTTGAACATGTCGGCGGCGGGCCATCCTAGCCCCGGGGTCGTGGGGACGACCCTATTGTCGTCGGACATGACGGTGGCGGGCCAATCTAGTCCTGGGGTCGTGGGGACGACCCCATAGTCGTCGGACAAGTCGGCGGCTGGCCAACATTAGCCCGGGGTCGTGGGGACGACCCAATAGTCGTTGAACATGTCGGCGGCGGGCCATCCTAGCCCCGGGGTCGTGGGGACGACCCTATTGTCGTCGGACATGACGGTGGCGGGCCAATCTAGTCCTGGGGTCGTGGGGACGACCCCATAGTCGTCGGACAAGTCGGCGGCTGGCCAACTTTGGCCCGTGGTCGTGGGGACGACCCTATAGTCGTCGGACAAGTCAGCGGCTGGTCAACTTTGGCCCGTGGTCGTGGGGACGACCCTATAGTCGTCGGACAAGTCGGCAGCTTGCCAACTTTGGCCCGGGGTTGTGGGGACGACCCTATAGTCGTCGGACAAGTCGGAGGCTGGCCAACTTTTGCCCGGGGTCGTGGGGACGACCCTATAGTCGTCGGACATGACGGTGGCGGGCCAATCTAGTCCTGGGGTCGTGGGGACGACCCTATAGTCGTCGGACAAGTCGGCGGCGGGCCAAGCTTGTCCCGGGGTCGTGGGGACGACCCTATATTCGTCGGACATGACGGTGGCGGGCCAATCTAGTCCCGGGGTCGTGGGGACGACCCTATAGTCTTCGGACATGACGGTAGCGGGCCAATCTAGACCCGAGGTCCTGGGGACGACCCTATAGTCGTCGGACAAGTCGGCGGCGGGCCAAGCTTGTCCCGGGGTCGTGGGGACGACCCTATAATCGTCGGACATGACGGTGGCGGGCCAATCTAGACCCGGGGTCGTGGGGACGACCCTATAGTCGTCGGACATGTCGGCGGCTGGCCAACTTTGGCCCGGTGTCGTGGGGACGACTCTATATTCGTCGGAAATGTCGGCGGCTGGCCAACCTGGACCCGGGGTCGTGGGGACGACCCTATAGTCGTCGGACTTGGCGGTGGCGGGCCAATCTAGTCCCGGGGTCGTGGGGACGACCCTACAGTCGTCGGACATTTCGGCGGCTTGCCAACTTTGGCCCGGCGTCGTGGGACGACCCTATAGTCGTCGGACATGTCGGCGGCTGGCCAACTTTTGCCCGTGGTCGTTGGGACGACTGTTTAGTCGTCGGACATGTCGGCGGCTGGCCAATCTAGTCCCGGGGTCGTAGGTACGACCCTATACTCGTCGGACATGTCGGCGGCTGGCCAACTTTGGCCCGTGGTCGTGGGCACGATCCAATAGTCGTCGGACATGTCGGCGGCTGGCCAACTTTTGCCCGGGGTCGTGGGGACGACCCTATAGTCGTCGGACATGACGGTGGCGGGCCAATCTAGTCCTGGGGTCGTGGGGACGACCCTATAGTCGTCGGACATGCCGGCGGCTGGCCAACTTTGGCCCGTGGTCGTGGGGACGACCCTATAGTTGTCGGACACGTCGGCGGCGGGTCTACCTAGTCCCGGGGTCGTGGGCACGACCCTATAGTCGTCGGACAATTCGGCAGCTTGCCAACGTTGGCCCGGGGTCGTGGGGACGACCCTATAGTTGTCGGACACGTCGGCGGCGGGTCTACCTAGTCCCGGAGTCGTGGGGACGACCCTATAGTCGTCGGACAAGTCGGCAGCTTGCCAACTTTGGCCCGGGGTTGTGGGGACGACTCTATAGTCGTCGGACATTTCGGCGGCTGGCCAGCATTGGCCCGGGGTCGTGGGGACGGCCCAATAGTCGTTGAACATGTCGGCGGCGGGCCATCCTAGCCCCGGGGTCGTGGGGACGACCCTATTGTCGTCGGACATGACGGTGGCGGGCCAATCTAGTCCTGGGGTCGTGGGGACGACCCCATAGTCGTCGGACAAGTCGGCGGCTGGCCAACATTAGCCCGGGGTCGTGGGGACGACCCAATAGTCGTTGAACATGTCGGCGGCGGGCCATCCTAGCCCCGGGGTCGTGGGGACGACCCTATTGTCGTCGGACATGACGGTGGCGGGCCAATCTAGTCCTGGGGTCGTGGGGACGACCCCATAGTCGTCGGACAAGTCGGCGGCTGGCCAACTTTGGCCCGTGGTCGTGGGGACGACCCTATAGTCGTCGGACAAGTCAGCGGCTGGTCAACTTTGGCCCGTGGTCGTGGGGACGGCCCAATAGTCGTTGAACATGTCGGCGGCTGGCCAACATTGGCCCGGGGTCGTGGGGACGACCCAATAGTCGTCGGACTTGACGGTGGCGGGCCAATCTAGTCCCGGGGTCTTGGGGACGACCCTACAGTCGTCGGACATTTCGGCGGCTTGCCAACTTGGCCCGGGGTGGTGGGGACGACCCTATAGTCGTCGGACATGTCGGCGGCGAGCCAACCTAGTCCCGGGGTCGTGGGGACGACCCTATAGTGGTCCGACAAGTCGGCGGCGAGCCAACCTAGTCCCGGTGTCGTGGGAACGACCCTATAGTCGTCGGACATTTCGGCGGCTCGCCAACTTTGGCCCGGCGTCGTGGGACGACCCTATAGTCGTCGGAAATGTCGGCGGCTGGCCAACCTGGACCCGGGGTCGTGGGGACGACCCTATAGTCGTCGGACTTGACGGTGGCGGGCCAATCTAGTCCCGGGGTCGTGGGGACGACCCTACAGTCGTCGGACATTTCGGCGGCTTGCCAACTTTGGCCCGGCGTCGTGGGACGACCCTATAGTCGTCGGACTTGACGGTGGCGGGCCAATCTAGTCCCGGGGTCGTGGGGACGACCCTACAGTCGTCGGACATTTCGGCGGCTTGCCAACTTTGGCCCGGCGTCGTGGGACGACCCTATAGTCGTCGGACATTTCGGCGGCTTGCCATCTTTGGCCCGGGGTCGTGGGGACGACCCTATAGTCGTCGGACTTGACGGTGGCGGGCCAATCTAGTCCCGGGGTCGTGGGGACGACCCTACAGTCGTCGGACATTTCGGCGGCTTGCCAACTTTGGCCCGGCGTCGTGGGACGACCCTATAGTCGTCGGACTTGACGGTGGCGGGCCAATCTAGTCCCGGGGTCGTGGGGACGACCCTACAGTCGTCGGACATTTCGGCGGCTTGCCAACTTTGGCCCGGCGTCGTGGGACGACCCTATAGTCGTCGGACTTGACGGTGGCGGGCCAATCTAGTCCTGGGGTCGTGGGGACGACCCTATAGTCGTCGGACAAGTCGGCGGCGGGCCAAGCTTGTCCCGGGGTCGTGGGGACGACCCTATATTCGTCGGACATGACGGTGGCGGGCCAATCTAGTCCCGGGGTCGTGGGGACGACCCTATAGTCTTCGGACATGACGGTAGCGGGCCAATCTAGACCCGAGGTCCTGGGGACGACCCTATAGTCGTCGGACAAGTCGGCGGCGGGCCAAGCTTGTCCCGGGGTCGTGGGGACGACCCTATAATCGTCGGACATGACGGTGGCGGGCCAATCTAGACCCGGGGTCGTGGGGACGACCCTATAGTCGTCGGACATGTCGGCGGCTGGCCAACTTTGGCCCGGTGTCGTGGGGACGACTCTATATTCGTCGGAAATGTCGGCGGCTGGCCAACCTGGACCCGGGGTCGTGGGGACGACCCTATAGTCGTCGGACTTGGCGGTGGCGGGCCAATCTAGTCCCGGGGTCGTGGGGACGACCCTACAGTCGTCGGACATTTCGGCGGCTTGCCAACTTTGGCCCGGCGTCGTGGGACGACCCTATAGTCGTCGGACATGTCGGCGGCTGGCCAACTTTTGCCCGTGGTCGTTGGGACGACTGTTTAGTCGTCGGACATGTCGGCGGCTGGCCAATCTAGTCCCGGGGTCGTAGGTACGACCCTATACTCGTCGGACATGTCGGCGGCTGGCCAACTTTGGCCCGTGGTCGTGGGCACGATCCAATAGTCGTCGGACATGTCGGCGGCTGGCCAACTTTGGCCCGTGGTTGTGGGGACGACCCTATAGTCGTTGGACATGACGGTGGCGGGCCAATCTAGTCTCGGGGTCGTTGGGACGACCCTATAGTCGTCGGACATGCCGGCGGCTGGCCAACTTTGGCCCGTGGTCGTGGGGACGACCCTATAGTTGTCGGACACGTCGGCGGCGGGTCTACCTAGTCCCGGGGTCGTGGGCACGACCCTATAGTCGTCGGACAATTCGGCAGCTTGCCAACGTTGGCCCGGGGTCGTGGGGACGACCCTATAGTTGTCGGACACGTCGGCGGCGGGTCTACCTAGTCCCGGAGTCGTGGGGACGACCCTATAGTCGTCGGACAAGTCGGCAGCTTGCCAACTTTGGCCCGGGGTTGTGGGGACGACTCTATAGTCGTCGGACATTTCGACGGCTGGCCAGCATTGGCCCGGGGTCGTGGGGACGGCCCAATAGTCGTTGAACATGTCGGCGGCGGGCCATCCTAGCCCCGGGGTCGTGGGGACGACCCTATTGTCGTCGGACATGACGGTGGCGGGCCAATCTAGTCCTGGGGTCGTGGGGACGACCCCATAGTCGTCGGACAAGTCGGCGGCTGGCCAACATTAGCCCGGGGTCGTGGGGACGACCCAATAGTCGTTGAACATGTCGGCGGCGGGCCATCCTAGCCCCGGGGTCGTGGGGACGACCCTATTGTCGTCGGACATGACGGTGGCGGGCCAATCTAGTCCTGGGGTCGTGGGGACGACCCCATAGTCGTCGGACAAGTCGGCGGCTGGCCAACTTTGGCCCGTGGTCGTGGGGACGACCCTATAGTCGTCGGACAAGTCAGCGGCTGGTCAACTTTGGCCCGTGGTCGTGGGGACGGCCCAATAGTCGTTGAACATGTCGGCGGCTGGCCAACATTGGCCCGGGGTCGTGGGGACGACCCAATAGTCGTCGGACTTGACGGTGGCGGGCCAATCTAGTCCCGGGGTCTTGGGGACGACCCTACAGTCGTCGGACATTTCGGCGGCTTGCCAACTTGGCCCGGGGTGGTGGGGACGACCCTATAGTCGTCGGACATGTCGGCGGCGAGCCAACCTAGTCCCGGGGTCGTGGGGACGACCCTATAGTGGTCCGACAAGTCGGCGGCGAGCCAACCTAGTCCCGGTGTCGTGGGAACGACCCTATAGTCGTCGGACATTTCGGCGGCTCGCCAACTTTGGCCCGGCGTCGTGGGACGACCCTATAGTCGTCGGAAATGTCGGCGGCTGGCCAACCTGGACCCGGGGTCGTGGGGACGACCCTATAGTCGTCGGACTTGACGGTGGCGGGCCAATCTAGTCCCGGGGTCGTGGGGACGACCCTACAGTCGTCGGACATTTCGGCGGCTAGCCAACTTTGGCCCGGCGTCGTGGGACGACCCTATAGTCGTCGGACTTGACGGTGGCGGGCCAATCTAGTCCCGGGGTCGTGGGGACGACCCTACAGTCGTCGGACATTTCGGCGGCTTGCCAACTTTGGCCCGGCGTCGTGGGACGACCCTATAGTCGTCGGACATTTCGGCGGCTTGCCATCTTTGGCCCGGGGTCGTGGGGACGACCCTATAGTCGTCGGACTTGACGGTGGCGGGCCAATCTAGTCCCGGGGTCGTGGGGACGACCCTACAGTCGTCGGACATTTCGGCGGCTTGCCAACTTTGGCCCGGCGTCGTGGGACGACCCTATAGTCGTCGGACTTGACGGTGGCGGGCCAATCTAGTCCCGGGGTCGTGGGGACGACCCTACAGTCGTCGGACATTTCGGCGGCTTGCCAACTTTGGCCCGGCGTCGTGGGACGACCCTATAGTCGTCGGACTTGACGGTGGCGGGCCAATCTAGTCCTGGGGTCGTGGGGACGACCCTATAGTCGTCGGACAAGTCGGCGGCGGGCCAAGCTTGTCCCGGGGTCGTGGGGACGACCCTATATTCGTCGGACATGACGGTGGCGGGCCAATCTAGTCCCGGGGTCGTGGGGACGACCCTATAGTCTTCGGACATGACGGTAGCGGGCCAATCTAGACCCGAGGTCCTGGGGACGACCCTATAGTCGTCGGACAAGTCGGCGGCGGGCCAAGCTTGTCCCGGGGTCGTGGGGACGACCCTATAATCGTCGGACATGACGGTGGCGGGCCAATCTAGACCCGGGGTCGTGGGGACGACCCTATAGTCGTCGGACATGTCGGCGGCTGGCCAACTTTGGCCCGGTGTCGTGGGGACGACTCTATATTCGTCGGAAATGTCGGCGGCTGGCCAACCTGGACCCGGGGTCGTGGGGACGACCCTATAGTCGTCGGACTTGGCGGTGGCGGGCCAATCTAGTCCCGGGGTCGTGGGGACGACCCTACAGTCGTCGGACATTTCGGCGGCTTGCCAACTTTGGCCCGGCGTCGTGGGACGACCCTATAGTCGTCGGACATGTCGGCGGCTGGCCAACTTTTGCCCGTGGTCGTTGGGACGACTGTTTAGTCGTCGGACATGTCGGCGGCTGGCCAACCTAGACCCAGGGTCGTGGGGACGACCCTATTGTCGTCGGACATGACGGTGGCGGGCCAATCTAGTCCCGGGGTCGTAGGTACGACCCTATACTCGTCGGACATGTCGGCGGCTGGCCAACTTTGGCCCGTGGTCGTGGGCACGATCCAATAGTCGTCGGACATGTCGGCGGCTGGCCAACCTAGACCCGGGGTCGTGGAGACGACCCTATTGTCGTCGGACATGACGGTGGCGGGCCAATCTAGTCCCGGGGTCGTGGGGACGACCCTATAGTCGTCGGACAAGTCGGCGGCGGGCCAATCTAGTCCCGGGGTCGTGGGTACGGCCCTATATTCGTCGGAAATGTCGGCGGCGGGCCAACCTTGTCCCGGGGTCGTGGGGACGACCCTATAGTCGTCGGACATGTCGGCGGCTGGCCAACTTTGGCCCGGTGTCGTGGGGACGACTCTATAGTCGTCGGAAATTTCGACGGCTTGCCAACTTTGGCCCGTGGTTGTGGGGACGACCCTATAGTCGTTGGACATGACGGTGGCGGGCCAATCTAGTCCCGGGGTCGTGGGGACGGCCCTATAGTCGTCGGACAAGTCAGCGGCTGGTCAACTTTGGCCCGTGGTCGTGGGGACGGCCCAATAGTCGTTGAACATGTCGGCGGCTGGCCAACATTGGCCCGGGGTCGTGGGGACGACCCTATAGTCGTCAGACATGTCGGCGGCTGGCCAACTTTGGCCCGTGGTCGTGGGGACGGCCCAATAGTCGTCGGACATGTCGGCGGCTGGCCAACCTAGTCCCGAGGTCGTCGGACTTGACGGTGGCGGGCCAATCTAGTCCCGGGGTCGTGGGGACGACCCTATAGTCGTCGGACAAGACGGTGGCGGGACATCTTTGGCCCGGGGTCGTGGGGACGACCCTATAGTCGTCGGACATGTCGGCGGCTGACCAACTTTGGCCCGGTGTCGTGGGGACGACTCTATAGTCGTCGGACATGTCGGCTGCTGGCCACCCTTGTCCCGGGGTCGTGGGGACGACCCTATAGTCGTTGGACATGTCGGCGGCTGGCCATCTTTGGCCCGGTGTCGTGGGGACGACCCTATAGTCGTCGGACATTTCGGCGGCTTGCCAACTTTGGACCGCTGTCGTGGGGACGACTCTATAGTCGTCGGAAATGACGGCGGCTGGCCAACCTGGACCCGAGGTCGTGGGGACGACCCTATTGTCGTCGGACATGATGGTGGCGGGCCAATCTAGTCTCGGGGTCGTGGGGACGACCCTATAGTCGTCGGACATGTCGGCGGCTGGCCAACTTTGGCCCGGGGTCGTGGGGACGACCCTATAGTCGTCGGACATGTCGGCGGCTGTCCAACTTTGGCCCGTGGTTGTGGGGACGACCCTATAATCGTTGGACATGACGGTGGCGGGCCAATCTAGTCCCGGGGTCGTGGGGACGACCCTATAGTCGTCGGACAAGACGGCGGCTGGACATTATTGGCCCGGGGTCGTGGGGACGACCCTATAGTCTTCGGACATGTTGGCGGCTTGTCAGCCTAGTCCCGGGGTCGTGGGTACGACCCTATAGTCGTCGGACAAGTCGGCGGCGGGCCAACCTTGTCCCGGGGTCGTGGGGACGACCCTATAGTCGTCGGACTTGACGGTGGCGGGCCAATGTAGTCCCGGGGTCGTGGGGACAACCCTAAAGTCGTCGGACATTTCAGCGGCTTGCCAACTTTGGCCCGGGGTCGTGGGGACGACCCTATAGTCGTCGGACATTTCGGCGGCTGACCAACTTTGGCCCGGGGTCGTGGGGACGACCCTATAGTCGTCGGACATGTTGGCGGCTTGTCAGCCTAGTCCCGGGGTCGTGGGTACGGCCCTATATTCGTCGGACATGTCGGCGGCGGGCCAACCTTGTCTCGGGGTCGTGGGGACGACCCTATAGTCGTCGGACATGTCGGTGGCTGGACATCTTTGGCCCGGGGTCGTGGGGACGACCCTATAGTCGTCGGACATGTCGGCGGCTGACCAACTTTGGCCCGGTGTCGTGGGGACGACTCTATAGTCGTCGGACATGTCGGCTGCTGGCCACCCTTGTCCCGGGGTCGTGGGGACGACCCTACAGTCGTCGGACATTTCGGCGGCTCGCCAACTTTGGCCCGGGGTCGTGGGGACGACCCAATAGTCGTCGGACTTGACGGTGGCGGGCCAATCTAGTCCCGGGGTCTTGGGGACGACCCTACAGTCGTCGGACATTTCGGCGGCTTGCCAACTTGGCCCGGGGTGGTGGGGACGACCCTATAGTCGTCGGACATGTCGGCGGCTGGCCAACTTTGGCCCGTGGTCGTGGGGACGACCCAATAGTGGTCGGACATGTCGGCGGCTGGCCAACCTAGTCCCGAGGTCGTGGGGACGACCCTATAGTCGTCGGACTTGACGGTGGCGGGCCAATCTAGTCCCGGGGTCGTGGAGACGACCCTACAGTCGTCGGACATTTCGGCGGCTTGCCAACTTTGGCCCGGGGTCGTGGGACGACCCTATAGTCGTCGGACTTGACGGTAGCGGGCCAATCTAGTCCCGAGGTCGTGGGGACGACCCTATAGTCTTCGGACATGACGGTAGCGGGCCAATCTAGACCCGAGGTCGTGGGGACGACCCTATAGTAGTCGGACATGTCGGCGGCTGTCCAACTTTGGCGCGGTGTCGTGGGGACGACTCTATAGTCGTCGGACATGTCGGCAGCTGGCCAACCTAGACCCGGGGTCGTGGGGACGACCCTATTGTCGTCGGACATGACGGTGGCGGGCCAATCTAGTCCCGGGGTCGTGGGGACGACCCTATAGTCGTCGGACAAGTCGGCGGCGGGCCAAGCTTGTCCCAGGGTCGTGGGGACGACCCTATATTCGTCGGACATGACGGTGGCGGGCCAATCTAGTCCCGGGGTCGTGGGGACGACCCTATAATCGTTGGACATGACGGTGGCGGGCCAATCTAGTCCCGGGGTCGTGGGGACGACCCTATAGTCGTCGGACATTTCGGCGGCTTTCCAACTTTGGCCCGGGGTCGTGGGGACGACCCTATAGTCGTCGGACATGTCGTCGGCTGGCCAACTTTGGCCCGTGGTTGTGGGGACGACCCTATAGTCGTTGGATATGACGGTGGCGGGCCAATCTAGTCCCGGGGTCGTGGGGACGACCCTATAGTCGTCGGACATGTCGGCGGCTGGCCAACTTTGAACCGGTGTCGTGGGGACGACTCTATAGTCGTCGGAAATGTCGGCGGCTGGCCAACCTGGACCCGGAGTCGTGGGGCCGACCCTATTGTCGTCGGACATGACGGTGGCGGGCCAATCTAGTCTCGGGGTCGTGGGGACGACCCTATAGTCGTCGGACATGTCGGCGGCTGGCCAACTTTGGCCCGGGGTCGTGGGGACGACCCTATAGTCGTCGGACATGTCGACGGCTGGCCAACTTTGGCCCGTGGTTGTGGGGACGACCCTATAGTCGTTGGACATGACGGTGGCGGGCCAATCTAGTCCCGGGTTCGTAGGGACGACCCTATAGTCGTCGGACAAGACGGCGGCTGGACATCTTTGGCCCGGGGTCGTGGGGACGACCCTATAGTCGTTGGACATGACGGTGGCGGGCCAATCTAGTCCCGGGGTCGTGGGGACGATCCTATAGTCGTCGGACATGTCGGCGGCTGGCCAACTTTGGCCCGGTGTCGTGGGGACGACCCAATAGTAGTCGGACATGTCGGCGGCCGGCCAACCTAGTCCCGAGGTCGTGGGGACGACCCTATAGTCGTCGGACTTGACGGTGGCGGGCCAATCTAGTAACGAGGTCCTGGGGACGACCCTATAGTCGTCGGACTTGACGGTGGCGGGCCAATCTAGTCCCGTGGTCGTGGGGACGACCCTATAGTCTTCGGACATGACGGTAGCGGGCCAATCTAGACCCGAGATCCTGGGGACGACCCTATAGTGGTCGGACATGTCGGCGGCTGTCCAACTTTGGCCCGGGGTCGTGGGGACGATCCAATAATCGTCGGACATGTCGGCGGCTGGCCAACTTTGGCCCGTGGTGGTGGGGACGACCCTATAGTCGTTGGACATGACGGTGGCAGGCCAATCTAGTCCCGGGGTCGTGGGGACGACCCTATAGGCGTCGGACAAGACGGCGGCTGGACATCTTTGGCCCGGGGTCGTGGGGACGACCCTATAGTCGTCGGACATGTCGGCGGCTGGCCAACTTTGGCCCGTGGTTGTGGGGACGACCCTATAGTCGTTGGACATGACGGTGGCGGGCCAATCTAGTCCCGGGGTCGTGGGGACGACCCTATAGTCGTCGGACATGTCGGTGGCGGGCCAATCTAGTCCCGGGGTCGTGGGGACGACCCTACACTCGTCGGACATTTCGGCGGCTGGCCAACTTTGGCCCGTGGTTGTGGGGACGACCCTATAGTCGTTGGACATGACGGTGGCGGGCCAATCTAGTCCCGGGGTCGTGGGGACGATCCTATAGTCGTCGGACATGTCGGCGGCTGGCCATCTTTGGCCCGGTGTCGTGGGGACGACCCAATAGTAGTCGGACATGTCGGCGGCCGGCCAACCTAGTCCCGAGGTCGTGGGGACGACCCTATAGTCGTCGGACTTGACGGTGGCGGGCCATTCTAGTACCGAGGTCCTGGGGACGACCCTATAGTCGTCGGACTTGACGGTGGCGGGCCAATCTAGTCCCGTGGTCGTGGGGACGACCCTATAGTCTTCGGACATGACGGTAGCGGGCCAATCTAGACCCGAGATCCTGGGGACGACCCTATAGTAGTCGGACATGTCGGCGGCTGTCCAACTTTGGCCCGGTGTCGTGGGGACGACTCTATAGTCGTCAAACATGTCGGCGGCTGGCCAACCTAGACCCGGGGTCGTGGAGACGACCCTATTGTCGTCGGACATGACGGTGGCGGGCCAATCTAGTCCCGGGGTCGTGGGGACGACCCTATAGTCGTCGGACAAGTCGGCGGCGGGCCAAGCTTGTCCCGGGGTCGTGGGGACGACCCTATAATCGTCGGACATGACGGTGGCGGGCCGATCTAGTCCCGGGGTCGTGGGGACGACCCTATAATCGTTGGACATGACGGTGGCGGGCCAATCTAGTCCCGGGGTCGTAGGGACGACCCTATAGTCGTCGGACATGATGGCGATTGGCCAACATTGGCCCGGGGTCGTCGGGACGACCCTATAGTCGTCGGACATGTCGGCGGCAGGCCAACCTAGTCCCGGGGCGTGGGGACGACCCTATAGTCGTCGGACATTTCGGCGGCTTGCCAACTTTGGCCCGGGGTCGTGGGGACGACCCTATAGTCGTCGGACATGTCGGCGGCTGGCCAACTTTGGCCCGTGGTTGTGGGGACGACCCTATAGTCGTCGGACATGTCGGCGGCTGGCCATCTTTGGCCCGGTGTCGTGGGGACGACCCTATAGTCGTCGGACATTTCGGCGGCTTGCCAACTTTGGACCGCTGTCGTGGGGACGACTCTATAGTCGTCGGAAATGACGGCGGCTGGCCAACCTGGACCCGAGGTCGTGGGGACGACCCTATTGTCGTCGGACATGATGGTGGCGGGCCAATCTAGTCTCGGGGTCGTGGGGACGACCCTATAGTCGTCGGACATGTCGGCGGCTGGCCAACTTTGGCCCGGGGTCGTGGGGACGACCCTATAGTCGTCGGACATGTCGGCGGCTGTCCAACTTTGGCCCGTGGTTGTGGGGACGACCCTATAATCGTTGGACATGACGGTGGCGGGCCAATCTAGTCCCGGGGTCGTGGGGACGACCCTATAGTCGTCGGACAAGACGGCGGCTGGACATTATTGGCCCGGGGTCGTGGGGACGACCCTATAGTCTTCGGACATGTTGGCGGCTTGTCAGCCTAGTCCCGGGGTCGTGGGTACGACCCTATAGTCGTCGGACAAGTCGGCGGCGGGCCAACCTTGTCCCGGGGTCGTGGGGACGACCCTATAGTCGTCGGACTTGACGGTGGCGGGCCAATGTAGTCCCGGGGTCGTGGGGACAACCCTAAAGTCGTCGGACATTTCAGCGGCTTGCCAACTTTGAACCGGTGTCGTGGGGACGACTCTATAGTCGTCGGAAATGTCGGCGGCTGGCCAACCTGGACCCGGAGTCGTGGGGCCGACCCTATTGTCGTCGGACATGACGGTGGCGGGCCAATCTAGTCTCGGGGTCGTGGGGACGACCCTATAGTCGTCGGACATGTCGGCGGCTGGCCAACTTTGGCCCGGGGTCGTGGGGACGACCCTATAGTCGTCGGACATGTCGACGGCTGGCCAACTTTGGCCCGTGGTTGTGGGGACGACCCTATAGTCGTTGGATATGACGGTGGCGGGCCAATCTAGTCCCGGGGTCGTGGGGACGACCCTATAGTCGTCGGACATGTCGGCGGCTGGCCAACTTTGAACCGGTGTCGTGGGGACGACTCTACAGTCGTCGGAAATGTCGGCGGCTGGCCAACCTGGACCCGGAGTCGTGGGGCCGACCCTATTGTCGTCGGACATGACGGTGGCGGGCCAATCTAGTCTCGGGGTCGTGGGGACGACCCTATAGTCGTCGGACATGTCGGCGGCTGGCCAACTTTGGCCCGTGGTTGTGGGGACGACCCTATAGTCGTTGGACATGACGGTGGCGGGCCAATCTAGTCCCGGGTTCGTAGGGACGACCCTATAGTCGTCGGACAAGACGGCGGCTGGACATCTTTGGCCCGGGGTCGTGGGGACGACCCTATAGTCGTCGGACATGTCGGCGGCTGGCCAACTTTGGCCCGTGGTGGTGGGGACGACCCTATAGTCGTTGGACATGACGGTGGCAGGCCAATCTAGTCCCGGGGTCGTGGAGACGACCCTACAGTCGTCGGACATTTCGGCGGCTTGCCAACTTTGGCCCGGCGTCGTGGGACGACCCAATAGTGGTCGGACATGTCGGCGGCTGGCCAATCTAGTCCCGAGGTCGTGGGGACGACCCTATAGTCTTCGGACATGACGGTAGCGGGCCAATCTAGACCCGAGGTCGTGGGGACGAACCTATAGTAGTCGGACATGTCGTCGGCTGTCCAACTTTGGCGCGGTGTCGTGGGGACGACTCTATAGTCGTCGGACATGTCGGCAGCTGGCCAACGTAGACCCGGGGTCGTGGGGACGACCCTATTGTCGTCGGACATGACGGTGGCGGGCCAATCTAGTCCCGGGGTCGTGGGGACGACGCTATAGTCGTCGGACAAGTCGGCGGCGGGCCAAGCTTGTCCCGGGGTCGTGGGGACGACCCTATATTCGTCGGACATGACGGTGGCGGGCCAATCTAGTCCCGGGGTCGTAGGGACGACCCTATAGTCGTCGGACATGTTGGCGATTGGCCAACATTGGCCCGGGGTCGTCGGGACGACCCTATAGTCGTCGGCCATGACGGCGGCTGGCCAACCTAGTCCCGGGGTCGTGGGGACGACCCTATAGTCGTCGGACATGTCGGCGGCTGGCCAACTTTGGCCCGTGGATGTGGGGACGACCCTATAGTCGTTGGACATGTTGGCGGCTTGTCAGCCTAGTCCCAGGGTCGTGGGTACGACCCTATAGTCGTCGGACAAGTCGGCGGCGGGCCAACCTTGTCCCGGGGTCGTGGGGACGACCCTATAGTCGTCGGACATGTCGGCGGCTGGCCAACTTTGGCCCGGTGTCGTGGGGACGACTCTATAGTCGTCGGAAATGTCGGCGGCTGGCCAACCTGGACCCGGGGTCGTGGGGACGACCCTATTGTCGTCGGACATGACGGTGGCGGGCCAATCTAGTCTCGCGGTCGTGGGGACGACCCTATAATCGTCGGACATTACGGTGGCGGGCCAATCTAGTCCCGGGGTCGTGGGGACGACCCTATAGTCGTCGGACATGTCGGCGGCTGGCCAACTTTGGCCCGGTGTCGTGGGGACGACTCTATAGTCGTCGGAAATGTCGGCGGCTGGCCAACCTGGACCCGGGGTCGTGGGGACGACCCTATTGTCGTCGGACATGACGGTGGCGGGCCAATCTAGTCTCGCGGTCGTGGGGACGACCCGATAATCGTCGGACATGACGGTGGCGGGCCAATCTAGTCCCGAGGTCGTAGGGACGACCCTATAGTCTTCGGACATGACGGTAGCGGGCCAATCTAGACCCGAGGTCGTGGGGACGACCCTATAGTAGTCGGACATGTCGGCGGCTGTCCAACTTTGGCGCGGTGTCGTGGGGACGACTCTATAGTCGTCGGACATGTCGGCAGCTGGGCAACCTAGACCCGGCGTCGTGGGGACGACCCTATTGTCGTCGGACATGACGGTGGCGGGCCAATCTAGTCCCGGGGTCGTGGGGACGACCCTATAGTCGTCGGACAAGTCGGCGGTGGGCCAAGCTTGTCCCGGGGTCGTGGGGACGACCCTATTGTCGTCGGACATGACGGTGGCGGGCCAATCTAGTCCCGGGGTCGTGGGGACGACCCTATAGTCGTCGGACAAGTCGGCGGCGGGCCAAGCTTGTCCCGGGGTCGTGGGGACGACCCTATATTCGTCGGACATGACGGTGGCGGGCCAATCTAGTCCCGGGGTCGTGGGGACGACCCTATAATCGTTGGACATGACGGTGGCGGGCCAATCTAGTCCCGGGGTCGTAGGGACGACCCTATAGTCGTCGGACATGTTGGCGGCTTGTCAGCCTAGTCCCAGGGTCGTGGGTACGACCCTATAGTCGTCGGACAAGTCGGCGGCGGGCCAACCTTGTCCCGGGGTCGTGGGGACGACCCTATAGTCGTCGGACATGTCGGCGGCTGGCCAACTTTGGCCCGGTGTCGTGGGGACGACTCTATAGTCGTCGGAAATGTCGGCGGCTGGCCAACCTGGACCCGGGGTCGTGGGGACGACCCTATTGTCGTCGGACATGACGGTGGCGGGCCAATCTAGTCTCGCGGTCGTGGGGACGACCCTATAATCGTCGGACATGACGGTGGCGGGCCAATCTAGTCCCGGGGTCGTGGGGACGACCCTATAGTCGTCGGACATGTCGGCGGCTGGCCAACTTTGGCCCGGTGTCGTGGGGACGACTCTATAGTCGTCGGAAATGTCGGCGGCTGGCCAACCTGGACCCGGGGTCGTGGGGACGACCCTACAGTCGTCGGACATTTCGGCGGCTGGCCAACTTTGGCCCGGTGTCGTGGGGACGACTCTATAGTCGTCGGAAATGTCGGCGGCTGGCCAACCTGGACCCGGGGTCGTGGGGACGACCCTATTGTCGTCGGACATGACGGTGGCGGGCCAATCTAGTCTCGCGGTCGTGGGGACGACCCTATAATCGTCGGACATGACGGTGGCGGGCCAATCTAGTCCCGAGGTCGTAGGGACGACCCTATAGTCTTCGGACATGACGGTAGCGGGCCAATCTAGACCCGAGGTCGTGGGGACGACCCTATAGTAGTCGGACATGTCGGCGGCTGTCCAACTTTGGCGCGGTGTCGTGGGGACGACTCTATAGTCGTCGGACATGTCGGCAGCTGGGCAACCTAGACCCGGCGTCGTGGGGACGACCCTATTGTCGTCGGACATGACGGTGGCGGGCCAATCTAGTCCCGGGGTCGTGGGGACGACCCTATAGTCGTTGGACAAGTCGGCGGCGGGCCAAGCTTGTCCCGGGGTCGTGGGGACGACCCTATTGTCGTCGGACATGACGGTGGCGGGCCAATCTAGTCCCGGGGTCGTGGGGACGACCCTATAGTCGTCGGACAAGTCGGCGGCGGGCCAAGCTTGTCCCGGGGTCGTGGGGACGACCCTATTGTCGTCGGACATGACGGTGGCGGGCCAATCTAGTCCCGGGGTCGTGGGGACGACCCTATAGTCGTCGGACAAGTCGGCGGCGGGCCAAGCTTGTCCCGGGGTCGTGGGGACGACCCTATATTCGTCGGACATGACGGTGGCGGGCCAATCTAGTCCCGGGGTCGTGGGGACGACCCTATAATCGTTGGACATGACGGTGGCGGGCCAATCTAGTCCCGGGGTCGTAGGGACGACCCTATAGTCGTCGGACATGTTGGCGGCTGTCCAACTTTGGCGCGGTGTCGTGGGGACGACTCTATAGTCGTCGGACATGTCGGCAGCTGGGCAACCTAGACCCGGCGTCGTGGGGACGACCCTATTGTCGTCGGACATGACGGTGGCGGGCCAATCTAGTCCCGGGGTCGTGGGGACGACCCTATAGTCGTCGGACAAGTCGGCGGCGGGCCAAGCTTGTCCCGGGGTCGTGGGGACGACCCTATTGTCGTCGGACATGACGGTGGCGGGCCAATCTAGTCCCGGGGTCGTGGGGACGACCCTATTGTCGTCGGACATGACGGTGGCGGGCCAATCTAGTCCCGGGGTCGTGGGGACGACCCTATAGTCGTCGGACATTTCGGCGGCTTGCCAACTTTGGCCCGGGGTCGTGGGGACGACCCTACAGTCGTCGGACAAGACGGCGGCTGGACATCATTGGCCCGGGGTCGTGGGGACGACCCTATAGTCTTCGGACATGTTGGCGGCTTGTCAGCCTAGTCCCGGGGTCGTGGGTACGACCCTATAGTCGTCGGACAAGTCGGCGGCGGGCCAACCTTGTCCCGGGGTCGTGGGGACGACCCTATAGTCGTCGGACATGTCGGCGGCTGGCCAACCTGGACCCGGGGTCGTGGGGACGACCCTATTGTCGTCGGACATGACGGTAGCGGGCCAATCTAGTCTCGGGGTCGTGGGGACGACCCTATAGTCGTCGGACCTGTCGGCGGCTGGCCAACTTTGGCCCGGGGTCGTGGGGACGATCCAATAATCGTCGGACATGTCGGCGGCTGGCCAACTTTGGCCCGTGGTGGTGGGGACGACCCTATAGTCGTTGGACATGACGGTGGCAGGCCAATCTAGTCCCGGGGTCGTGGGGACGACCCTATAGTCGTCGGACATGTCGGCGGCTGGCCAACTTTGGCCCGGTGTCGTGGGGACGACTCTATAGTCGTCGGAAATGTCGGCTGCTGGCCAACCTGGAACCGGGGTCGTGGGGACGACCCTATTGTCGTCGGACATGACGGTAGCGGGCCAATCTAGTCTCGGGGTCGTGGGGACAACCCTATAGTCGTCGGACATGTCGGCGGCTGGCCAACTTTGGCCCGGGGTCGTGGGGACGATCCAATAATCGTCGGACATGTCGGCGGCTGGCCAACTTTGGCCCGTCGTGGTGGGGACGACCCTATAGTCGTTGGACATGACGGTGGCGGGCCAATCTAGTCCCGGGGTCGTGGGGACGACCCTATAGTCGTCGGACATGTCGGCGGGGGGCCAACTTTGGCCCGGTGTCGTGGGGACGACTCTATAGTCGTCGGAAATGTCGGCTGCTGGCCAACCTGGACCCGGGGTCGTGGGGACGACCCTATTGTCGTCGGACATGACGGTAGCGGGCCAATCTAGTCTCGGGGTCGTGGGGACGACCCTATAGTCGTCGGACATGTCGGCGGCTGGCCAACTTTGGCCCGGGGTCGTGGGGACGATCCAATAATCGTCGGACATGTCGGCGGCTGGCCAACTTTGGCCCGTCGTGGTGGGGACGACCCTATAGTCGTTGGACATGACGGTGGCGGGCCAATCTAGTCCCGGGGTCGTGGGGACGACCCTATAGGTGTCGGACAAGACGGCGGCTGGACATCCTTGGCCCGGGGTCGTGGGGACGACCCTATAGTCGTCGGACATGTCGGCGGCTGGCCAACATTGGCCCGTGGTCGTGGGGACGACCCAATAGTGGTCGGACATGTCGGCGGCTGGCCAACCTAGTCCCGAGGTCGTGGGGACGACCCTATAGTCGTCGGACTTGACGGTGGCGGGCCAATCTAGTCCCGGGGTCGTGGAGACGACCCTACAGTCGTCGGACATTTCGGCGGCTTGCCAACTTTGGCCCGGCGTCGTGGGACGACCCAATAGTGGTCGGACATGTCGGCGGCTGGCCAATCTAGTCCCGAGGTCGTGGGGACGACCCTATAGTCTTCGGACATGACGGTAGCGGGCCAATCTAGACCCGAGGTCGTGGGGACGACCCTATAGTAGTCGGACATGTCGTCGGCTGTCCAACTTTGGCGCGGTGTCGTGGGGACGACTCTATAGTCGTCGGACATGTCGGCAGCTGGCCAACGTAGACCCGGGGTCGTGGGGACGACCCTATTGTCGTCGGACATGACGGTGGCGGGCCAATCTAGTCCCGGGGTCGTGGGGACGACGCTATAGTCGTCGGACAAGTCGGCGGCGGGCCAAGCTTGTCCCGGGGTCGTGGGGACGACCCTATATTCGTCGGACATGACGGTGGCGGGCCAATCTAGTCCCGGGGTCGTAGGGACGACCCTATAGTCGTCGGACATGTTGGCGATTGGCCAACATTGGCCCGGGGTCGTCGGGACGACCCTATAGTCGTCGGCCATGACGGCGGCTGGCCAACCTAGTCCCGGGGTCGTGGGGACGACCCTATAGTCGTCGGACATGTCGGCGGCTGGCCAACTTTGGCCCGTAGATGTGGGGACGACCCTATAGTCGTTGGACATGTTGGCGGCTTGTCAGCCTAGTCCCAGGGTCGTGGGTACGACCCTATAGTCGTCGGACAAGTCGGCGGCGGGCCAACCTTGTCCCGGGGTCGTGGGGACGACCCTATAGTCGTCGGACATGTCGGCGGCTGGCCAACTTTGGCCCGGTGTCGTGGGGACGACTCTATAGTCGTCGGAAATGTCGGCGGCTGGCCAACCTGGACCCGGGGTCGTGGGGACGACCCTATTGTCGTCGGACATGACGGTGGCGGGCCAATCTAGTCTCGCGGTCGTGGGGACGACCCTATAATCGTCGGACATGACGGTGGCGGGCCAATCTAGTCCCGGGGTCGTGGGGACGACCCTATAGTCGTCGGACATGTCGGCGCCTGGCCAACTTTGGCCCGGTGTCGTGGGGACGACTCTATAGTCGTCGGAAATGTCGGCGGCTGGCCAACCTGGACCCGGGGTCGTGGGGACGACCCTACAGTCGTCGGACATTTCGGCGGCTGGCCAACTTTGGCCCGGTGTCGTGGGGACGACTCTATAGTCGTCGGAAATGTCGGCGGCTGGCCAACCTGGACCCGGGGTCGTGGGGACGACCCTATTGTCGTCGGACATGACGGTGGCGGGCCAATCTAGTCTCGCGGTCGTGGGGACGACCCTATAATCGTCGGACATGACGGTGGCGGGCCAATCTAGTCCCGAGGTCGTAGGGACGACCCTATAGTCTTCGGACATGACGGTAGCGGGCCAATCTAGACCCGAGGTCGTGGGGACGACCCTATAGTAGTCGGACATGTCGGCGGCTGTCCAACTTTGGCGCGGTGTCGTGGGGACGACTCTATAGTCGTCGGACATGTCGGCAGCTGGGCAACCTAGACCCGGCGTCGTGGGGACGACCCTATTGTCGTCGGACATGACGGTGGCGGGCCAATCTAGTCCCGGGGTCGTGGGGACGACCCTATAGTCGTCGGACAAGTCGGCGGCGGGCCAAGCTTGTCCCGGGGTCGTGGGGACGACCCTATTGTCGTCGGACATGACGGTGGCGGGCCAATCTAGTCCCGGGGTCGTGGGGACGACCCTATAGTCGTCGGACAAGTCGGCGGCGGGCCAAGCTTGTCCCGGGGTCGTGGGGACGACCCTATATTCGTCGGACATGACGGTGGCGGGCCAATCTAGTCCCGGGGTCGTGGGGACGACCCTATAATCGTTGGACATGACGGTGGCGGGCCAATCTAGTCCCGGGGTCGTAGGGACGACCCTATAGTCGTCGGACATGTTGGCGATTGGCCAACATTGGCCCGGGGTCGTCGGGACGACCCTATAGTCGTCGGACATGTCGGCGGCTGGCCGACCTAGTCCCGGGGTCGTGGGGACGACCCTATAGTCGTCGGACATTTCGGCGGCTTGCCAACTTTGGCCCGGGGTCGTGGGGACGACCCTATAGTCGTCGGACATGTCGGCGGCTGGCCAACTTTGGCCCGTGGTTGTGGGGACGACCCTATAGTCGTTGGACATGACGTTGGCGGGCCAATCTAGTCCCGGGGTCGTGGGGACGACCCTATAGTCGTCGGACATGTCGGCGGCTGGCCAACTTTGGACCGGTGTCGTGGGGACGACTCTATAGTCGTCGGAAATGACGGCGGCTGGCCAACCTGGACCCGAGGTCGTGGGGACGACCCTATTGTCGTCGGACATGATGGTGGCGGGCCAATCTAGTCTCGGGGTCGTGGGGACGACCCTATAGTCGTCGGACATGTCGGCGGCTGGCCAACTTTGGCCCGGGGTCGTGGGGACGACCCTATAGTCGTCGGACATGTCGGCGGCTGTCCAACTTTGGCCCGTGGTTGTGGGGACGACCCTATAATCGTTGGACATGACGGTGGCGGGCCAATCTAGTCCCGGGGTCGTGGGGACGACCCTATAGTCGTCGGACAAGACGGCGGCTGGACATTATTGGCCCGGGGTCGTGGGGACGACCCTATAGTCTTCGGACATGTTGGCGGCTTGTCAGCCTAGTCCCGGGGTCGTGGGTACGACCCTATAGTCGTCGGACAAGTCGGCGGCGGGCCAACCTTGTCCCGGGGTCGTGGGGACGACCCTATAGTCGTCGGACTTGACGGTGGCGGGCCAATGTAGTCCCGGGGTCGTGGGGACAACCCTAAAGTCGTCGGACATTTCAGCGGCTTGCCAACTTTGGCCCGGGGTCGTGGGGACGACCCTATAGTCGTCGGACATTTCGGCGGCTGACCAACTTTGGCCCGGGGTCGTGGGGACGACCCTATAGTCGTCGGACATGTTGGCGGCTTGTCAGCCTAGTCCCGGGGTCGTGGGTACGGCCCTATATTCGTCGGACATGTCGGCGGCGGGCCAACCTTGTCTCGGGGTCGTGGGGACGACCCTATAATCGTCGGACATGTCGGCGGCTGGCCAACTTTGGCCCGGTGTCGTGGGGACGACTCTATAGTCGTCGGAAATGTCGGCGGCTGGCCAACCTGGACCCGGGGTCGTGGGGACGACCCTATTGTCGTCGGACATGACGGTAGCGGGCCAATCTAGTCTCGGGGTCGTGGGGACGACCCTATAGTCGTCGGACATGTCGGCGGCTGGCCAACTTTGGCCCGGGGTCGTGGGGACGATCCAATAATCGTCGGACATGTCGGCGGCTGGCCAACTTTGGCCCGTGGAGGTGGGGACGACCCTATAGTCGTTGGACATGACGGTGGCGGGCCAATCTAGTCCCGGGGTCGTGGGGACGACCCTATAGGTGTCGGACAAGACGGCGGCTGGACATCCTTGGCCCGGGGTCGTGGGGACGACCCTATAGTCGTCGGACATGTCGGCGGCTGGCCAACATTGGCCCGTGGTCGTGGGGACGACCCAATAGTGGTCGGACATGTCGGCGGCTGGCCAACCTAGTCCCGAGGTCGTGGGGACGACCCTATAGTCGTCGGACTTGACGGTGGCGGGCCAGTCTAGTCCCGGGGTCGTGGAGACGACCCTACAGTCGTCGGACATTTCGGCGGCTTGCCAACTTTGGCCCGGCGTCGTGGGACGACCCAATAGTGGTCGGACATGTCGGCGGCTGGCCAATCTAGTCCCGAGGTCGTGGGGACGACCCTATAGTCTTCGGACATGACGGTAGCGGGCCAATCTAGACCCGAGGTCGTGGGGACGACCCTATAGTAGTCGGACATGTCGTCGGCTGTCCAACTTTGGCGCGGTGTCGTGGGGACGACTCTATAGTCGTCGGACATGTCGGCAGCTGGCCAACGTAGACCCGGGGTCGTGGGGACGACCCTATTGTCGTCGGACATGACGGTGGCGGGCCAATCTAGTCCCGGGGTCGTGGGGACGACGCTATAGTCGTCGGACAAGTCGGCGGCGGGCCAAGCTTGTCCCGGGGTCGTGGGGACGACCCTATATTCGTCGGACATGACGGTGGCGGGCCAATCTAGTCCCGGGGTCGTAGGGACGACCCTATAGTCGTCGGACATGTTGGCGATTGGCCAACATTGGCCCGGGGTCGTCGGGACGACCCTATAGTCGTCGGACATGTCGGCGGCTGGCCAACTTTGGCCCGTGGATGTGGGGACGACCCTATAGTCGTTGGACATGTTGGCGGCTTGTCAGCCTAGTCCCAGGGTCGTGGGTACGACCCTATAGTCGTCGGACAAGTCGGCGGCGGGCCAACCTTGTCCCGGGGTCGTGGGGACGACCCTATAGTCGTCGGACATGTCGGCGGCTGGCCAACTTTGGCCCGGTGTCGTGGGGACGACTCTATAGTCGTCGGACATGTCGGCAGCTGGCCAACGTAGACCCGGGGTCGTGGGGACGACCCTATTGTCGTCGGACATGACGGTGGCGGGCCAATCTAGTCCCGGGGTCGTGGGGACGACCCTATAGTCGTCGGACAAGTCGGCGGCGGGCCAAGTTTGTCCCGGGGTCGTGGGGACGTCCCTATATTCGTCGGACATGACGGTGGCGGGCCAATCTAGTCCCGGGGTCGTGGGGACGACCCTATAATCGTTGGACATGACGGTGGCGGGCCAATCTAGTCCCGGGGTCGTAGGGACGACCCTATAGTCGTCGGACATGTTGGCGGCTTGTCAGCCTAGTCCCAGGGTCGTGGGTACGACCCTATAGTCGTCGGACAAGTCGGCGGCGGGCCAACCTTGTCCCGGGGTCGTGGGGACGACCCTATAGTCGTCGGACATGTCGGCGGCTGGCCAACTTTGGCCCGGTGTCGTGGGGACGACTCTATAGTCGTCGGAAATGTCGGCGGCTGGCCAACCTGGACCCGGGGTCGTGGGGACGACCCTATTGTCGTCGGACATGACGGTGGCGGGCCAATCTAGTCTCGCGGTCGTGGGGACGACCCTATAATCGTCGGACATGACGGTGGCGGGCCAATCTAGTCCCGGGGTCGTGGGGACGACCCTATAGTCGTCGGACATGTCGGCGGCTGGCCAACTTTGGCCCGGTGTCGTGGGGACGACTCTATAGTCGTCGGAAATGTCGGCGGCAGGCCAACCTGGACCCGGGGTCGTGGGGACGACCCTATAGTAGTCGGACATGTCGGCGGCTGTCCAACTTTGGCGCGGTGTCGTGGGGACGACTCTATAGTCGTCGGACATGTCGGCAGCTGGGCAACCTAGACCCGGCGTCGTGGGGACGACCCTATTGTCGTCGGACATGACGGTGGCGGGCCAATCTAGTCCCGGGGTCGTGGGGACGACCCTATAGTCGTCGGACAAGTCGGCGGCGGGCCAAGCTTGTCCCGGGGTCGTGGGGACGACCCTATAATCGTTGGACATGACGGTGGCGGGCCAATCTAGTCCCGGGGTCGTAGGGACGACCCTATAGTCGTCGGACATGTTGGCGATTGGCCAACATTGGCCCGGGGTCGTCGGGACGACCCTATAGTCGTCGGACATGTCGGCGGCTGGCCGACCTAGTCCCGGGGTCGTGGGGACGACCCTATAGTCGTCGGACATTTCGGCGGCTTGCCAACTTTGGCCCGGGGTCGTGGGGACGACCCTATAGTCGTCGGACATGTCGGCGGCTGGCCAACTTTGGCCCGTGGTTGTGGGGACGACCCTATAGTCGTTGGACATGACGTTGGCGGGCCAATCTAGTCCCGGGGTCGTGGGGACGACCCTATAGTCGTCGGACATGTCGGCGGCTGGCCAACTTTGGACCGGTGTCGTGGGGACGACTCTATAGTCGTCGGAAATGACGGCGGCTGGCCAACCTGGACCCGAGGTCGTGGGGACGACCCTATTGTCGTCGGACATGATGGTGGCGGGCCAATCTAGTCTCGGGGTCGTGGGGACGACCCTATAGTCGTCGGACATGTCGGCGGCTGGCCAATTTTGGCCCGGGGTCGTGGGGACGACCCTATAGTCGTCGGACATGTCGGCGGCTGTCCAACTTTGGCCCGTGGTTGTGGGGACGACCCTATAATCGTTGGACATGACGGTGGCGGGCCAATCTAGTCCCGGGGTCGTGGGTACGACCCTATAGTCGTCGGACAAGACGGCGGCTGGACATTATTGGCCCGGGGTCGTGGGGACGACCCTATAGTCTTCGGACATGTTGGCGGCTTGTCAGCCTAGTCCCGGGGTCGTGGGTACGACCCTATAGTCGTCGGACAAGTCGGCGGCGGGCCAACCTTGTCCCGGGGTCGTGGGGACGACCCTATAGTCGTCGGACTTGACGGTGGCGGGCCAATGTAGTCCCGGGGTCGTGGGGACAACCCTAAAGTCGTCGGACATTTCAGCGGCTTGCCAACTTTGGCCCGGGGTCGTGGGGACGACCCTATAGTCGTCGGACATTTCGGCGGCTGACCAACTTTGGCCCGGGGTCGTGGGGACGACCCTATAGTCGTCGGACATGTTGGCGGCTTGTCAGCCTAGTCCCGGGGTCGTGGGTACGGCCCTATATTCGTCGGACATGTCGGCGGCGGGCCAACCTTGTCTCGGGGTCGTGGGGACGACCCTATAATCGTCGGACATGTCGGCGGCTGGCCAACTTTGGCCCGGTGTCGTGGGGACGACTCTATAGTCGTCGGAAATGTCGGCGGCTGGCCAACCTGGACCCGGGGTCGTGGGGACGACCCTATTGTCGTCGGACATGACGGTAGCGGGCCAATCTAGTCTCGGGGTCGTGGGGACGACCCTATAGTCGTCGGACATGTCGGCGGCTGGCCAACTTTGGCCCGGGGTCGTGGGGACGATCCAATAATCGTCGGACATGTCGGCGGCTGGCCAACTTTGGCCCGTGGAGGTGGGGACGACCCTATAGTCGTTGGACATGACGGTGGCGGGCCAATCTAGTCCCGGGGTCGTGGGGACGACCCTATAGGTGTCGGACAAGACGGCGGCTGGACATCCTTGGCCCGGGGTCGTGGGGACGACCCTATAGTCGTCGGACATGTCGGCGGCTGGCCAACATTGGCCCGTGGTCGTGGGGACGACCCAATAGTGGTCGGACATGTCGGCGGCTGGCCAACCTAGTCCCGAGGTCGTGGGGACGACCCTATAGTCGTCGGACTTGACGGTGGCGGGCCAGTCTAGTCCCGGGGTCGTGGAGACGACCCTACAGTCGTCGGACATTTCGGCGGCTTGCCAACTTTGGCCCGGCGTCGTGGGACGACCCAATAGTGGTCGGACATGTCGGCGGCTGGCCAATCTAGTCCCGAGGTCGTGGGGACGACCCTATAGTCTTCGGACATGACGGTAGCGGGCCAATCTAGACCCGAGGTCGTGGGGACGACCCTATAGTAGTCGGACATGTCGTCGGCTGTCCAACTTTGGCGCGGTGTCGTGGGGACGACTCTATAGTCGTCGGACATGTCGGCAGCTGGCCAACGTAGACCCGGGGTCGTGGGGACGACCCTATTGTCGTCGGACATGACGGTGGCGGGCCAATCTAGTCCCGGTGTCGTGGGGACGACGCTATAGTCGTCGGACAAGTCGGCGGCGGGCCAAGCTTGTCCCGGGGTCGTGGGGACGACCCTATATTCGTCGGACATGACGGTGGCGGGCCAATCTAGTCCCGGGGTCGTAGGGACGACCCTATAGTCGTCGGACATGTTGGCGATTGGCCAACATTGGCCCGGGGTCGTCGGGACGACCCTATAGTCGTCGGACATGTCGGCGGCTGGCCAACTTTGGCCCGTGGATGTGGGGACGACCCTATAGTCGTTGGACATGTTGGCGGCTTGTCAGCCTAGTCCCAGGGTCGTGGGTACGACCCTATAGTCGTCGGACAAGTCGGCGGCGGGCCAACCTTGTCCCGGGGTCGTGGGGACGACCCTATAGTCGTCGGACATGTCGGCGGCTGGCCAACTTTGGCCCGGTGTCGTGGGGACGACTCTATAGTCGTCGGACATGTCGGCAGCTGGCCAACGTAGACCCGGGGTCGTGGGGACGACCCTATTGTCGTCGGACATGACGGTGGCGGGCCAATCTAGTCCCGGGGTCGTGGGGACGACCCTATAGTCGTCGGACAAGTCGGCGGCGGGCCAAGTTTGTCCCGGGGTCGTGGGGACGACCCTATATTCGTCGGACATGACGGTGGCGGGCCAATCTAGTCCCGGGGTCGTGGGGACGACCCTATAATCGTTGGACATGACGGTGGCGGGCCAATCTAGTCCCGGGGTCGTAGGGACGACCCTATAGTCGTCGGACATGTTGGCGGCTTGTCAGCCTAGTCCCAGGGTCGTGGGTACGACCCTATAGTCGTCGGACAAGTCGGCGGCGGGCCAACCTTGTCCCGGGGTCGTGGGGACGACCCTATAGTCGTCGGACATGTCGGCGGCTGGCCAACTTTGGCCCGGTGTCGTGGGGACGACTCTATAGTCGTCGGAAATGTCGGCGGCTGGCCAACCTGGACCCGGGGTCGTGGGGACGACCCTATTGTCGTCGGACATGACGGTGGCGGGCCAATCTAGTCTCGCGGTCGTGGGGACGACCCTATAATCGTCGGACATGACGGTGGCGGGCCAATCTAGTCCCGGGGTCGTGGGGACGACCCTATAGTCGTCGGACATGTCGGCGGCTGGCCAACTTTGGCCCGGTGTCGTGGGGACGACTCTATAGTCGTCGGAAATGTCGGCGGCTGGCCAACCTGGACCCGGGGTCGTGGGGACGACCCTATAGTAGTCGGACATGTCGGCGGCTGTCCAACTTTGGCGCGGTGTCGTGGGGACGACTCTATAGTCGTCGGACATGTCGGCAGCTGGGCAACCTAGACCCGGCGTCGTGGGGACGACCCTATTGTCGTCGGACATGACGGTGGCGGGCCAATCTAGTCCCGGGGTCGTGGGGACGACCCTATAGTCGTCGGACAAGTCGGCGGCGGGCCAAGCTTGTCCCGGGGTCGTGGGGACGACCCTAAAATCGTTGGACATGACGGTGGCGGGCCAATCTAGTCCCGGGGTCGTAGGGACGACCCTATAGTCGTCGGACATGTTGGCGATTGGCCAACATTGGCCCGGGGTCGTCGGGACGACCCTATAGTCGTCGGACATGTCGGCGGCTGGCCGACCTAGTCCCGGGGTCGTGGGGACGACCCTATAGTCGTCGGACATTTCGGCGGCTTGCCAACTTTGGCCCGGGGTCGTGGGGACGACCCTATAGTCGTCGGACATGTCGGCGGCTGGCCAACTTTGGCCCGTGGTTGTGGGGACGACCCTATAGTCGTTGGACATGACGTTGGCGGGCCAATCTAGTCCCGGGGTCGTGGGGACGACCCTATAGTCGTCGGACATGTCGGCGGCTGGCCAACTTTGGACCGGTGTCGTGGGGACGACTCTATAGTCGTCGGAAATGACGGCGGCTGGCCAACCTGGACCCGAGGTCGTGGGGACGACCCTATTGTCGTCGGACATGATGGTGGCGGGCCAATCTAGTCTCGGGGTCGTGGGGACGACCCTATAGTCGTCGGACATGTCGGCGGCTGGCCAACTTTGGCCCGGGGTCGTGGGGACGACCCTATAGTCGTCGGACATGTCGGCGGCTGTCCAACTTTGGCCCGTGGTTGTGGGGACGACCCTATAATCGTTGGACATGACGGTGGCGGGCCAATCTAGTCCCGGGGTCGTGGGGACGACCCTATAGTCGTCGGACAAGACGGCGGCTGGACATTATTGGCCCGGGGTCGTGGGGACGACCCTATAGTCTTCGGACATGTTGGCGGCTTGTCAGCCTAGTCCCGGGGTCGTGGGTACGACCCTATAGTCGTCGGACAAGTCGGCGGCGGGCCAACCTTGTCCCGGGGTCGTGGGGACGACCCTATAGTCGTCGGACTTGACGGTGGCGGGCCAATGTAGTCCCGGGGTCGTGGGGACAACCCTAAAGTCGTCGGACATTTCAGCGGCTTGCCAACTTTGGCCCGGGGTCGTGGGGACGACCCTATAGTCGTCGGACATTTCGGCGGCTGACCAACTTTGGCCCGGGGTCGTGGGGACGACCCTATAGTCGTCGGACATGTTGGCGGCTTGTCAGCCTAGTCCCGGGGTCGTGGGTACGGCCCTATATTCGTCGGACATGTCGGCGGCGGGCCAACCTTGTCTCGGGGTCGTGGGGACGACCCTATAATCGTCGGACATGTCGGCGGCTGGCCAACTTTGGCCCGGTGTCGTGGGGACGACCCTATAGTAGTCGGACATGTCGTCGGCTGTCCAACTTTGGCGCGGTGTCGTGGGGACGACTCTATAGTCGTCGGACATGTCGGCAGCTGGCCAACGTAGACCCGGGGTCGTGGGGACGACCCTATTGTCGTCGGACATGACGGTGGCGGGCCAATCTAGTCCCGGGGTCGTGGGGACGACGCTATAGTCGTCGGACAAGTCGGCGGCGGGCCAAGCTTGTCCCGGGGTCGTGGGGACGACCCTATATTCGTCGGACATGACGGTGGCGGGCCAATCTAGTCCCGGGGTCGTAGGGACGACCCTATAGTCGTCGGACATGTTGGCGATTGGCCAACATTGGCCCGGGGTCGTCGGGACGACCCTATAGTCGTCGGACATGTCGGCGGCTGGCCAACTTTGGCCCGTGGAGGTGGGGACGACCCTATAGTCGTTGGACATGACGGTGGCGGGCCAATCTAGTCCCGGGGTCGTGGGGACGACCCTATAGGTGTCGGACAAGACGGCGGCTGGACATCCTTGGCCCGGGGTCGTGGGGACGACCCTATAGTCGTCGGACATGTCGGCGGCTGGCCAACATTGGCCCGTGGTCGTGGGGACGACCCAATAGTGGTCGGACATGTCGGCGGCTGGCCAACCTAGTCCCGAGGTCGTGGGGACGACCCTATAGTCGTCGGACTTGACGGTGGCGGGCCAGTCTAGTCCCGGGGTCGTGGAGACGACCCTACAGTCGTCGGACATTTCGGCGGCTTGCCAACTTTGGCCCGGCGTCGTGGGACGACCCAATAGTGGTCGGACATGTCGGCGGCTGGCCAATCTAGTCCCGAGGTCGTGGGGACGACCCTATAGTCTTCGGACATGACGGTAGCGGGCCAATCTAGACCCGAGGTCGTGGGGACGACCCTATAGTAGTCGGACATGTCGTCGGCTGTCCAACTTTGGCGCGGTGTCGTGGGGACGACTCTATAGTCGTCGGACATGTCGGCAGCTGGCCAACGTAGACCCGGGGTCGTGGGGACGACCCTATTGTCGTCGGACATGACGGTGGCGGGCCAATCTAGTCCCGGTGTCGTGGGGACGACGCTATAGTCGTCGGACAAGTCGGCGGCGGGCCAAGCTTGTCCCGGGGTCGTGGGGACGACCCTATATTCGTCGGACATGACGGTGGCGGGCCAATCTAGTCCCGGGGTCGTAGGGACGACCCTATAGTCGTCGGACATGTTGGCGATTGGCCAACATTGGCCCGGGGTCGTCGGGACGACCCTATAGTCGTCGGACATGTCGGCGGCTGGCCAACTTTGGCCCGTGGATGTGGGGACGACCCTATAGTCGTTGGACATGTTGGCGGCTTGTCAGCCTAGTCCCAGGGTCGTGGGTACGACCCTATAGTCGTCGGACAAGTCGGCGGCGGGCCAACCTTGTCCCGGGGTCGTGGGGACGACCCTATAGTCGTCGGACATGTCGGCGGCTGGCCAACTTTGGCCCGGTGTCGTGGGGACGACTCTATAGTCGTCGGACATGTCGGCAGCTGGCCAACGTAGACCCGGGGTCGTGGGGACGACCCTATTGTCGTCGGACATGACGGTGGCGGGCCAATCTAGTCCCGGGGTCGTGGGGACGACCCTATAGTCGTCGGACAAGTCGGCGGCGGGCCAAGTTTGTCCCGGGGTCGTGGGGACGACCCTATATTCGTCGGACATGACGGTGGCGGGCCAATCTAGTCCCGGGGTCGTGGGGACGACCCTATAATCGTTGGACATGACGGTGGCGGGCCAATCTAGTCCCGGGGTCGTAGGGACGACCCTATAGTCGTCGGACATGTTGGCGGCTTGTCAGCCTAGTCCCAGGGTCGTGGGTACGACCCTATAGTCGTCGGACAAGTCGGCGGCGGGCCAACCTTGTCCCGGGGTCGTGGGGACGACCCTATAGTCGTCGGACATGTCGGCGGCTGGCCAACTTTGGCCCGGTGTCGTGGGGACGACTCTATAGTCGTCGGAAATGTCGGCGGCTGGCCAACCTGGACCCGGGGTCGTGGGGACGACCCTATTGTCGTCGGACATGACGGTGGCGGGCCAATCTAGTCTCGCGGTCGTGGGGACGACCCTATAATCGTCGGACATGACGGTGGCGGGCCAATCTAGTCCCGGGGTCGTGGGGACGACCCTATAGTCGTCGGACATGTCGGCGGCTGGCCAACTTTGGCCCGGTGTCGTGGGGACGACTCTATAGTCGTCGGAAATGTCGGCGGCTGGCCAACCTGGACCCGGGGTCGTGGGGACGACCCTATAGTAGTCGGACATGTCGGCGGCTGTCCAACTTTGGCGCGGTGTCGTGGGGACGACTCTATAGTCGTCGGACATGTCGGCAGCTGGGCAACCTAGACCCGGCGTCGTGGGGACGACCCTATTGTCGTCGGACATGACGGTGGCGGGCCAATCTAGTCCCGGGGTCGTGGGGACGACCCTATAGTCGTCGGACAAGTCGGCGGCGGGCCAAGCTTGTCCCGGGGTCGTGGGGACGACCCTAAAATCGTTGGACATGACGGTGGCGGGCCAATCTAGTCCCGGGGTCGTAGGGACGACCCTATAGTCGTCGGACATGTTGGCGATTGGCCAACATTGGCCCGGGGTCGTCGGGACGACCCTATAGTCGTCGGACATGTCGGCGGCTGGCCGACCTAGTCCCGGGGTCGTGGGGACGACCCTATAGTCGTCGGACATTTCGGCGGCTTGCCAACTTTGGCCCGGGGTCGTGGGGACGACCCTATAGTCGTCGGACATGTCGGCGGCTGGCCAACTTTGGCCCGTGGTTGTGGGGACGACCCTATAGTCGTTGGACATGACGTTGGCGGGCCAATCTAGTCCCGGGGTCGTGGGGACGACCCTATAGTCGTCGGACATGTCGGCGGCTGGCCAACTTTGGACCGGTGTCGTGGGGACGACTCTATAGTCGTCGGAAATGACGGCGGCTGGCCAACCTGGACCCGAGGTCGTGGGGACGACCCTATTGTCGTCGGACATGATGGTGGCGGGCCAATCTAGTCTCGGGGTCGTGGGGACGACCCTATAGTCGTCGGACATGTCGGCGGCTGGCCAACTTTGGCCCGGGGTCGTGGGGACGACCCTATAGTCGTCGGACATGTCGGCGGCTGTCCAACTTTGGCCCGTGGTTGTGGGGACGACCCTATAATCGTTGGACATGACGGTGGCGGGCCAATCTAGTCCCGGGGTCGTGGGGACGACCCTATAGTCGTCGGACAAGACGGCGGCTGGACATTATTGGCCCGGGGTCGTGGGGACGACCCTATAGTCTTCGGACATGTTGGCGGCTTGTCAGCCTAGTCCCGGGGTCGTGGGTACGACCCTATAGTCGTCGGACAAGTCGGCGGCGGGCCAACCTTGTCCCGGGGTCGTGGGGACGACCCTATAGTCGTCGGACTTGACGGTGGCGGGCCAATGTAGTCCCGGGGTCGTGGGGACAACCCTAAAGTCGTCGGACATTTCAGCGGCTTGCCAACTTTGGCCCGGGGTCGTGGGGACGACCCTATAGTCGTCGGACATTTCGGCGGCTGACCAACTTTGGCCCGGGGTCGTGGGGACGACCCTATAGTCGTCGGACATGTTGGCGGCTTGTCAGCCTAGTCCCGGGGTCGTGGGTACGGCCCTATATTCGTCGGACATGTCGGCGGCGGGCCAACCTTGTCTCGGGGTCGTGGGGACGACCCTATAATCGTCGGACATGTCGGCGGCTGGCCAACTTTGGCCCGGTGTCGTGGGGACGACCCTATAGTAGTCGGACATGTCGTCGGCTGTCCAACTTTGGCGCGGTGTCGTGGGGACGACTCTATAGTCGTCGGACATGTCGGCAGCTGGCCAACGTAGACCCGGGGTCGTGGGGACGACCCTATTGTCGTCGGACATGACGGTGGCGGGCCAATCTAGTCCCGGGGTCGTGGGGACGACGCTATAGTCGTCGGACAAGTCGGCGGCGGGCCAAGCTTGTCCCGGGGTCGTGGGGACGACCCTATATTCGTCGGACATGACGGTGGCGGGCCAATCTAGTCCCGGGGTCGTAGGGACGACCCTATAGTCGTCGGACATGTTGGCGATTGGCCAACATTGGCCCGGGGTCGTCGGGACGACCCTATAGTCGTCGGACATGTCGGCGGCTGGCCAACTTTGGCCCGTGGATGTGGGGACGACCCTATAGTCGTTGGACATGTTGGCGGCTTGTCAGTCTAGTCCCAGGGTCGTGGGTACGACCCTATAGTCGTCGGACAAGTCGGCGGCGGGCCAACCTTGTCCCGGGGTCGTGGGGACGACCCTATAGTCGTCGGACATATCGGCGGCTGGCCAACTTTGGCCCGGTGTCGTGGGGACGACTCTATAGTCGTCGGACATGTCGGCAGCTGGCCAACGTAGACCCGGGGTCGTGGGGACGACCCTATTGTCGTCGGACATGACGGTGGCGGGCCAATCTAGTCCCGGGGTCGTGGGGACGACCCTATAGTCGTCGGACAAGTCGGCGGCGGGCCAAGTTTGTCCCGGGGTCGTGGGGACGACCCTATATTCGTCGGACATGACGGTGGCGGGCCAATCTAGTCCCGGGGTCGTGGGGACGACCCTATAATCGTTGGACATGACGGTGGCGGGCCAATCTAGTCCCGGGGTCGTAGGGACGACCCTATAGTCGTCGGACATGTTGGCGGCTTGTCAGCCTAGTCCCAGGGTCGTGGGTACGACCCTATAGTCGTCGGACAAGTCGGCGGCGGGCCAACCTTGTCCCGGGGTCGTGGGGACGACCCTATAGTCGTCGGACATGTCGGCGGCTGGCCAACTTTGGCCCGGTGTCGTGGGGACGACTCTATAGTCGTCGGAAATGTCGGCGGCTGGCCAACCTGGACCCGGGGTCGTGGGGACGACCCTATTGTCGTCGGACATGACGGTGGCGGGCCAATCTAGTCTCGCGGTCGTGGGGACGACCCTATAATCGTCGGACATGACGGTGGCGGGCCAATCTAGTCCCGGGGTCGTGGGGACGACCCTATAGTCGTCGGACATGTCGGCGGCTGGCCAACTTTGGCCCGGTGTCGTGGGGACGACTCTATAGTCGTCGGAAATGTCGGCGGCTGGCCAACCTGGACCCGGGGTCGTGGGGACGACCCTATAGTAGTCGGACATGTCGGCGGCTGTCCAACTTTGGCGCGGTGTCGTGGGGACGACTCTATAGTCGTCGGACATGTCGGCAGCTGGGCAACCTAGACCCGGCGTCGTGGGGACGACCCTATTGTCGTCGGACATGACGGTGGCGGGCCAATCTAGTCCCGGGGTCGTGGGGACGACCCTATAGTCGTCGGACAAGTCGGCGGCGGGCCAAGCTTGTCCCGGGGTCGTGGGGACGACCCTATTGTCGTCGGACATGACGGTGGCGGGCCAATCTAGTCCCGGGGTCGTGGGGACGACCCTATAGTCGTCGGACATGTCGGCGGCTGGCCAACTTTGGCCCGGTGTCGTGGGGACGACTCTATAGTCGTCGGAAATGTCGGCGGCTGGCCAACCTGGACCCGGGGTCGTGGGGACGACCCTATAGTAGTCGGACATGTCGGCGGCTGTCCAACTTTGGCGCGGTGTCGTGGGGACGACTCTATAGTCGTCGGACATGTCGGCAGCTGGGCAACCTAGACCCGGCGTCGTGGGGACGACCCTATTGTCGTCGGACATGACGGTGGCGGGCCAATCTAGTCCCGGGGTCGTGGGGACGACCCTATAGTCGTCGGACAAGTCGGCGGCGGGCCAAGCTTGTCCCGGGGTCGTGGGGACGACCCTAAAATCGTTGGACATGACGGTGGCGGGCCAATCTAGTCCCGGGGTCGTAGGGACGACCCTATAGTCGTCGGACAAGACGGCGGCTGGACATTATTGGCCCGGGGTCGTGGGGACGACCCTATAGTCTTCGGACATGTTGGCGGCTTGTCAGCCTAGTCCCGGGGTCGTGGGTACGACCCTATAGTCGTCGGACAAGTCGGCGGCGGGCCAACCTTGTCCCGGGGTCGTGGGGACGACCCTATAGTCGTCGGACTTGACGGTGGCGGGCCAACGTAGTCCCGGGGTCGTGGGGACAACCCTAAAGTCGTCGGACATTTCAGCGGCTTGCCAACTTTGGCCCGGGGTCGTGGGGACGACCCTATAGTCGTCGGACATTTCGGCGGCTGACCAACTTTGGCCCGGGGTCGTGGGGACGACCCTATAGTCGTCGGACATGTTGGCGGCTTGTCAGCCTAGTCCCGGGGTCGTGGGTACGGCCCTATATTCGTCGGACATGTCGGCGGCGGGCCAACCTTGTCTCGGGGTCGTGGGGACGACCCTATAATCGTCGGACATGTCGGCGGCTGGCCAACTTTGGCCCGGTGTCGTGGGGACGACTCTATAGTCGTCGGAAATGTCGGCGGCTGGCCAACCTGGACCCGGGGTCGTGGGGACGACCCTATTGTCGTCGGACATGACGGTAGCGGGCCAATCTAGTCTCGGGGTCGTGGGGACGACCCTATAGTCGTCGGACATGTCGGCGGCTGGCCAACTTTGGCCCGGGGTCGTGGGGACGATCCAATAATCGTCGGACATGTCGGCGGCTGGCCAACTTTGGCCCGTGGAGGTGGGGACGACCCTATAGTCGTTGGACATGACGGTGGCGGGCCAATCTAGTCCCGGGGTCGTGGGGACGACCGTATAGTCGTCGGACTTGACGGTGGCTGGCCAACATTGGCCCGTGGTCGTGGGGACGACCCAATAGTGGTCGGACATGTCGGCGGCTGGCCAACCTAGTCCCGAGGTCGTGGGGACGACCCTATAGTCGTCGGACTTGACGGTGGCGGGCCAGTCTAGTCCCGGGGTCGTGGAGACGACCCTACAGTCGTCGGACATTTCGGCGGCTTGCCAACTTTGGCCCGGCGTCGTGGGACGACCCAATAGTGGTCGGACATGTCGGCGGCTGGCCAATCTAGTCCCGAGGTCGTGGGGACGACCCTATAGTCTTCGGACATGACGGTAGCGGGCCAATCTAGACCCGAGGTCGTGGGGACGACCCTATAGTAGTCGGACATGTCGTCGGCTGTCCAACTTTGGCGCGGTGTCGTGGGGACGACTCTATAGTCGTCGGACATGTCGGCAGCTGGCCAACGTAGACCCGGGGTCGTGGGGACGACCCTATTGTCGTCGGACATGACGGTGGCGGGCCAATCTAGTCCCGGGGTCGTGGGGACGACGCTATAGTCGTCGGACAAGTCGGCGGCGGGCCAAGCTTGTCCCGGGGTCGTGGGGACGACCCTATATTCGTCGGACATGACGGTGGCGGGCCAATCTAGTCCCGGGGTCGTAGGGACGACCCTATAGTCGTCGGACATGTTGGCGATTGGCCAACATTGGCCCGGGGTCGTCGGGACGACCCTATAGTCGTCGGACATGTCGGCGGCTGGCCAACTTTGGCCCGTGGATGTGGGGACGACCCTATAGTCGTTGGACATGTTGGCGGCTTGTCAGTCTAGTCCCAGGGTCGTGGGTACGACCCTATAGTCGTCGGACAAGTCGGCGGCGGGCCAACCTTGTCCCGGGGTCGTGGGGACGACCCTATAGTCGTCGGACATATCGGCGGCTGGCCAACTTTGGCCCGGTGTCGTGGGGACGACTCTATAGTCGTCGGACATGTCGGCAGCTGGCCAACGTAGACCCGGGGTCGTGGGGACGACCCTATTGTCGTCGGACATGACGGTGGCGGGCCAATCTAGTCCCGGGGTCGTGGGGACGACCCTATAGTCGTCGGACAAGTCGGCGGCGGGCCAAGTTTGTCCCGGGGTCGTGGGGACGACCCTATATTCGTCGGACATGACGGTGGCGGGCCAATCTAGTCCCGGGGTCGTGGGGACGACCCTATAATCGTTGGACATGACGGTGGCGGGCCAATCTAGTCCCGGGGTCGTAGGGACGACCCTATAGTCGTCGGACATGTTGGCGGCTTGTCAGCCTAGTCCCAGGGTCGTGGGTACGACCCTATAGTCGTCGGACAAGTCGGCGGCGGGCCAACCTTGTCCCGGGGTCGTGGGGACGACCCTATAGTCGTCGGACATGTCGGCGGCTGGCCAACTTTGGCCCGGTGTCGTGGGGACGACTCTATAGTCGTCGGAAATGTCGGCGGCTGGCCAACCTGGACCCGGGGTCGTGGGGACGACCCTATTGTCGTCGGACATGACGGTGGCGGGCCAATCTAGTCTCGCGGTCGTGGGGACGACCCTATAATCGTCGGACATGACGGTGGCGGGCCAATCTAGTCCCGGGGTCGTGGGGACGACCCTATAGTCGTCGGACATGTCGGCGGCTGGCCAACTTTGGCCCGGTGTCGTGGGGACGACTCTATAGTCGTCGGAAATGTCGGCGGCTGGCCAACCTGGACCCGGGGTCGTGGGGACGACCCTATTGTCGTCGGACATGACGGTAGCGGGCCAATCTAGTCTCGGGGTCGTGGGGACGACCCTATAGTCGTCGGACATGTCGGCGGCTGTCCAACTTTGGCGCGGTGTCGTGGGGACGACTCTATAGTCGTCGGACATGTCGGCAGCTGGGCAACCTAGACCCGGCGTCGTGGGGACGACCCTATTGTCGTCGGACATGACGGTGGCGGGCCAATCTAGTCCCGGGGTCGTGGGGACGACCCTATAGTCGTCGGACAAGTCGGCGGCGGGCCAAGCTTGTCCCGGGGTCGTGGGGACGACCCTATTGTCGTCGGACATGACGGTGGCGGGCCAATCTAGTCCCGGGGTCGTGGGGACGACCCTATAGTCGTCGGACAAGTCGGCGGCGGGCCAAGCTTGTCCCGGGGTCGTGGGGACGACCCTATATTCGTCGGACATGACGGTGGCGGGCCAATCTAGTCCCGGGGTCGTGGGGACGACCCTATAATCGTTGGACATGACGGTGGCGGGCCAATCTAGTCCCGGGGTCGTAGGGACGACCCTATAGTCGTCGGACATGTTGGCGATTGGCCAACATTGGCCCGGGGTCGTCGGGACGACCCTATAGTCGTCGGACATGTCGGCGGCTGGCCGACCTAGTCCCGGGGTCGTGGGGACGACCCTATAGTCGTCGGACATTTCGGCGGCTTGCCAACTTTGGCCCGGGGTCGTGGGGACGACCCTATAGTCGTCGGACATGTCGGCGGCTGGCCAACTTTGGCCCGTGGTTGTGGGGACGACCCTATAGTCGTTGGACATGACGGTGGCGGGCCAATCTAGTCCCGGGGTCGTGGGGACGACCCTACAGTCGTCGGACATTTCGGCGGCTGGCCAACTTTGGCCCGGTGTCGTGGGGACGACTCTATAGTCGTCGGAAATGTCGGCGGCTGGCCAACCTGGACCCGGGGTCGTGGGGACGACCCTATTGTCGTCGGACATGACGGTGGCGGGCCAATCTAGTCTCGCGGTCGTGGGGACGACCCTATAATCGTCGGACATGACGGTGGCGGGCCAATCTAGTCCCGAGGTCGTAGGGACGACCCTATAGTCTTCGGACATGACGGTAGCGGGCCAATCTAGACCCGAGGTCGTGGGGACGACCCTATAGTAGTCGGACATGTCGGCGGCTGTCCAACTTTGGCGCGGTGTCGTGGGGACGACTCTATAGTCGTCGGACATGTCGGCAGCTGGGCAACCTAGACCCGGCGTCGTGGGGACGACCCTATTGTCGTCGGACATGACGGTGGCGGGCCAATCTAGTCCCGGGGTCGTGGGGACGACCCTATAGTCGTCGGACAAGTCGGCGGCGGGCCAAGCTTGTCCCGGGGTCGTGGGGACGACCCTATTGTCGTCGGACATGACGGTGGCGGGCCAATCTAGTCCCGGGGTCGTGGGGACGACCCTATAGTCGTCGGACAAGTCGGCGGCGGGCCAAGCTTGTCCCGGGGTCGTGGGGACGACCCTATATACGTCGGACATGACGGTGGCGGGCCAATCTAGTCCCGGGGTCGTGGGGACGACCCTATAATCGTTGGACATGACGGTGGCGGGCCAATCTAGTCCCGGGGTCGTAGGGACGACCCTATAGTCGTCGGACATGTTGGCGATTGGCCAACATTGGCCCGGGGTCGTCGGGACGACCCTATAGTCGTCGGACATGTCGGCGGCTGGCCGACCTAGTCCCGGGGTCGTGGGGACGACCCTATAGTCGTCGGACATTTCGGCGGCTTGCCAACTTTGGCCCGGGGTCGTGGGGACGACCCTATAGTCGTCGGACATGTCGGCGGCTGGCCAACTTTGGCCCGTGGTTGTGGGGACGACCCTATAGTCGTTGGACATGACGGTGGCGGGCCAATCTAGTCCCGGGGTCGTGGGGACGACCCTATAGTCGTCGGACATGTCGGCGGCTGGCCAACTGTGGACCGGTGTCGTGGGGACGACTCTATGGTCGTCGGAAATGTCGGCGGCTGGCCAACCTGGACCCGAGGTCGTGGGGACGACCCAATTGTCGTCGGACATGACGGTGGCGGGCCAATCTTGTCTCGGGGTCGTGGGGACGACCCTATAGTCGTCGGACATGTCGGCGGCTGGCCAACTTTGGCCCGAGGTCGTGGGGACGACCCTATAGTCGTCGGACATGTCGGCGGCTGGCCAACTTTGGCCCGTGGTTGTGGGGACGACCCTATAATCGTTGGACATGACGGTGGCGGGCCAATCTAGTCCCGGGGTCGTGGGGACGACCCTATAGTCGTCGGACAAGACGGCGGCTGGACATCATTGGCCCGGGGTCGTGGGGACGACCCTATAGTCTTCGGACATGTTGGCGGCTTGTCAGCCTAGTCCCGGGGTCGTGGGTACGACCCTATAGTCGTCGGACAAGTCGGCGGCGGGCCAACCTTGTCCCGGGGTCGTGGGGACGACCCTATAGTCGTCGGACATGTCGGCGGCCGGCCAACTTTGGCCCGGTGTCGTGGGGACGACCCAATAGTGGTCGGACATGTCGGCGGCCGGCCAACCTAGTCCCGAGGTCGTGGGGACGACCCTATAGTCGTCGGACTTGACGGTGGCGGGCCAATCTAGTCCCGGGGTCGTGGGGACGACCCTACAGTCGTCGGACATTTCGGCGGCTGGCCAACTTTGGCCCGTGGTTGTGGGGACGGCCCTATAGTCGTTGGACATGACGGTGGCGGGCCAATCTAGTCCCGGGGTCGTGGGGACGACCCTATAGTCGTCGGACATGTCGGCGGCTGGCCAACTTTGGACCGGTGTCGTGGGGACGACTCTATAGTCGTCGGACATGTCGGCGGCTGGCCAACTTTGGCCCGGTGTCGTGGGGACGACCCAATAGTGGTCGGACATGTCGGCGGCCGGCCAACCTAGTCCCGAGGTCGTGGGGACGACCCTATAGTCGTCGGACTTGACGGTGGCGGGCCAATCTAGTCCCGAGGTCCAGGGGACGACCCTATAGTCGTCGGACTTGACGGTGGCGGGCCAATGTAGTCCCGGGGTCGTGGGGACATCCCTAAAGCCGTCGGACATTTCAGCGGCTTGCCAACTTTGGCCCGGGGTCGTGGGGACTACCCTATAGTCGTCGGACATTTCGGCGGCTGACCAACTTTGGCCCGGGGTCGTGGGGACGACCCTATAGTCGTCGGACATGTCGGCGGCTGGCCAACCTGGACCCGGGGTCGTGGGGACGACCCTATTGTCGTCGGACATGACGGTAGCGGGCCAATCTAGTCTCGGGGTCGTGGGGACGACCCTATAGTCGTCGGACCTGTCGGCGGCTGGCCAACTTTGGCCCGGGGTCGTGGGGACGATCCAATAATCGTCGGACATGTCGGCGGCTGGCCAACTTTGGCCCGTGGTGGTGGGGACGACCCTATAGTCGTTGGACATGACGGTGGCAGGCCAATCTAGTCCCGGGGTCGTGGGGACGACCCTATAGGCGTCGGACAAGACGGCGGCTGGACATCTTTGGCCCGGGGTCGTGGGGACGACCCTATAGTCGTCGGACATGTCGGCGGCTGGCCAACTTTGGCCCGTGGTTGTGGGGACGACCCTATAGTCGTTGGACATGACGGTGGCGGGCCAATCTAGTCCCGGGGTCGTGGGGACGACCCTATAGTCGTCGGACATGTCGGCGGCTGGCCAACTTTGGACCGGTGTCGTGGGGACGACTCTATAGTCGTCGGAAAGGTCGGCGGCTGGCCAACCTGGACCCGAGGTCGTGGGGACGACCCTATTGTCGTCGGACATGACGGTGGCGGGCCAGTCTAGTCCCGGGGTCGTGGGGACGACCCTATAGTCGTCGGACATTTCGGCGGCTTGCCAACTTTGGCCCGGGGTCGTGGGGACGACCCTATAGTCGTCGGACATGTCGGCGGCTGGCCAACTTTGGCCCGTGGTTGTGGGGACGACCCTATAGTCGTTGGACATGACGGTGGCGGGCCAATCTAGTCCCGGGGTCGTGGGGACGGCCCTATAGTCGTCGGACATGTCGGCGGCTGGCCAACTTTGGACCGGTGTCGTTAGGACGACTCTATGGTCGTCGGAAATGTCGGCGGCTGGCCAACCTGGACCCGAGGTCGTGGGGACGACCCTATTGTCGTCGGACATGACGGTGGCGGGCCAATCTAGTCCCGGGGTCGTGGGGACGACCCTATAATCGTTGGACATGACGGTGGCGGGCCAATCTAGTCCCGGGGTCGTAGGGACGACCCTATAGTCGTCGGACATGTTGGCGATTGGCCAACATTGGCCCGGGGTCGTCGGGACGACCCTATAGTCGTCGGACATGTCGGCGGCTGGCCGACCTAGTCCCGGGGTCGTGGGGACGACCCTATAGTCGTCGGACATTTCGGCGGCTTGCCAACTTTGGCCCGGGGTCGTGGGGACGACCCTATAGTCGTCGGACATGTCGGCGGCTGGCCAACTTTGGCCCGTGGTTGTGGGGACGACCCTATAGTCGTTGGACATGACGGTGGCGGGCCAATCTAGTCCCGGGGTCGTGGGGACGACCCTATAGTCGTCGGACATGTCGGCGGCTGGCCAACTTTGGACCGGTGTCGTGGGGACGACTCTATGGTCGTCGGAAATGTCGGCGGCTGGCCAACCTGGACCCGAGGTCGTGGGGACGACCCTATTGTCGTCGGACATGACGGTGGCGGGCCAATCTAGTCCCGGGGTCGTGGGGACGACCCTATAATCGTTGGACATGACGGTGGCGGGCCAATCTAGTCCCGGGGTCGTAGGGACGACCCTATAGTCGTCGGACATGTTGGCGATTGGCCAACATTGGCCCGGGGTCGTCGGGACGACCCTATAGTCGTCGGACATGTCGGCGGCTGGCCGACCTAGTCCCGGGGTCGTGGGGACGACCCTATAGTCGTCGGACATTTCGGCGGCTTGCCAACTTTGGCCCGGGGTCGTGGGGACGACCCTATAGTCGTCGGACATGTCGGCGGCTGGCCAACTTTGGCCCGTGGTTGTGGGGACGACCCTATAGTCGTCGGAAATGACGGCGGCTGGCCAACCTGGACCCGAGGTCGTGGGGACGACCCTATTGTCGTCGGACATGACGGTGGCGGGCCAATCTAGTCTCGGGTTCGTGGGGACGACCCTATAGTCGTCGGACATGTCGGCGGCTGGCCAACTTTGGCCCGGGATCGTGGGGACGACCATATAGTCGTCGGACATGTCGGCGGCTGTCCAACTTTGGCCCGGGGTCGCGGGGACGACCCTATAGTCGTCGGACAAGACGGCGGCTGGACATCATTGGCCCGGGGTCGTGGGGACGACCCTATAGTCTTCGGACATGTTGGCGGCTTGTCAGCCTAGTCCCGGGGTCGTGGGGACGACCCTATAGTCGTCGGACATGTCGGCGGCTGGCCAACTTTGGCCCGGTGTCGTGGGGACGACTCTATAGTCGTCGGAAATGTCGGCGGCTGGCCAACCTGGACCCGGGGTCGTGGGGACGACCCTATTGTCGTCGGACATGACGGTGGCGGGCCAATCTAGTCTCGCGGTCGTGGGGACGACCCTATAATCGTCGGACATGACGGTGGCGGGCCAATCTAGTCCCGGGGTCGTGGGGACGACCCTATAGTCGTCGGACATGTCGGCGGCTGGCCAACTTTGGCCCGGTGTCGTGGGGACGACTCTATAGTCGTCGGAAATGTCGGCGGCTGGCCAACCTGGACCCGGGGTCGTGGGGACGACCCTATAGTCGTCGGACTTGACGGTGGCGGGCCAATCTAGTCCCGGGGTCGTGGGGACGACCCTACAGTCGTCGGACATTTCGGCGGCTTGCCAACTATGGCCCGGCGTCGTGGGACGACCCTATAGTCGTCGGACTTGACGGAAGCGGGCCAATCTAGTCCCGAGGTCGTGGGGACGACCCTATAGTCTTCGGACATGACGGTAGCGGGCCAATCTTGACCCGAGGTCGTGGGGACGACCCTATAGTAGTCGGACATGACGGCGGCTGTCCAACTTTGGCGCGGTGTCGTGGGGACGACTCTATAGTCGTCGGACATGTCGGCAGCTGGGCAACCTAGACCCGGCGTCGTGGGGACGACCCTATTGTCGTCGGACATGACGGTGGCGGGCCAATCTAGTCCCGGGGTCGTGGGGACGACCCTATAGTCGTCGGACAAGTCGGCGGCGGGCCAAGCTTGTCCCGGGGTCGTGGGGACGACCCTATATTCGTCGGACATGACGGTGGCGGGCCAATCTAGTCCCGGGGTCGTGGGGACGACCCTATAATCGTTGGACATGACGGTGGCGGGCCAATCTAGTCCCGGGGTCGTAGGGACGACCCTATAGTCGTCGGACATGTTGGCGATTGGCCAACATTGGCCCGGGGTCGTCGGGACGACCCTATAGTCGTCGGACATGTCGGCGGCTGGCCAACCTAGTCCCGGGGTCGTGGGGACGACCCTATAGTCGTCGGACATGTCGGCGGCGGGCCAACTTTGGCCCGTGGTTGTGGGGACGACCCTATAGTCGTTGGACGTGACGGTGGCGGGCCAATCTAGTCCCGGGGTCGTGGGGACGACCCTATAGTCGTCGGACATGTCGGCGGCTGGCCAACTTTGGACCGGTGTCGTGGGGACGACTCTATGGTCGTCGGAAATGTCGGCGGCTGGCCAACCTGGACCCGAGGTCGTGGGGACGACCCTATTGTCGTCGGACATGACGGTGGCGGGCCAGTCTAGTCCCGGGGTCGTGGGGACGACCCTATAGTCGTCGGACATTTCGGCGGCTTGCCAACTTTGGCCCGGGGTCGTGGGGACGACCCTATAGTCGTCGGACATGTCGGCGGCTGGCCAACTTTGGCCCGTGGTTGTGGGGACGACCCTATAGTCGTTGGACATGACGGTGGCGGGCCAATCTTGTCCCGGGGTCGTGGGGACGGCCCTATAGTCGTCGGACATGTCGGCGGCTGGCCAACTTTGGACCGGTGTCGTGGGGACGACTCTATAGTCGTCGGAAATGACGGCGGCTGGCCAACCTGGACCCGAGGTCGTGGGGACGACCCTATTGTCGTCGGACATGACGGTGGCGGGCCAATCTAGTCTCGGGGTCGTGGGGACGACCCTATAGTCGTCGGACATGTCGGCGGCTGGCCAACTTTGGCCCGGGATCGTGGGGACGACCATATAGTCGTCGGACATGTCGGCGGCTGTCCAACTTTGGCCCGTGGTTGTGGGGACGACCCTATAATCGTTGGACATGACGGTGGCGGGCCAATCTAGTCCCGGGGTCGTGGGGACGACCCTATAGTCGTCGGACAAGACGGCGGCTGGACATCATTGGCCCGGGGTCGTGGGGACGACCCTATAGTCTTCGGACATGTTGGCGGCTTGTCAGCCTAGTCCCGGGGTCGTGGGGACGACCCTATAGTCGTCGGACATGTCGGCGGCTGGCCAACTTTGGCCCGGGGTCGTGGGGACGACCCTATAGTCGTCGGACATGTCGGCGGCTGGCCAACTTTGGACCGGTGTCGTGGGGACGACTCTATAGTCGTCGGAAATGACGGCGGCTGGCCAACCTGGACCCGAGGTCGTGGGGACGACCCTATTGTCGTCGGACATGACGGTGGCGGGCCAATCTAGTCTCGGGGTCGTGGGGACGACCCTATAGTCGTCGGACATGTCGGCGGCTGGCCAACTTTGGCCCGGGATCGTGGGGACGACCATATAGTCGTCGGACATGTCGGCGGCTGTCCAACTTTGGCCCGTGGTTGTGGGGACGACCCTATAATCGTTGGACATGACGGTGGCGGGCCAATCTAGTCCCGGGGTCGTGGGGACGACCCTATAGTCGTCGGACAAGACGGCGGCTGGACATCATTGGCCCGGGGTCGTGGGGACGACCCTATAGTCTTCGGACATGTTGGCGGCTTGTCAGCCTAGTCCCGGGGTCGTGGGGACGACCCTATAGTCGTCGGACATGTCGGCGGCTGGCCAACTTTGGCCCGGGGTCGTGGGGACGACCCTATAGTCGTCGGACATGTCGGCGGCTGGCCAACTTTGGCCCGGGGTCGTGGGGACGATCCAATAATCGTCGGACATGTCGGCGGCTGGCCAACTTTGGCCCGTCGTGGTGGGGACGACCCTATAGTCGTTGGACATGACGGTGGCGGGCCAATCTAGTCCCGGGGTCGTGGGGACGGCCCTATAGTCGTCGGACATGTCGGCGGCTGGCCAACTTTGGACCGGTGTCGTGGGGACGACTCTATAGTCGTCGGAAATGACGGCGGCTGGCCAACCTGGACCCGAGGTCGTGGGGACGACCCTATTGTCGTCGGACATGACGGTGGCGGGCCAATCTAGTCTCGGGGTCGTGGGGACGACCCTATAGTCGTCGGACATGTCGGCGGCTGGCCAACTTTGGCCCGGGATCGTGGGGACGACCATATAGTCGTCGGACATGTCGGCGGCTGTCCAACTTTGGCCCGTGGTTGTGGGGACGACCCTATAATCGTTGGACATGACGGTGGCGGGCCAATCTAGTCCCGGGGTCGTGGGGACGACCCTATAGTCGTCGGACAAGACGGCGGCTGGACATCATTGGCCCGGGGTCGTGGGGACGACCCTATAGTCTTCGGACATGTTGGCGGCTTGTCAGCCTAGTCCCGGGGTCGTGGGGACGACCCTATAGTCGTCGGACATGTCGGCGGCTGGCCAACTTTGGCCCGGGGTCGTGGGGACGACCCTATAGTCGTCGGACATGTCGGCGGCTGGCCAACTTTGGACCGGTGTCGTGGGGACGACTCTATAGTCGTCGGAAATGACGGCGGCTGGCCAACCTGGACCCGAGGTCGTGGGGACGACCCTATTGTCGTCGGACATGACGGTGGCGGGCCAATCTAGTCTCGGGGTCGTGGGGACGACCCTATAGTCGTCGGACATGTCGGCGGCTGGCCAACTTTGGCCCGGGATCGTGGGGACGACCATATAGTCGTCGGACATGTCGGCGGCTGTCCAACTTTGGCCCGTGGTTGTGGGGACGACCCTATAATCGTTGGACATGACGGTGGCGGGCCAATCTAGTCCCGGGGTCGTGGGGACGACCCTATAGTCGTCGGACAAGACGGCGGCTGGACATCATTGGCCCGGGGTCGTGGGGACGACCCTATAGTCTTCGGACATGTTGGCGGCTTGTCAGCCTAGTCCCGGGGTCGTGGGGACGACCCTATAGTCGTCGGACATGTCGGCGGCTGGCCAACTTTGGCCCGGGGTCGTGGGGACGACCCTATAGTCGTCGGACATGTCGGCGGCTGGCCAACTTTGGCCCGGGGTCGTGGGGACGATCCAATAATCGTCGGACATGTCGGCGGCTGGCCAACTTTGGCCCGTCGTGGTGGGGACGACCCTATAGTCGTTGGACATGACGGTGGCGGGCCAATCTAGTCCCGGGGTCGTGGGGACGGCCCTATAGTCGTCGGACATGTCGGCGGCTGGCCAACTTTGGACCGGTGTCGTGGGGACGACTCTATAGTCGTCGGAAATGACGGCGGCTGGCCAACCTGGACCCGAGGTCGTGGGGACGACCCTATTGTCGTCGGACATGACGGTGGCGGGCCAATCTAGTCTCGGGTTCGTGGGGACGACCCTATAGTCGTCGGACATGTCGGCGGCTGGCCAACTTTGGCCCGGGATCGTGGGGACGACCATATAGTCGTCGGACATGTCGGCGGCTGTCCAACTTTGGCCCGGGGTCGTGGGGACGACCCTATAGTCTTCGGACATGTTGGCGGCTTGTCAGCCTAGTCCCGGGGTCGTGGGGACGACCCTATAGTCGTCGGACATGTCGGCGGCTGGCCAACTTTGGCCCGGTGTCGTGGGGACGACTCTATAGTCGTCGGAAATGTCGGCTGCTGGCCAACCTGGACCCGGGGTCGTGGGGACGACCCTATTGTCGTCGGACATGACGGTAGCGGGCCAATCTAGTCTCGGGGTCGTGGGGACGACCCTATAGTCGTCGGACATGTCGGCGGCTGGCCAACTTTGGCCCGGGGTCGTGGGGACGATCCAGTAATCGTCGGACATGTCGGCGGCTGGACATCCTTGGCCCGGGGTCGTGGGGACGACCCTATAGTCGTCGGACATGTCGGCGGCTGGCCAACATTGGCCCGTGGTCGTGGGGACGACCCAATAGTGGTCGGACATGTCGGCGGCTGGCCAACCTAGTCCCGAGGTCGTGGGGACGACCCTATAGTCGTCGGACTTGACGGTGGCGGGCCAATCTAGTCCCGGGGTCGTGGAGACGACCCTACAGTCGTCGGACATTTCGGCGGCTTGCCAACTTTGGCCCGGCGTCGTGAGACGACCCAATAGTGGTCGGACATGTCGGCGGCTGGCCAATCTAGTCCCGAGGTCGTGGGGACGACCCTATAGTCTTCGGACATGACGGTAGCGGGCCAATCTAGACCCGAGGTCGTGGGGACGACCCTATAGTAGTCGGACATGTCGTCGGCTGTCCAACTTTGGCGCGGTGTCGTGGGGACGACTCTATAGTCGTCGGACATGTCGGCAGCTGGCCAACGTAGACCCGGGGTCGTGGGGACGACCCTATTGTCGTCGGACATGACGGTGGCGGGCCAATCTAGTCCCGGGGTCGTGGGGACGACCCTATAGTCGTCGGACAAGTCGGCGGCGGGCCAAGCTTGTCCCGGGGTCGTGGGGACGACCCTATATTCGTCGGACATGACGGTGGCGGGCCAATCTAGTCCCGGGGTCGTAGGGACGACCCTATAGTCGTCGGACATGTTGGCGATTGGCCAACATTGGCCCGGGGTCGTCGGGACGACCCTATAGTCGTCGGCCATGACGGCGGCTGGCCAACCTAGTCCCGGGGTGGTGGGGACGACCCTATAGTCGTCGGACATGTCGGCGGCTGGCCAACTTTGGCCCGTGGATGTGGGGACGACCCTATAGTCGTTGGACATGTTGGCGGCTTGTCAGCCTAGTCCCAGGGTCGTGGGTACGACCCTATAGTCGTCGGACAAGTCGGCGGCGGGCCAACCTTGTCCCGGGGTCGTGGGGACGACCCTATAGTCGTCGGACATGTCGGCGGCTGGCCAACTTTGGCCCGGTGTCGTGGGGACGACTCTATAGTCGTCGGAAATGTCGGCGGCTGGCCAACCTGGACCCGGGGTCGTGGGGACGACCCTATTGTCGTCGGACATGACGGTGGCGGGCCAATCTAGTCTCGCGGTCGTGGGGACGACCCTATAATCGTCGGACATGACGGTGGCGGGCCAATCTAGTCCCGGGGTCGTGGGGACGACCCTATAGTCGTCGGACATGTCGGCGGCTGGCCAACTTTGGCCCGGTGTCGTGGGGACGACTCTATAGTCGTCGGAAATGTCGGCGGCTGGCCAACCTGGACCCGGGGTCGTGGGGACGACCCTATAGTCGTCGGACTTGACGCTGGCGGGCCAATCTAGTCCCGGGGTCGTGGGGACGACCCTACAGTCGTCGGACATTTCGGCGGCTTGCCAACTATGGCCCGGCGTCGTGGGACGACCCTATAGTCGTCGGACTTGACGGAAGCGGGCCAATCTAGTCCCGAGGTCGTGGGGACGACCCTATAGTCTTCGGACATGACGGTAGCGGGCCAATCTTGACCCGAGGTCGTGGGGACGACCCTATAGTAGTCGGACATGACGGCGGCTGTCCAACTTTGGCGCGGTGTCGTGGGGACGACTCTATAGTCGTCGGACATGTCGGCAGCTGGGCAACCTAGACCCGGCGTCGTGGGGACGACCCTATTGTCGTCGGACATGACGGTGGCGGGCCAATCTAGTCCCGGGGTCGTGGGGACGACCCTATAGTCGTCGGACAAGTCGGCGGCGGGCCAAGCTTGTCCCGGGGTCGTGGGGACGACCCTATATTCGTCGGACATGACGGTGGCGGGCCAATCTAGTCCCGGGGTCGTGGGGACGACCCTATAATCGTTGGACATGACGGTGGCGGGCCAATCTAGTCCCGGGGTCGTAGGGACGACCCTATAGTCGTCGGACATGTTGGCGATTGGCCAACATTGGCCCGGGGTCGTCGGGACGACCCTATAGTCGTCGGACATGTCGGCGGCTGGCCAACCTAGTCCCGGGGTCGTGGGGACGACCCTATAGTCGTCGGACATGTCGGCGGCTGGCCAACTTTGGCCCGTGGTTGTGGGGACGACCCTATAGTCGTTGGACGTGACGGTGGCGGGCCAATCTAGTCCCGGGGTCGTGGGGACGACCCTATAGTCGTCGGACATGTCGGCGGCTGGCCAACTTTGGACCGGTGTCGTGGGGACGACTCTATGGTCGTCGGAAATGTCGGCGGCTGGCCAACCTGGACCCGAGGTCGTAGGGACGACCCTATTGTCGTCAGACATGACGGTGGCGGGCCAATCTAGTCTCGGGGTCGTGGGGACGACCCTATAGTCGTCGGACATGTCGGCGGCTGGCCAACCTAGTCCCGGGGTCGTGGGGACGACCCTATAGTCGTCGGACATGTCGGCGGCTGGCCAACTTTGGCCCGTGGTTGTGGGGACGACCCTATAGTCGTTGGACGTGACGGTGGCGGGCCAATCTAGTCCCGGGGTCGTGGGGACGACCCTATAGTCGTCGGACTTGACGGTGGCGGGCCAATCTAGTCCCGGGGTCGTGGGGACGACCCTACAGTCGCCGGACATTTCGGCGGCTTGCCAACTATGGCCCGGCGTCGTGGGACGACCCTATAGTCGTCGGACTTGACGGAAGCGGGCCAATCTAGTCCCGAGGTCGTGGGGACGACCCTATAGTCTTCGGACATGACGGTAGCGGGCCAATCTTGACCCGAGGTCGTGGGGACGACCCTATAGTAGTCGGACATGACGGCGGCTGTCCAACTTTGGCGCGGTGTCGTGGGGACGACTCTATAGTCGTCGGACATGTCGGCAGCTGGGCAACCTAGACCCGGCGTCGTGGGGACGACCCTATTGTCGTCGGACATGACGGTGGCGGGCCAATCTAGTCCCGGGGTCGTGGGGACGACCCTATAGTCGTCGGACAAGTCGGCGGCGGGCCAAGCTTGTCCCGGGGTCGTGGGGACGACCCTATATTCGTCGGACATGACGGTGGCGGGCCAATCTAGTCCCGGGGTCGTGGGGACGACCCTATAATCGTTGGACATGACGGTGGCGGGCCAATCTAGTCCCGGGGTCGTAGGGACGACCCTATAGTCGTCGGACATGTTGGCGATTGGCCAACATTGGCCCGGGGTCGTCGGGACGACCCTATAGTCGTCGGACATGTCGGCGGCTGGCCAACCTAGTCCCGGGGTCGTGGGGACGACCCTATAGTCGTCGGACATGTCGGCGGCTGGCCAACTTTGGCCCGTGGTTGTGGGGACGACCCTATAGTCGTTGGACGTGACGGTGGCGGGCCAATCTAGTCCCGGGGTCGTGGGGACGACCCTATAGTCGTCGGACATGTCGGCGGCTGGCCAACTTTGGACCGGTGTCGTGGGGACGACTCTATGGTCGTCGGACATGTCGGCGGCTGGCCAACTTTGGCCCGGGGTCGTGGGGACGACCCTATAGTCGTCGGACATGTCGGCGGCTGGCCAACTTTGGACCGGTGTCGTGGGGACGACTCTATGGTCGTCGGAAATGTCGGCGGCTGGCCAACCTGTACCCGAGGTCGTAGGGACGACCCTATTGTCGTCGGACAAGTCGGCGGCGGGCCAACCTTGTCCCGGGGTCGTGGGGACGACCCTATAGTCGTCGGACATGTCGGCGGCTGGCCAACTTTGGCCCGTGGTCGTGGGGACGACCCAATAGTGGTCGGACATGTCGGCGGCTGGCCAACCTAGTCCCGAGGTCGTGGGGACGACCCTATAGTCGTCGGACTTGACGGTGGCGGGCCAATCTAGTCCCGGGGTCGTGGAGACGACCCTACAGTCGTCGGACATATCGGCGGCTTGCCAACTTTGGCCCGGCGTCGTGGGACGACCCAATAGTGGTCGGACATGTCGGCGGCTGGCCAATCTAGTCCCGAGGTCGTGGGGACGACCCTATAGTCTTCGGACATGACGGTAGCGGGCCAATCTAGACCCGAGGTCGTGGGGACGACCCTATAGTAGTCGGACATGTCGTCGGCTGTCCAACTTTGGCGCGGTGTCGTGGGGACGACTCTATAGTCGTCGGACATGTCGGCAGCTGGCCAACGTAGACCCGGGGTCGTGGGGACGACCCTATTGTCGTCGGACATGACGGTGGCGGGCCAATCTAGTCCCGGGGTTGTGGGGACGACCCTATAGTCGTCGGACAAGTCGGCGGCGGGCCAAGCTTGTCCCGGGGTCGTGGGGACGACCCTATATTCGTCGGACATGACGGTGGCGAGCCAATCTAGTCCCGGGGTCGTAGGGACGACCCTATAGTCGTCGGACATGTTGGCGATTGGCCAACATTGGCCCGGGGTCGTCGGGACGACCCTATAGTCGTCGGCCATGACGGCGGCTGGCCAACCTAGTCCCGGGGTCGTGGGGACGACCCTATAGTCGTCGGACATGTCGGCGGCTGGCCAACTTTGGCCCGTGGATGTGGGGACGACCCTATAGTCGTTGGACATGTTGGCGGCTTGTCAGCCTAGTCCCAGGGTCGTGGGTACGACCCTATAGTCGTCGGACAAGTCGGCGGCGGGCCAACCTTGTCCCGGGGTCGTGGGGACGACCCTATAGTCGTCGGACATGTCGGCGGCTGGCCAACTTTGGCCCGGTGTCGTGGGGACGACTCTATAGTCGTCGGAAATGTCGGCGGCTGGCCAACCTGGACCCGGGGTCGTGGGGACGACCCTATTGTCGTCGGACATGACGGTGGCGGGCCAATCTAGTCTCGCGGTCGTGGGGACGACCCTATAATCGTCGGACATGACGGTGGCGGGCCAATCTAGTCCCGGGGTCGTGGGGACGACCCTATAGTCTTCGGACATGACGGTAGCGGGCCAATCTTGACCCGAGGTCGTGGGGACGACCCTATAGTAGTCGGACATGACGGCGGCTGTCCAACTTTGGCGCGGTGTCGTGGGGACGACTCTATAGTCGTCGGAAATGTCGGCTGCTGGCCAACCTTGACCCGGGGTCGTGGGGACGACCCTATTGTCGTCGGACATGACGGTAGCGGGCCAATCTAGTCTCGGGGTCGTGGGGACGACCCTATAGTCGTCGGACATGTCGGCGGCTGGCCAACTTTGGCCCGGTGTCGTGGGGACGACTCTATAGTCGTCGGAAATGTCGGCGGCTGGCCAACCTGGACCCGGGGTCGTGGGGACGACCCTACAGTCGTCGGACATTTCGGCGGCTTGCCACCTATGGCCCGGCGTCGTGGGACGACCCTATAGTCGTCGGACTTGACGGAAGCGGGCCAATCTAGTCCCGAGGTCGTGGGGACGACCCTATAGTCGTCGGCCATGACGGCGGCTGGCCAACCTAGTCCCGGGGTCGTGGGGACGACCCTATAGTCGTCGGACATGTCGGCGGCTGGCCAACTTTGGCCCGTGGATGTGGGGACGACCCTATAGTCGTTGGACATGTTGGCGGCTTGTCAGCCTAGTCCCAGGGTCGTGGGTACGACCCTATAGTCGTCGGACAAGTCGGCGGCGGGCCAACCTTGTCCCGGGGTCGTGGGGACGACCCTATAGTCGTCGGACATGTCGGCGGCTGGCCAACTTTGGCCCGGTGTCGTGGGGACGACTCTATAGTCGTCGGAAATGTCAGCGGCTGGCCAACCTGGACCCGGGGTCGTGGGGACGACCCTATTGTCGTCGGACATGACGGTGGCGGGCCAATCTAGTCTCGCGGTCGTGGGGACGACCCTATAATCGTCGGACATGACGGTGGCGGGCCAATCTAGTCCCGGGGTCGTGGGGACGACCCTATAGTCGTCGGACATGTCGGCGGCTGGCCAACTTTGGCCCTGTGTCGTGGGGACGACTCTATAGTCGTCGGAAATGTCGGCGGCTGGCCAACCTGGACCCGGGGTCGTGGGGACGACCCTATAGTCGTCGGACATGACGGTGGCGGGCCAATCTAGTCCCGGGGTCGTGGGGACGACCCTATAGTCGTCGGACAAGTCGGCGGCGGGCCAAGCTTGTCCCGGGGTCGTGGGGACGACCCTATATTCGTCGGACATGACGGTGGCGGGCCAATCTAGTCCCGGGGTCGTGGGGACGACCCTATAATCGTTGGACATGACGGTGGCGGGCCAATCTAGTCCCGGGGTCGTAGGGACGACCCTATAGTCGTCGGACATGTTGGCGATTGGCCAACATTGGCCCGGGGTCGTCGGGACGACCCTATAGTCGTCGGACATGTCGGCGGCTGGCCAACCTAGTCCCGGGGTCGTGGGGACGACCCTATAGTCGTCGGACATGTCGGCGGCTGGCCAACTTTGGCCCGTGGTTGTGGGGACGACCCTATAGTCGTTGGACGTGACGGTGGCGGGCCAATCTAGTCCCGGGGTCGTGGGGACGACCCTATAGTCGTCGGACATGTCGGCGGCTGGCCAACTTTGGACCGGTGTCGTGGGGACGACTCTATGGTCGTCGGAAATGTCGGCGGCTGGCCAACCTGGACCCGAGGTCGTAGGGACGACCCTATTGTCGTCGGACATGACGGTGGCGGGCCAATCTAGTCTCGGGGTCGTGGGGACGGCCCTATAGTCGTCGGACATGTCGGCGGCTGGCCAACTTTGGACCGGTGTCGTGGGGACGACTCTATAGTCGTCGGAAATGACGGCGGCTGGCCAACCTGGACCCGAGGTCGTGGGGACGACCCTATTGTCGTCGGACATGACGGTGGCGGGCCAATCTAGTCTCGGGGTCGTGGGGACGACCCTATAGTCGTCGGACATGTCGGCGGCTGGCCAACTTTGGCCCGGGATCGTGGGGACGACCATATAGTCGTCGGACATGTCGGCGGCTGTCCAACTTTGGCCCGTGGTTGTGGGGACGACCCTATAATCGTTGGACATGACGGTGGCGGGCCAATCTAGTCCCGGGGTCGTGGGGACGACCCTATAGTCGTCGGACAAGACGGCGGCTGGACATCATTGGCCCGGGGTCGTGGGGACGACCCTATAGTCTTCGGACATGTTGGCGGCTTGTCAGCCTAGTCCCGGGGTCGTGGGGACGACCCTATAGTCGTCGGACATGTCGGCGGCTGGCCAACTTTGGCCCGGGGTCGTGGGGACGACCCTATAGTCGTCGGACATGTCGGCGGCTGGCCAACTTTGGACCGGTGTCGTGGGGACGACTCTATAGTCGTCGGAAATGACGGCGGCTGGCCAACCTGGACCCGAGGTCGTGGGGACGACCCTATTGTCGTCGGACATGACGGTGGCGGGCCAATCTAGTCTCGGGGTCGTGGGGACGACCCTATAGTCGTCGGACATGTCGGCGGCTGGCCAACTTTGGCCCGGGATCGTGGGGACGACCATATAGTCGTCGGACATGTCGGCGGCTGTCCAACTTTGGCCCGTGGTTGTGGGGACGACCCTATAATCGTTGGACATGACGGTGGCGGGCCAATCTAGTCCCGGGGTCGTGGGGACGACCCTATAGTCGTCGGACAAGACGGCGGCTGGACATCATTGGCCCGGGGTCGTGGGGACGACCCTATAGTCTTCGGACATGTTGGCGGCTTGTCAGCCTAGTCCCGGGGTCGTGGGGACGACCCTATAGTCGTCGGACATGTCGGCGGCTGGCCAACTTTGGCCCGGGGTCGTGGGGACGACCCTATAGTCGTCGGACATGTCGGCGGCTGGCCAACTTTGGCCCGGGGTCGTGGGGACGATCCAATAATCGTCGGACATGTCGGCGGCTGGCCAACTTTGGCCCGTCGTGGTGGGGACGACCCTATAGTCGTTGGACATGACGGTGGCGGGCCAATCTAGTCCCGGGGTCGTGGGGACGGCCCTATAGTCGTCGGACATGTCGGCGGCTGGCCACCTTTGGACCGGTGTCGTGGGGACGACTCTATAGTCGTCGGAAATGACGGCGGCTGGCCAACCTGGACCCGAGGTCGTGGGGACGACCCTATTGTCGTCGGACATGACGGTGGCGGGCCAATCTAGTCTCGGGTTCGTGGGGACGACCCTATAGTCGTCGGACATGTCGGCGGCTGGCCAACTTTGGCCCGGGATCGTGGGGACGACCATATAGTCGTCGGACATGTCGGCGGCTGTCCAACTTTGGCCCGGGGTCGTGGGGACGACCCTATAGTCGTCGGACAAGACGGCGGCTGGACATCATTGGCCCGGGGTCGTGGGGACGACCCTATAGTCTTCGGACATGTTGGCGGCTTGTCAGCCTAGTCCCGGGGTCGTGGGGACGACCCTATAGTCGTCGGACATGTCGGCGGCTGGCCAACTTTGGCCCGGTGTCGTGGGGACGACTCTATAGTCGTCGGAAATGTCGGCTGCTGGCCAACCTGGACCCGGGGTCGTGGGGACGACCCTATTGTCGTCGGACATGACGGTAGCGGGCCAATCTAGTCTCGGGGTCGTGGGGACGACCCTATAGTCGTCGGACATGTCGGCGGCTGGCCAACTTTGGCCCGGGGTCGTGGGGACGATCCAATAATCGTCGGACATGTCGGCGGCTGGCCAACTTTGGCCCGTCGTGGTGGGGACGACCCTATAGTCGTTGGACATGACGGTGGCGGGCCAATCTAGTCCCGGGGTCGTGGGGACGACCCTATAGTCGTCGGACATGTCGGCGGCTGGCCAACTTTGGCCCGGGGTCGTGGGGACGACTCTATAGTCGTCGGAAATGTCGGCGGCTGGCCAACCTGGACTCGGGGTCGTGGGGACGACCCTATAGTCGTCGGACAAGACGGCGGCTGGACATCTTTGGCCCGGGGTCGTGGGGACGACCCTATAGTCGTCAGACGTGTTGGCGGCTTGCCAACTTTGGCCCAGGGTCGTGGGGACGACCCTATAGTCGTCGGACATGACGGTGGCGGGCCAATCTAGTCCCGGGGTCGTGGGGACGACCCTATAGTCGTCGGACATTTCGGCGGCTTGCCAACTTTGGCCCGGGGTCGTGGGGACGACCCTATATTCGTCGGACATGTCGGCGGCTGGCCAACCTAGTCCCGGGGTCGCGGGGACGACCCTATAGTCGTCGGACATTTCGGCGGCTTGCCAACTTTGGCCCGGTGTCGTGGGGACGACTCTATAGTCGTCGGAAATGTCGGCGGCTGGCCAACCTGGACCCGGGGTCGTGGGGACGACCCTATTGTCGTCGGACATGACGGTAGCAGGCCAATCTAGTCTCGGGGTCGTGGGGACGACCCTGTGGTCGTCGGACATGTCGGCGGCTGGCCAACTTTGGCCCGGGGTCGTGGGGACGACCCTATAGTCGTCGGACATGACGGTGGCGGGCCAATCTAGTCCCGGGGTCGTGGGGACGACCCTATAGTCGTCGGACAAGTCGGCGGCGGGCCAATCTAGTCCCGGGGTCGTAGGGACGACCCTATAGTCGTCGGACATGTCAGCGGCTGGCCAACTTTGGCCCGGTGTCGTGGGGACGACTCTATAGTCGTCGGAAATGTCGGCGGCTGGCCAACCTGGACCCGGGGTCGTGGGGACGACCCTATTGTCGTCGGACATGACGGTAGCAGGCCAATCTAGTCTCGGGGTCGTGGGGACGACCCTATGGTCGTCGGACATGTCGGCGGCTGGCCAACTTTGGCCCGGGGTCGTGGGGACGATCCAATAATCGTCGGACATGTCGGCGGCTGGCCAACTTTGGCCCGTGGTGGTGGGGACGACCCTATAGTCGTTGGACATGACGGTGGCAGGCCAATCTAGTCCCGGGGTCGTGGGGACGACCCTATAGGCGTCGGACAAGACGGCGGCTGGACACCTTTGGCCCGGGGTCGTGGGGACGACCCTATAGTCGTCGGACATGTCGGCGGCTGGCCAACTTTGGCCCGTGGTCGTGGGGACGACCCAATAGTGGTCGGACATGTCGGCGGCTGGCCAACCTAGTCCCGAGGTCGTGGGGACGACCCTATAGTCGTCGGACATGACGGTGGCGGGCCAATCTAGTCCCGGGGTCGTGGGGACGACCCTATAGTCGTCGGACAAGTCGGCGGCGGGCCAAGCTTGTCCCGGGGTCGTGGGGACGACCCTATAGTCGTCGGACATGACGGTGGCGGGCCAATCTAGTCCCGGGGTTGTAGGGATGACCCTATAGTCGTCGGACATGTCGGCGATTGGCCAACATTGGCCCGGGGTCGTGGGGACGACCCTATAGTCGTCGGACATGTCGGCGGCTGGCCAACTTTGGCCCGTGGTCGTGGGGACGACTCAATAGTCGTCGGACATGTCGGCGATTGGCCAACTTTGGCCCGCGGTCGGCGGGACGACCCTATAGTCGTCGGACATGTCGGCGGCTGGCCAATTTAGTCCCGGGGTCGTGGGGACGACCCAATAGTCGTCGGACATGTCGGCGGCTGGCCAACTTTGGCCCGTGGTCGTGGGGACGACTGTTTAGTCGTCGGACATGTCGGCGGCTGGCCAACCTAGACCCGGGGTCGTGGGGACGACCCTATTGTCGCCGGACATGACGGTGTCGGGCCAATCTAGTCCCGGGGTCATAGGGACGACACTATAGTCGTCGGACATGTCGGCGATTGGCCAACTTTGGTCCGTGGTCGTGGGGTCGATCCGATAGTCGTCGGACATGACGCCGGCTGGCCAACTTTGGCCCGTGGTCGTGGGGACGACTGTTTAGTCGTCGGACATGTCGGCGGCTGGCCAACCTAGACCCGGGGTCGTGGGGACGACCCTATAGTCGTCGGACATGTCGCCGGCTGGCCAACTTTGGCCCGGTGTCGTGGGGACGACTCTATATTCGTCGGACATGTCGGCGGCTGGCCGAGCTGGACCCGGGGTCGTGGGGACGACCCTATTGTCGTCGGACATGACGGTGGCGGGCCAAACTAGCCCCGGGGTCATAGGGACGACCCTATAGTCGTCGGACATGTCGGCGATTGGCCAACTTTGGTCCGTGGTCGTTGGGTCGATCCGATAGTCGTCGGACATCACGGCGGCTGGTCAGCTTTGGCCCGTGGTCGTGGGGACGACCCTATAGTCGTCGGACAAGACGGTGGCGGACCAATCTAGTCCCGGGGTCGTGGGGACGACCCTATAGTCGTCGGACATGTCGGCGGCTGGCCAACTTTGGCCCGTGGTCGTGGGGACGATCCAATAGTCGTCGGACATGTCGGCGGCTGGCCAACTTTGGCCCGTGGTTGTGGGAACGACCCTATAGTCGTTGGACATGACGGTGGCGGGCCAATCTAGTCCCGGGGTCGTGGGGACGACCCTATAGTCGTCGGACATGTCGGCGGCATGCCAACTTTGGCCCGTGGTCGTGGGGACGACCCTATAGTCGTTGGACATGACGGTGGCGGGCCAATCTAGTCCCGGGGTCGTAGGGACGACCCTATAGTCGTCGGACATGTCGGCGATTGGCCAACATTGGCCCGGGGTCGAGGGGACGACCCTATAGTCGTCGGACATGTCGGCGGCTGGCCAACCTAGTCCCGAGGTCGTGGGGACGACCCTATAGTCGTCGGACATGTCGGCGGCTGGCCAACTTTGGCCCGTGGTTGTGGGGACGACCCTATAGTCGTCGGAAATGTCGGCGGCTGGCCAACCTGGACCCGGGGTCGTGGGGACGACCCTATTGTCGTCGGACATGACGGTGGCGGGCCAATCTAGTCTCGGGGTCGTGGGGACGACCCTATAGTCGTCGGACATGTCGGCGGCTGGCCAACTTTGGCCCGTGGTCGTGGGGACGATCCAATAGTCGTCGGACATTTCGGCGGCTTGCCAACTTTGGCCCGGGGTCGTGGGGACGACCCTATAATCGTCGGACATTTCGGCGGCATGCCAACTTTGGCCCGTGGTCGTGGGGACGACCCTATAGTCGTTGGACATGACGGTGGCGGGCCAATCTAGTCCCGAGGTCCTGGGGACGACCCTATAGTCGTCGGACAAGTCGGCGGCTGGCCAACCTAGACCCGGGGTCGTGGGGACGACCCTATTGTCGTCGGACATGACGGTGGCGGGCCAATCTAGTCCCGGGGTCGTGGGGACGACCCTATAGTCGTCGGACAAGACGGCGGCTGGACATCGTTGGCCCGGGGCCGTGGGGACGACCCTATAGTCGTCGGACATGTTGGCGGCTTGTCAGCCTAGTCCCAGGGTCGTGGGTACGACCCTATAGTCGTCGGACAAGTCGGAGGCGGGCCAACCTTGTCCCGGGGTCGTGGGGACGACCCTATAGTCGTCGGACATGTCGGCGGTTGGCCAACTTTGGCCCGGTGTCGTGGGGACGACTCTATAGTCGTCGGAAATGTCGGCGGCTGGCCAACCTGGACCCGGGGTCGTGGGGACGACCCTATTGTCGTCGGACATGACGGTGGCGGGCCAATCTAGTCTCGCGGTCGTGGGGACGACCCTATAATCGTCGGACATGACGGTGGCGGGCCAATCTAGTCCCGGGGTCGTGGGGACGACCCTATAGTCGTCGGACATGTCGGCGGCTGGTCAACTTTGGCCCGTGGTCGTGGGGACGACCCTATAGTCGTCGGACAAGACGGTGGCGGACCAATCTAGTCCCGGGGTCGTGGGGACGACCCTATAGTCGTCGGACAAGACGGTGGCGGACCAATCTAGTCCCGGGGTCGTGGGGACGACCCTATAGTCGTCGGACAGGTTGGCGGCTTGTCAGCCTAGTCCCGGGGTCGTGGGTACGACCCTATAGTCGTCGGACAAGTCGCCGGCTGGCCAACCTAGACCCGGGGTCGTGGGGACGACCCTATTGTCGTCGGACATGACGGTGGCGGGCCAATCTAGTCCCGGGGTCGTGGGGACGACCCTATAGTCGTCGGACATGTCGGCGGCATGCCAACTTTGGCCCGTGGTCGTGGGGACGACCCTATAGTCGTTGGACATGACGGTGGCGGGCCAATCTAGTCCCGGGGTCGTAGGGACGACCCTATAGTCGTCGGACATGTCGGCGATTGGCCAACATTGGCCCGGGGTCGAGGGGACGACCCTATAGTCGTCGGACATGTCGGCGGCTGGCCAACCTAGTCCCGAGGTCGTGGGGACGACCCTATAGTCGTCGGACATGTCGGCGGCTGGCCAACTTTGGCCCGTGGTTGTGGGGACGACCCTATAGTCGTCGGAAATGTCGGCGGCTGGCCAACCTGGACCCGGGGTCGTGGGGACGACCCTATTGTCGTCGGACATGACGGTGGCGGACCAATCTAGTCCCGGGGTCGTGGGGACGACCCTATAGTCGTCGGACATGTCGGCGGCTGGCCAACTTTGGCCCGTGGTCGTGGGGACGATCCAATAGTCGTCGGACATGTCGGCGGCTGGCCAACTTTGGCCCGTGGTTGTGGGAACGACCCTATAGTCGTTGGACATGACGGTGGCGGGCCAATCTAGTCCCGGGGTCGTGGGGACGACCCTACAGTCTTCGGACATTTCGGCGGCTTGCCAACTTTGGCCCGGGGTCGTGGGGACGACCCTATAATCGTCGGACATTTCGGCGGCATGCCAACTTTGGCCCGTGGTCGTGGGGACGACCCTATAGTCGTTGGACATGACGGTGGCGGGCCAATCTAGTCCCGAGGTCCTGGGGACGACCCTATAGTCGTCGGACAAGTCGGCGGCTGGCCAACCTAGACCCGGGGTCGTGGGGACGACCCTATTGTCGTCGGACATGACGGTGGCGGGCCAATCTATTCCCGGGGTCGTGGGGACGACCCTACAGTCGTCGGACATTTCGGCGGCTTGTCAGCCTAGTCCCGGGGTCGTGGGTACGACCCTACAGTCGTCGGACATTTCGGCGGCTTGCCAACTTTGGCCCGGGGTCGTGGGGACGACCCTATAGTCGTCGGACATGACGGTGGCGGGCCAATCTAGTCCCGGGGTCGTGGGGACGACCCTATAGTGGTCGGACATTTCGGCGGCTGGCCAACTTGGGCCGGGGGTCGTGGGGACGACCCTATAGTCGTCGGACATGTTGGCGGCTTGTCAGCCTAGTCCCGGGGTCGTGGGGACGACCCTATAGTCGTCGGACATGACGGTGGCGGGCCAATCTAGTCCCGGGGTCGTGGGTACGACCCTATAGTCTTCGGACATGACGGTAGCGGGCCAATCTAGACCCGAGGTCGTGGGGACGACCCTATAGTAGTCGGACATGACGGTGGCGGGCCAATCTAGTCTCGCGGTCGTGGGGACGACCCTATAATCGTCGGACATGACGGTGGCGGGCCAATCTAGTCCCGGGGTCGTGGGGACGACCCTATAGTCGTCGGACATGTCGGCGGCTGGTCAACTTTGGCCCGTGGTCGTGGGGACGACCCTATAGTCGTCGGACAAGACGGTGGCGGACCAATCTAGTCCCGGGGTCGTGGGGACGACCCTATAGTCGTCGGACAAGACGGTGGCGGACCAATCTAGTCCCGGGGTCGTGGGGACGACCCTATAGTCGTCGGACATGTTGGCGGCTTGTCAGCCTAGTCCCGGGGTCGTGGGTACGACCCTATAGTCGTCGGACAAGTCGCCGGCTGGCCAACCTAGACCCGGGGTCGTGGGGACGACCCTATTGTCGTCGGACATGACGGTGGCGGGCCAATCTAGTCCCGGGGTCGTGGGGACGACCCTATAGTCGTCGGACATGTCGGCGGCATGCCAACTTTGGCCCGTGGTCGTGGGGACGACCCTATAGTCGTTGGACATGACGGTGGCGGGCCAATCTAGTCCCGGGGTCGTAGGGACGACCCTATAGTCGTCGGACATGTCGGCGATTGGCCAACATTGGCCCGGGGTCGAGGGGACGACCCTATAGTCGTCGGACATGTCGGCGGCTGGCCAACCTAGTCCCGAGGTCGTGGGGACGACCCTATAGTCGTCGGACATGTCGGCGGCTGGCCAACTTTGGCCCGTGGTTGTGGGGACGACCCTATAGTCGTCGGAAATGTCGGCGGCTGGCCAACCTGGACCCGGGGTCGTGGGGACGACCCTATTGTCGTCGGACATGACGGTGGCGGGCCAATCTAGTCTCGGGGTCGTGGGGACGACCCTATAGTCGTCGGACATGTCGGCGGCTGGCCAACTTTGGCCCGGGGTCGTGGGGACGACCCTATAGTCGTCGGACATGTCGGCGGCTGGCCAACTTTGGCGCGTGGTCGTGGGGACGATCCGATTGTCGTCGGACATGTCGGCGGCTGGCCAACCTAGACCCGGGGTCGTGGGGACGACCCTATTGTCGTTGGACATGTCGGCGGCTGGTCAGCTTTGGCCCGTGGTCGTGGGGACGACCCTATAGTCGTCGGACAAGACGGTGGCGGACCAATCTAGTCCCGGGGTCGTGGGGACGACCCTATAGTCGTCGGACATGTCGGCGGCTGGCCAACTTTGGCCCGTGGTCGTGGGGACGATCCAATAGTCGTCGGACATGTCGGCGGCTGGCCAACTTTGGCCCGTGGTTGTGGGAACGACCCTATAGTCGTTGGACATGACGGTGGCGGGCCAATCTAGTCCCGGGGTCGTGGGGACGACCCTACAGTCTTCGGACATTTCGGCGGCTTGCCAACTTTGGCCCGGGGTCGTGGGGACGACCCTATAATCGTCGGACATTTCGGCGGCATGCCAACTTTGGCCCGTGGTCGTGGGGACGACCCTATAGTCGTTGGACATGACGGTGGCGGGCCAATCTAGTCCCGGGGTCGTGGGGACGACCCTATAGTCGTCGGACATGTCGGCGGCATGCCAACTTTGGCCCGTGGTCGTGGGGACGACCCTATAGTCGTTGGACATGACGGTGGCGGGCCAATCTAGTCCCGGGGTCGTAGGGACGACCCTATAGTCGTCGGACATGTCGGCGATTGGCCAACATTGGCCCGGGGTCGAGGGGACGACCCTATAGTCGTCGGACATGTCGGCGGCTGGCCAACCTAGTCCCGAGGTCGTGGGGACGACCCTATAGTCGTCGGTCATGTCGGCGGCTGGCCAACTTTGGCCCGTGGTTGTGGGGACGACCCTATAGTCATCGGACATGTCGGCGGCTGGCCAACTTTGGCCCGGTGTCGTGGGGACCACTCTATAGTCGTCGGAAATGTCGGCGGCTGGCCAACCTGGACCCGGGGTCGTGGGGACGACCCTATTGTCGTCGGACATGACGGTGGCGGGCCAATCTAGTCTCGGGGTCGTGGGGACGACCCTATAGTCGTCGGACATGTCGGCGGCTGGCCAACTTTGGCCCGGGGTCGTGGGGACGACTCTATAGTCGTCGGAAATGTCGGCGGCTGGCCAACCTGGACTCGGGGTCGTGGGGACGACCCTATAGTCGTCGGACAAGACGGCGGCTGGATATCTTTGGCCCGGGGTCGTGGGGACGACCCTATAGTCGTCGGACATGTCGGCGGCGGGCCAACCTTGTCCCGGGGTCGTGGGGACGACCCTATAGTCGTCGAACAAGTCGGCGGCGGGCCAAGCTTGTCCCGGGGTCGTGGGGACGACCCTATAATCGTCGGACATGACGGTGGCGCGCCAATCTAGTCCCGGGGTCGTGGGGACGACCCTATAGTCGTCGGACATGTCGGCGGCTGGCCAACTTTGGCCCGGTGTCGTGGGGACGACTCTATAGTCGTCGGAAATGTCGGCGGCTGGCCAACCTGGACCCGGGGTCGTGGGGACGACCCTATTGTCGTCGGACATGACGGTGGCGGGCCAATCTAGTCTCGGGGTCGTGGGGACGACCCTATAGTCGTCGGACATGTCGGCGGCTGGCCAACTTTGGCCCGGGGTCGTGGGGACGACCCTATAGTCGTCGGACATGACGGTGGCGGACCAATCTAGTCCCGGGGTCGTGGGGACGACTCTACAGTCGTCGGACATTTCGGCGGCTTGCCAACTTTGGCCCGGGGTCGTGGGGACGACCCTATAGTCGTCGGACAAGTCGGCGGCGGGCCAAGCTTGTCCCGGGGTCGTGGGGACGACCCTATAATCGTCGGACATGACGGTGGCGGGCCAATCGAGTCCCGGGGTCGTGGGGACGACCCTATAGTCGTCGGACATGTCGGCGGCTGGCCAACTTTGGCGCGTGGTCGTGGGGACGACCCTATAGTCGTCGGACATGTCGGCGGCTGGCCAACTTTGGCCCGTGGTCGTGGGGGCGATCCAATAGTCGTCGGACATGTCGGCGGCTGGCCAACTTTGGCCCGTGGTCGTGGGGACGATCCGATAGTCGTCGGACATGTCGGCGGCTGGCCAACCTAGACCCGGGGTCGTGGGGACGACCCTATTGTCGTCGGACATGGCGGTGGCGGGCCAATCTAGTCCCGTGGTCGTGGGGACGACCCTATAGTCGTCGGACAGGGCGGCGGCGGGCCACCTTTGGCCCGTGGCCGTGGGGACGATCCAATAGTCGTCTGACATGTCGGCGGCTGGCCAACTTTGGCCCGTGGTCGTGGGGACGATCCGATAGTCGTCGGACATGTCGGCGGCTGGCCAACTTTGGCCCGTGGTCGTGGGGACAATCCAATAGTCGTCGGACATGTCGGCGGCGGGCCAACTTTGGCCCGTGGCCGTGGGGACGATCCAATAGTCGTCTGACATGTCGGCGGCTGGCCAACTTTGGCCCGTGGTCGTGGGGACGATCCGATAGTCGTCGGACATGTCGGCGGCTGGCCAACTTTGGCCCGTGGTCGTGGGGACGACCCTATTGTCGTCGGACATGGCGGTGGCGGGCCAATCTAGTCCCGTGGTCGTGGGGACGACCCTATAGTCGTCGGACAAGGCGGCGGCGGGCCAACTTTGGCCCGTGGCCGTGGGGACGATCCAATAGTCGTCTGACATGTCGGCGGCTGGCCAACTTTGGCCCGTGGTCGTGGGGACGACTCTATAGTCGTCGGACATGTTGGCGGCTTGTCAGCCTAGTCCCGGGGTCGTGGGTACGACCCTATAGTCGTTGGACATGACGGTGGCGGGCCAATCTAGTCCCGGGGTCGTGGGTACGACCCTATAGTCGTCGGACAAGACGGCGGCTGGACATCTTTGGCCCGCGGTCGTGGGGACGACCCAATAGTCGTCGGACATCACGGTGGCGGGCCAATCTAGTCCCGGGGTCGTGGGGACGACCCTATAGTCGTCGGACAAGACGGCGGCTGGACATCCTTGGCTCGCGGTCGTGGGGACGACCCTATAGTCGTCGGACATTTCGGCGGCCTGTCAACCTAGTCCCGGGGTCGTGGGGACGACCCTATAGTCGTTGGACATGACGGTGGCGGGCCAATCTAGTCCCGGGGTCGTGGGTACGAGCCTATAGTCTTCGGACAAGTCGGCGGCTGGACAACTTTGGCCGTGGTCGTGTGGACGACCCTATAGTCGTCGGATATGTCGGCGGCTGGCCAACTTTGACCCGTGGTCGTGGGGACGACCCTATTGTCGTCGGAAATGACGGTGGCGGGCCAATCTATTCCCGGAGTCGTGGGGACGACCCTATAGTCGTCGGACAAGTCGGCAGCTTGCCAACTTTGGCACGGAGTCGTGGGGACGACCCTACAGTCGTCGGACAAGTCGGCGGCGAGCCAATCTAGCCCCGCGGTCGTGGGGACGACCCTAAGTCGTCGGACAAGTCAGCGGCTGGCCAACATTGGCCCGTGGTCGTGGGGACGACCCTATAGTCGTCGGATATGTCGGCGGCTGGACAACTTTGGCCCGTGGTCGTGTGGACGACCCTATAGTCGTCGGACAAGTCGGCGGCCGGCCAACCTAGTCCGGGGGTCGTGGGGACGACACTATAGTCGTCGGACATGACGGTGGCGGGCCAGTCTAGTCCCGGGTCGTGGGGACGACCCTATAGTCGTCGGACATGTCGGCGGCTGGCCAACTTTGGCCCGTGGTCGTGGGGACGACCCTATAGTCGTCGGAAATGTCGGTGGCTGTCCATCTTTGGCCCAGGGGTCGTGGGGACGACCCTATAGTCGTCGGACATGTCGGCGGCGAGCCAAAATTGACCCGGGGTCGTGGGGACGACCCTATAGTGGTCGGACAAGTCGGCGGCGGGCCTACCTAGTCCCGGGGTCGTGGGGACGACCCTATAGTCGTCGGATAAGTCGGCAGCTTGCCAACTTTGGCCCGGGGTCGTGGGAACGACCCTATAGTCGTCGGACAAGTCGGCGGCGAGCCCACCTAGTGGGGCGGTCGTGGGGACGACCCTATAGTCGTCGGACAAGTCGGCGGCCGGCCAACCTAGTCCGGGGGTCGTGGGGACGACCCTATAGTCGTCGGACATGACGGTGGCGGGCCAGTCTAGTCCCGGGTCGTGGGCACGACCCTATAGTCGTCGGACATGTCGGCGGCTGGCCAACTTTGGCCCGTGGTCGTGGGGACGACCCTATAGTCGTCGGAAAGGTCGGTGGCTGTCCAACTTTGGCCCAGGGGTCGTGGGGACGACCCTATAGTCGTCGGACATGTCGGCGGCGAGCCAACATTGACCCGGGGTCGTGGGGACGACTCTATAGTCGCCGGACATGTCGGTGGCGGGCCAGTCTAGTCCCGGGTCGTGGGGACGACCCTATAGTCGTCGGACATATCAGCGGCTGGCCAACTTTGGCCCGGGGTCGTGGGGACGACCCTATAGTCGTCGGACAAGTCGGCGGCCGGCCAACCTAGCCCGGGGGTCGTGGTGACGACCCTATAGTCGTCGAACATGACGGTGGCGGGCCAGTCTAGTCCGGGGTCGTGGGGACGACCCTATAGTCGTCGGACATGTCGGCGGCTGGCCAACTTTGGCCCGTGGTCGTGGGGACGACCCTATAGTCGTCGGAAATGTCGGTGGCTGTCCAACTTTGGCCCAGGGGTCGTGGGGACGACCCTATAGTCGTCGGACATGTCGGCGGCGAGCCAACATTGACCCGGGGTCGTGGGGACGACTCTATAGTCGTCGGACATGTCGTTGGCGGGCCAGTCTAGTCGCGGGTCGTGGGGACGACCCTATAGTCGTCGGACATGTCGGCGGCTGGTCAACTTTGGCCCGTGGTCGTGGGGACGACCCTATAGTCGTCGGAAATGTCGGTGGCTGTCCAACTTTGGCCCAGGGGTCGTGGGGACGACCCTATAGTCGTCGGACATGTCGGCGGCGAGCCAACATTGACCCGGGGTCGTGGGGACGACTCTATAGTCGTCAGACATGTCGGTGGCGGGCCAGTCTAGTCCCGGGTCGTGGGGACGACCCTATAGTCGTCGGACATATCAGCGGCTGGCCAACTTTGGCCCGTGGTCGTGGGGACGACCCTATAGTCGTCAGACATGACGGTGGCGAGCCAACCTAGTCCCGGGGTCGTGGGGACGACCCTATAGTCGTCGGACATGTCGGCGATTGGCCAACATTGGCCCGGGGTCGTGGGGACGACCCTATAGTCGTCGGACATGTCTGCGGCTGGCCAACCTAGTCCCGAGGTCGTGGGGACGACCCTATAGTCGTCGGACTTGTCGCTGGCGGGCCAATCTAGTCCCGGGGTCGTGGGGACGACCCTATAGTCGTCGGACATGTCGGCGGCTGGCTAACTTTGGCCCGTGGTCGTGGGGACGACCCAATAGTCGTTGGACATGTCGGCGGCTGGCCAACTTTGGGCCGTGGTCGTGGAGACGATCCTATAGTCGTCGGACTTGACGGTGGCGGGCCAATCTAGTCCCGGGGTTGTGGGGACGACCCTATAGTCGTCGGATATGTCGGCGGCTTGCCAAATTTGCCCGGGGTCGTGGGGACGACCCTATAGTCGTCGGACTTGACGGTGGCGGGCCAATCTAGTCCCGGGGTCGCGGGGACGACCCAATAGTCGTTGGACATATCGGCGGCTGGCCAACTTTGGCCCATGGTCGTGGGGACGACCCTATAGTCGTTGGACATGACGGTGGCGGGCCAATCTAGTCCCGGGGTCGTAGGGACGACCCCATAGTCGTCGGACATGTCGGCGATTGGCCAACATTGGCCCGGGGTCGTGGGGACGACCCTATAGTCATCGGACATGTCGGCGGCTTGCCAACTTTGACCCGGGGTCGTGGGGACGACCCTATAGTCGTCGGACTTGACGGTGGCGGGCCAACCTAGTCCGGGGGTCGTGGGGACGACCCTATAGTCCTCGGACAAGTCGGCGGCTGGCCAACTTTGGCCCGTGGTCGTGGGGACGACCCTATAGTCGTCGGGCAAGTCGACGGCAGGCCAACATAGGCCCAGGGTCGTGGCGATAACCCTACAGTCGTCGGACATGTCGGCGGCGGGCCAATCTAGTCCCCGGGTCGTGGGCACGACCCTATAGTCGTCGGACATGTCGGCGGCAGGCCAACTTTGGCCCGTGGTCGTGGGGACGATCCGATAGTCGTTGGACATGACGGTGCCGGGGCAATCGAGTCCCGGGGTAGTAGGTACGACCCTATAGTCGTCGGACATGTCGGCGATTGGCCATTATTGGCCCGGGGTCGAGGGGACGACCCTATAGTCGTCGGACGTGTCGGCGGCTGGCCAACTTTGGCCCATGGTCGTGGGGACGACTCAATAGTCGTCGGACATGTCGGCGTCTGGCCAACTTTGGCCCGTGGTCGTGGGGACGACCCTACAGTCGTCGGACATTTCGGCGGCTTGCCAACTTTGGCCCGGGGTCGTGGGGACGACCCTATAGTCGTCGGACTTGACGGTGGCGGGCCAATCTAGTCCCGGGGTTGTGGGGACGACCCTACAGTCGTCGGACATTTCGGCGGCTTGCCAACTTTGGCCCGGGGTCGTGGGGACGACCCTATAGTCGTCGGACTTGACGGTGGCGGGCCAATCTAGTCCCGGGGTTGTGGAGACGACCCTACAATCGTCGGACATGTCGGCGGCTGGCCAACTTTGGCCCGTGGTCGTGGGGACGATCCGATAGTCGTTGGACATGACGGTGGCGGGCCAATCTAGTCCGGGGGTCGTGGGGACGACCCTACAGTCGTCGGACATTTCGGCGGCTTGCCAACTTTGGCCCGGGGTCGTGGGGACGACCCTATAGTCGTCGGACTTGACGGTGGCGGGCCAATCTAGTCCCGGGGTTGTGGGGACGAACCTACAGTCGTCGGACATTTCGGCGGCTTGCCAACTTTGGCCCGGGGTCGTGGGGACGACCCTATTGTCGTCGGACATGACGGTGGCGGGCCAATCTATTCCCGGGGTCGTACGGACGACCCTATAGTCGTCGGATATGTTGGCGATCGGCCAACATTGGCCCGGGGTCGTGGGGACGACTCTATAGTCGTCGGACATGTTGGCGGCTTGTCAGCCTAGTCCCAGGGTCGTGGGTACGACCCTATAGTCGTCGGACAAGTCGGCGGCGGGCCAACTTAGGCCCGTGGTCGTAGGGACGATCCGATAGTCGTTGGACATGACGGTGCCGGGCCAATCAAGTCCCAGGGTCGTGGGTACGACCCTATAGTCGTCGGACATGTCGGCGATTGGCCATTATTGGCCCGGGGTCGTGGGGACGACCCTATAGTCGTCGAACATGTCGGCGGCTGGCCAACATTGGCCCGTGGTCGTGGGGACGACCCAACAGTCGTCGGACATGTCGGCGGCTGGCCAACTTTGGCCCGTGGTCGTGGGGACGATCCGATAGTCGTCGGACGTGACGGTGGCTAGCCAACCTAGACCCGGGGTCGTGGGGACGACCCTATAGTCCTCGAACAAGTCGGCGGCTGGCCAACTTTGGCCCGGGGTCGTGGGTACGAGCCTATAGTCTTCGGACAAGTCGGCGGCTGGACAACTTTGGCCGTGGTCGTGTGGACGACCCTATAGTCGTCGGATATGTCGGCGGCTGGCCAACTTTGACCCGTGGTCGTGGGGACGACCCTATTGTCGTCGGAAATGACGGTGGCGGGCCAATCTATTCCCGGAGTCGTGGGGACGACCCTATAGTCGTCGGACAAGTCGGCAGCTTGCCAACTTTGGCACGGAGTCGTGGGGACGACCCTACAGTCGTCGGACAAGTCGGCGGCGAGCCAATCTAGCCCCGCGGTCGTGGGGACGACCCTAAGTCGTCGGACAAGTCAGCGGCTGGCCAACATTGGCCCGTGGTCGTGGGGACGACCCTATAGTCGTCGGATATGTCGGCGGCTGGACAACTTTGGCCCGTGGTCGTGTGGACGACCCTATAGTCGTCGGACAAGTCGGCGGCCGGCCAACCTAGTCCGGGGGTCGTGGGGACGACACTATAGTCGTCGGACATGACGGTGGCGGGCCAGTCTAGTCCCGGGTCGTGGGGACGACCCTATAGTCGTCGGACATGTCGGCGGCTGGCCAACTTTGGCCCGTGGTCGTGGGGACGACCCTATAGTCGTCGGAAATGTCGGTGGCTGTCCATCTTTGGCCCAGGGGTCGTGGGGACGACCCTATAGTCGTCGGACATGTCGGCGGCGAGCCAAAATTGACCCGGGGTCGTGGGGACGACCCTATAGTGGTCGGACAAGTCGGCGGCGGGCCTACCTAGTCCCGGGGTCGTGGGGACGACCCTATAGTCGTCGGATAAGTCGGCAGCTTGCCAACTTTGGCCCAGGGGTCGTGGGGACGACCCTATAGTCGTCGGACATGTCGGCGGCGAGCCAACATTGACCCGGGGTCGTGGGGACGACTCTATAGTCGCCGGACATGTCGGTGGCGGGCCAGTCTAGTCCCGGGTCGTGGGGACGACCCTATAGTCGTCGGACATATCAGCGGCTGGCCAACTTTGGCCCGGGGTCGTGGGGACGACCCTATAGTCGTCGGACAAGTCGGCGGCCGGCCAACCTAGCCCGGGGGTCGTGGTGACGACCCTATAGTCGTCGAACATGACGGTGGCGGGCCAGTCTAGTCCGGGGTCGTGGGGACGACCCTATAGTCGTCGGACATGTCGGCGGCTGGCCAACTTTGGCCCGTGGTCGTGGGGACGACCCTATAGTCGTCGGAAATGTCGGTGGCTGTCCAACTTTGGCCCAGGGGTCGTGGGGACGACCCTATAGTCGTCGGACATGTCGGCGGCGAGCCAACATTGACCCGGGGTCGTGGGGACGACTCTATAGTCGTCGGACATGTCGTTGGCGGGCCAGTCTAGTCGCGGGTCGTGGGGACGACCCTATAGTCGTCGGACATGTCGGCGGCTGGTCAACTTTGGCCCGTGGTCGTGGGGACGACCCTATAGTCGTCGGAAATGTCGGTGGCTGTCCAACTTTGGCCCAGGGGTCGTGGGGACGACCCTATAGTCGTCGGACATGTCGGCGGCGAGCCAACATTGACCCGGGGTCGTGGGGACGACTCTATAGTCGTCAGACATGTCGGTGGCGGGCCAGTCTAGTCCCGGGTCGTGGGGACGACCCTATAGTCGTCGGACATATCAGCGGCTGGCCAACTTTGGCCCGTGGTCGTGGGGACGACCCTATAGTCGTCAGACATGACGGTGGCGAGCCAACCTAGTCCCGGGGTCGTGGGGACGACCCTATAGTCGTCGGACATGTCGGCGATTGGCCAACATTGGCCCGGGGTCGTGGGGACGACCCTATAGTCGTCGGACATGTCTGCGGCTGGCCAACCTAGTCCCGAGGTCGTGGGGACGACCCTATAGTCGTCGGACTTGTCGCTGGCGGGCCAATCTAGTCCCGGGGTCGTGGGGACGACCCTATAGTCGTCGGACATGTCGGCGGCTGGCTAACTTTGGCCCGTGGTCGTGGGGACGACCCAATAGTCGTTGGACATGTCGGCGGCTGGCCAACTTTGGGCCGTGGTCGTGGAGACGATCCTATAGTCGTCGGACTTGACGGTGGCGGGCCAATCTAGTCCCGGGGTTGTGGGGACGACCCTATAGTCGTCGGATATGTCGGCGGCTTGCCAAATTTGCCCGGGGTCGTGGGGACGACCCTATAGTCGTCGGACTTGACGGTGGCGGGCCAATCTAGTCCCGGGGTCGCGGGGACGACCCAATAGTCGTTGGACATATCGGCGGCTGGCCAACTTTGGCCCATGGTCGTGGGGACGACCCTATAGTCGTTGGACATGACGGTGGCGGGCCAATCTAGTCCCGGGGTCGTAGGGACGACCCCATAGTCGTCGGACATGTCGGCGATTGGCCAACATTGGCCCGGGGTCGTGGGGACGACCCTATAGTCATCGGACATGTCGGCGGCTTGCCAACTTTGACCCGGGGTCGTGGGGACGACCCTATAGTCGTCGGACTTGACGGTGGCGGGCCAACCTAGTCCGGGGGTCGTGGGGACGACCCTATAGTCCTCGGACAAGTCGGCGGCTGGCCAACTTTGGCCCGTGGTCGTGGGGACGACCCTATAGTCGTCGGGCAAGTCGACGGCAGGCCAACATAGGCCCAGGGTCGTGGCGATAACCCTACAGTCGTCGGACATGTCGGCGGCGGGCCAATCTAGTCCCCGGGTCGTGGGCACGACCCTATAGTCGTCGGACATGTCGGCGGCAGGCCAACTTTGGCCCGTGGTCGTGGGGACGATCCGATAGTCGTTGGACATGACGGTGCCGGGGCAATCGAGTCCCGGGGTAGTAGGTACGACCCTATAGTCGTCGGACATGTCGGCGATTGGCCATTATTGGCCCGGGGTCGAGGGGACGACCCTATAGTCGTCGGACGTGTCGGCGGCTGGCCAACTTTGGCCCATGGTCGTGGGGACGACTCAATAGTCGTCGGACATGTCGGCGTCTGGCCAACTTTGGCCCGTGGTCGTGGGGACGACCCTACAGTCGTCGGACATTTCGGCGGCTTGCCAACTTTGGCCCGGGGTCGTGGGGACGACCCTATAGTCGTCGGACTTGACGGTGGCGGGCCAATCTAGTCCCGGGGTTGTGGGGACGACCCTACAGTCGTCGGACATTTCGGCGGCTTGCCAACTTTGGCCCGGGGTCGTGGGGACGACCCTATAGTCGTCGGACTTGACGGTGGCGGGCCAATCTAGTCCCGGGGTTGTGGAGACGACCCTACAATCGTCGGACATGTCGGCGGCTGGCCAACTTTGGCCCGTGGTCGTGGGGACGATCCGATAGTCGTTGGACATGAAGGTGGCGGGCCAATCTAGTCCGGGGGTCGTGGGGACGACCCTACAGTCGTCGGACATTTCGGCGGCTTGCCAACTTTGGCCCGGGGTCGTGGGGACGACCCTATAGTCGTCGGACTTGACGGTGGCGGGCCAATCTAGTCCCGGGGTTGTGGGGACGAACCTACAGTCGTCGGACATTTCGGCGGCTTGCCAACTTTGGCCCGGGGTCGTGGGGACGACCCTATTGTCGTCGGACATGACGGTGGCGGGCCAATCTATTCCCGGGGTCGTACGGACGACCCTATAGTCGTCGGATATGTTGGCGATCGGCCAACATTGGCCCGGGGTCGTGGGGACGACTCTATAGTCGTCGGACATGTTGGCGGCTTGTCAGCCTAGTCCCAGGGTCGTGGGTACGACCCTATAGTCGTCGGACAAGTCGGCGGCGGGCCAACTTAGGCCCGTGGTCGTAGGGACGATCCGATAGTCGTTGGGCATGACGGTGCCGGGCCAATCAAGTCCCAGGGTCGTGGGTACGACCCTATAGTCGTCGGACATGTCGGCGATTGGCCATTATTGGCCCGGGGTCGTGGGGACGACCCTATAGTCGTCGAACATGTCGGCGGCTGGCCAACATTGGCCCGTGGTCGTGGGGACGACCCAACAGTCGTCGGACATGTCGGCGGCTGGCCAACTTTGGCCCGTGGTCGTGGGGACGATCCGATAGTCGTCGGACGTGACGGTGGCTAGCCAACCTAGACCCGGGGTCGTGGGGACGACCCTATAGTCCTCGAACAAGTCGGCGGCTGGCCAACTTTGGCCCGTGGTCGTGGGAACGACCCTATAGTCGTCGGACAAGTCGGCGACTGGCCAAATATGGCCCGTGGACGTGGGGACGACCCTATAGTCGTCGGAAATGTCGGCGGCGAGCCAACCTAGTCCCGGCGTCGTGGGGACGACCCTATAATGTTCGGACAAGTCGGCAGCTGGCCAAATTTGGCCCGTGGTCGTGAGGACGACCCTATAGTCGTCGGAAATGTCGGCGGCTGGCCAACTATGGCCCGTGGTCGTGAAGACGACCCTATAGTCGTCGGACAAGACGGGGGCGGGCCAATCTAGTCCCGGGGTCGTGGGGACGACCCTATAGTCCTCGAACAAGTCGGCGGCTGGCCAACTTTGGCCCGTGGTCGTGGGGACGACCCTATAGACGTCCGACATGACGGTGGTGGGCCAATATTGGCCCGGGGTCGTGGGGACGATCCGATAGTCGTCGGACATGACGGTGGCGGGCCAATCTAGACCCGGGGTCGTGGGGACGGCCCTATAGTCGCCGGGCAAGTCGGCGGCGGGCCAACCTTGTACCGGGGTCGTGGGGACGACCCTATAGTCGTCGGACATGTTGGCGATTGGCCAACTTTGGCCCGGTGTCGTGGGGACAACTCTATAGTCGTCGGACATGTCGGCGGCTGGCCAACCTAGACCCGGGGTCGTGGGGACGACCCTATTGTCGTCGGACATGACGGTGGCGGGCCAATCTATTCCCGGGGTCGTAGGGACGACCCTATAGTCGTCGGACATGTCGGCGATTGGCCAACTTTGGTCCGTGGTCGTTGGGTCGATCCGATAGTCGTCGGATATGACGGCGGCTGGCCAACTTTGGCCCGTGGTCGTGGGGACGACTGTTTAGTTGTCGGACATGTCGGCGGCTGGCGAATCTAGACCCAGGGTCGTGGGGACGACCCTATTGTCGTCGGACATGACGGTGGCGGGGCAATCTAGTCCCGGGGTCGTAGGTACGACCCTATAGTCGTCGGACATGTCGGCGATTGGCCAATATTGGCCCGGGGTCGTTGGCACGTTCCGATAGTCGTTGGACATGACGGTGGCGGCCCATCTAGTCCCGGGGTTGTGGGGACGACCCTATAGTCGTCGGACATGTCGGCGGCTGGGCAACTTTGGCCCGTGGTCGTGGGGACGACCCTATAGTCGTCGGACATGTTGGCGGAAGGTCAACGTAGGCCCGTGGTCGTTGGGACGACCCTATAGACGTCCGACATAACGGTGGTGGGCCAATATTTGCCCGGGGTCGTGGGGACGATCCGATAGTCGTCGGACATGACGGTGGCTGGCCAACTTTGGCCCGTGGTCGTGGGGACGACTGTTTAGTCGTCGGACATGTCGGCGGCTGGCCAACCTAGACCCGGGGTCGTGGGGACGACCCTATTGTCGTCGGACATGACGGTGGCGGGCCAATCTAGTACCGGGGTCGTGGGACGACCCTATAGTCGCGGACATGTCGGCGGCTGGCCAATTTTTGCCCGTGGTCGTGGGGACGACACAATAGTCGTCGGACATGTCGCCGGCTGGCCAACTTTGGCCCGTGGTCGTGCGGACGAACCGATAATCGTCGGACATGACGGTGGCGGGCCAATCTAGTCCCGGGGTCGTGGGGACGACCCTATAGTCGCCGGGCAAGTCGGCGGCGGGCCAACCTTGTACCGGGGTCGTGGGGACGACCCTATAGTCGTCGGACATGTCGGCGGCGAGCCAAAATTGACCCGGGGTCGTGGGGACGACCCTATAGTGGTCGGACAAGTCGGCGGCGGGCCTACCTAGTCCCGGGGTCGTGGGGACGACCCTATAGTCGTCGGATAAGTCGGCAGCTTGCCAACTTTGGCCCAGGGGTCGTGGGGACGACCCTATAGTCGTCGGACATGTCGGCGGCGAGCCAACATTGACCCGGGGTCGTGGGGACGACTCTATAGTCGCCGGACATGTCGGTGGCGGGCCAGTCTAGTCCCGGGTCGTGGGGACGACCCTATAGTCGTCGGACATATCAGCGGCTGGCCAACTTTGGCCCGGGGTCGTGGGGACGACCCTATAGTCGTCGGACAAGTCGGCGGCCGGCCAACCTAGCCCGGGGGTCGTGGTGACGACCCTATAGTCGTCGAACATGACGGTGGCGGGCCAGTCTAGTCCGGGGTCGTGGGGACGACCCTATAGTCGTCGGACATGTCGGCGGCTGGCCAACTTTGGCCCGTGGTCGTGGGGACGACCCTATAGTCGTCGGAAATGTCGGTGGCTGTCCAACTTTGGCCCAGGGGTCGTGGGGACGACCCTATAGTCGTCGGACATGTCGGCGGCGAGCCAACATTGACCCGGGGTCGTGGGGACGACTCTATAGTCGTCGGACATGTCGTTGGCGGGCCAGTCTAGTCGCGGGTCGTGGGGACGACCCTATAGTCGTCGGACATGTCGGCGGCTGGTCAACTTTGGCCCGTGGTCGTGGGGACGACCCTATAGTCGTCGGAAATGTCGGTGGCTGTCCAACTTTGGCCCAGGGGTCGTGGGGACGACCCTATAGTCGTCGGACATGTCGGCGGCGAGCCAACATTGACCCGGGGTCGTGGGGACGACTCTATAGTCGTCAGACATGTCGGTGGCGGGCCAGTCTAGTCCCGGGTCGTGGGGACGACCCTATAGTCGTCGGACATATCAGCGGCTGGCCAACTTTGGCCCGTGGTCGTGGGGACGACCCTATAGTCGTCAGACATGACGGTGGCGAGCCAACCTAGTCCCGGGGTCGTGGGGACGACCCTATAGTCGTCGGACATGTCGGCGATTGGCCAACATTGGCCCGGGGTCGTGGGGACGACCCTATAGTCGTCGGACATGTCTGCGGCTGGCCAACCTAGTCCCGAGGTCGTGGGGACGACCCTATAGTCGTCGGACTTGTCGCTGGCGGGCCAATCTAGTCCCGGGGTCGTGGGGACGACCCTATAGTCGTCGGACATGTCGGCGGCTGGCTAACTTTGGCCCGTGGTCGTGGGGACGACCCAATAGTCGTTGGACATGTCGGCGGCTGGCCAACTTTGGGCCGTGGTCGTGGAGACGATCCTATAGTCGTCGGACTTGACGGTGGCGGGCCAATCTAGTCCCGGGGTTGTGGGGACGACCCTATAGTCGTCGGATATGTCGGCGGCTTGCCAAATTTGCCCGGGGTCGTGGGGACGACCCTATAGTCGTCGGACTTGACGGTGGCGGGCCAATCTAGTCCCGGGGTCGCGGGGACGACCCAATAGTCGTTGGACATATCGGCGGCTGGCCAACTTTGGCCCATGGTCGTGGGGACGACCCTATAGTCGTTGGACATGACGGTGGCGGGCCAATCTAGTCCCGGGGTCGTAGGGACGACCCCATAGTCGTCGGACATGTCGGCGATTGGCCAACATTGGCCCGGGGTCGTGGGGACGACCCTATAGTCATCGGACATGTCGGCGGCTTGCCAACTTTGACCCGGGGTCGTGGGGACGACCCTATAGTCGTCGGACTTGACGGTGGCGGGCCAACCTAGTCCGGGGGTCGTGGGGACGACCCTATAGTCCTCGGACAAGTCGGCGGCTGGCCAACTTTGGCCCGTGGTCGTGGGGACGACCCTATAGTCGTCGGGCAAGTCGACGGCAGGCCAACATAGGCCCAGGGTCGTGGCGATAACCCTACAGTCGTCGGACATGTCGGCGGCGGGCCAATCTAGTCCCCGGGTCGTGGGCACGACCCTATAGTCGTCGGACATGTCGGCGGCAGGCCAACTTTGGCCCGTGGTCGTGGGGACGATCCGATAGTCGTTGGACATGACGGTGCCGGGGCAATCGAGTCCCGGGGTAGTAGGTACGACCCTATAGTCGTCGGACATGTCGGCGATTGGCCATTATTGGCCCGGGGTCGAGGGGACGACCCTATAGTCGTCGGACGTGTCGGCGGCTGGCCAACTTTGGCCCATGGTCGTGGGGACGACTCAATAGTCGTCGGACATGTCGGCGTCTGGCCAACTTTGGCCCGTGGTCGTGGGGACGACCCTACAGTCGTCGGACATTTCGGCGGCTTGCCAACTTTGGCCCGGGGTCGTGGGGACGACCCTATAGTCGTCGGACTTGACGGTGGCGGGCCAATCTAGTCCCGGGGTTGTGGGGACGACCCTACAGTCGTCGGACATTTCGGCGGCTTGCCAACTTTGGCCCGGGGTCGTGGGGACGACCCTATAGTCGTCGGACTTGACGGTGGCGGGCCAATCTAGTCCCGGGGTTGTGGAGACGACCCTACAATCGTCGGACATGTCGGCGGCTGGCCAACTTTGGCCCGTGGTCGTGGGGACGATCCGATAGTCGTTGGACATGAAGGTGGCGGGCCAATCTAGTCCGGGGGTCGTGGGGACGACCCTACAGTCGTCGGACATTTCGGCGGCTTGCCAACTTTGGCCCGGGGTCGTGGGGACGACCCTATAGTCGTCGGACTTGACGGTGGCGGGCCAATCTAGTCCCGGGGTTGTGGGGACGAACCTACAGTCGTCGGACATTTCGGCGGCTTGCCAACTTTGGCCCGGGGTCGTGGGGACGACCCTATTGTCGTCGGACATGACGGTGGCGGGCCAATCTATTCCCGGGGTCGTACGGACGACCCTATAGTCGTCGGATATGTTGGCGATCGGCCAACATTGGCCCGGGGTCGTGGGGACGACTCTATAGTCGTCGGACATGTTGGCGGCTTGTCAGCCTAGTCCCAGGGTCGTGGGTACGACCCTATAGTCGTCGGACAAGTCGGCGGCGGGCCAACTTAGGCCCGTGGTCGTAGGGACGATCCGATAGTCGTTGGGCATGACGGTGCCGGGCCAATCAAGTCCCAGGGTCGTGGGTACGACCCTATAGTCGTCGGACATGTCGGCGATTGGCCATTATTGGCCCGGGGTCGTGGGGACGACCCTATAGTCGTCGAACATGTCGGCGGCTGGCCAACATTGGCCCGTGGTCGTGGGGACGACCCAACAGTCGTCGGACATGTCGGCGGCTGGCCAACTTTGGCCCGTGGTCGTGGGGACGATCCGATAGTCGTCGGACGTGACGGTGGCTAGCCAACCTAGACCCGGGGTCGTGGGGACGACCCTATAGTCCTCGAACAAGTCGGCGGCTGGCCAACTTTGGCCCGTGGTCGTGGGAACGACCCTATAGTCGTCGGACAAGTCGGCGACTGGCCAAATATGGCCCGTGGACGTGGGGACGACCCTATAGTCGTCGGAAATGTCGGCGGCGAGCCAACCTAGTCCCGGCGTCGTGGGGACGACCCTATAATGTTCGGACAAGTCGGCAGCTGGCCAAATTTGGCCCGTGGTCGTGAGGACGACCCTATAGTCGTCGGAAATGTCGGCGGCTGGCCAACTATGGCCCGTGGTCGTGAAGACGACCCTATAGTCGTCGGACAAGACGGGGGCGGGCCAATCTAGTCCCGGGGTCGTGGGGACGACCCTATAGTCCTCGAACAAGTCGGCGGCTGGCCAACTTTGGCCCGTGGTCGTGGGGACGACCCTATAGACGTCCGACATGACGGTGGTGGCCAATATTGGCCCGGGGTCGTGGGGACGATCCGATAGTCGTCGGACATGACGGTGGCGGGCCAATCTAGACCCGGGGTCGTGGGGACGGCCCTATAGTCGCCGGGCAAGTCGGCGGCGGGCCAACCTTGTACCGGGGTCGTGGGGACGACCCTATAGTCGTCGGACATGTTGGCGATTGGCCAACTTTGGCCCGGTGTCGTGGGGACAACTCTATAGTCGTCGGACATGTCGGCGGCTGGCCAACCTAGACCCGGGGTCGTGGGGACGACCCTATTGTCGTCGGACATGACGGTGGCGGGCCAATCTATTCCCGGGGTCGTAGGGACGACCCTATAGTCGTCGGACATGTCGGCGATTGGCCAACTTTGGTCCGTGGTCGTTGGGTCGATCCGATAGTCGTCGGATATGACGGCGGCTGGCCAACTTTGGCCCGTGGTCGTGGGGACGACTGTTTAGTTGTCGGACATGTCGGCGGCTGGCGAATCTAGACCCAGGGTCGTGGGGACGACCCTATTGTCGTCGGACATGACGGTGGCGGGGCAATCTAGTCCCGGGGTCGTAGGTACGACCCTATAGTCGTCGGACATGTCGGCGATTGGCCAATATTGGCCCGGGGTCGTTGGCACGTTCCGATAGTCGTTGGACATGACGGTGGCGGCCCATCTAGTCCCGGGGTTGTGGGGACGACCCTATAGTCGTCGGACATGTCGGCGGCTGGGCAACTTTGGCCCGTGGTCGTGGGGACGACCCTATAGTCGTCGGACATGTTGGCGGAAGGTCAACGTAGGCCCGTGGTCGTTGGGACGACCCTATAGACGTCCGACATAACGGTGGTGGGCCAATATTTGCCCGGGGTCGTGGGGACGATCCGATAGTCGTCGGACATGACGGTGGCTGGCCAACTTTGGCCCGTGGTCGTGGGGACGACTGTTTAGTCGTCGGACATGTCGGCGGCTGGCCAACCTAGACCCGGGGTCGTGGGGACGACCCTATTGTCGTCGGACATGACGGTGGCGGGCCAATCTAGTACCGGGGTCGTGGGACGACCCTATAGTCGCGGACATGTCGGCGGCTGGCCAATTTTTGCCCGTGGTCGTGGGGACGACACAATAGTCGTCGGACATGTCGCCGGCTGGCCAACTTTGGCCCGTGGTCGTGCGGACGAACCGATAATCGTCGGACATGACGGTGGCGGGCCAATCTAGTCCCGGGGTCGTGGGGACGACCCTATAGTCGCCGGGCAAGTCGGCGGCGGGCCAACCTTGTACCGGGGTCGTGGGGACGACCCTATAGTCGTCGGACATGTCGGCGATTGGCCAACTTTGGCCCGGTGTCGTGGGGACGACCCTATAGTCGTCGGACATGTTGGCGGAAGGTCAACGTAGGCCCGTGGTCGTGGGGACGACCCTATAGACGTCCGACATGACGGTGGTGGGCCAATATTGGCCCGGGGTCGTGGGGACGATCCGATAGTCGTCGGACATGACGGTGGCTGGCCAACTTTGGCCCGTGGTCGTGGGGACGACCCAATAGTCGTCGGACATGTCGCCGGCTGGCCAACTTTGGCCCGTGGTCGTGGGGACGAACCGATAATCGTCGGACATGACAGTGGCGGGCCAATCTAGTCCCGGGGTCGTGGGGACGACCCTAAAGTCGTCGGACATGTCGGCGGCTGGTCAACCTAGACCCGGGGTCGTGGGGACGACCCTATTGTCGTCGGACATGACGGTGGCGGGCCAATCTAGTACTGGGGTCGTGGGGACGACCCTATAGTCGTCGGACATGTCGGCGGCTGGCCAACTTTTGCCCGTGGTCGTGGGGACGACCCAATAGTCGTCGGACATGTCGCCGGCTGGCCATCTTTGGCCCGTGGTCGTGGGGACGACCCAATAGTCGTCGGACATGTCGCCGGCTGGCCAACTTTGACCCGTGGTCGTGGGGACGAACCGATAATCGTCGGACATGACAGTGGCGGGCCAATCTAGTCCCGGGGTCGTGGGGACGACCCTAAAGTCGTCGGACATGTCGGCGGCTGGTCAACCTAGACCCGGGGTCGTGGGGACGACCCTATTGTCGTCGGACATGACGGTGGCGGGCCAATCTAGTACTGGGGTCGTGGGGACGACCCTATAGTCGTCGGACATGTCGGCGGCTGGCCAACTTTGGCCCGGTGTCGTGGGGACGACTCTATAGACGTCGGAAATGTCGTCGGCTGGCCAACCTGGACCCGGGGTCGTGGGGATGACCCTATTGTCGTCGGACATGACGGTGGCGGGCCAATCTAGTCTCGGGGTCATGGGGACGACCCTATAGTCGTCGGACATGTCGGCGGCTGGCCAACTTTGGCCCGGGGTCGTGGGGACGACTCTATAGTCGTCGGAAATGTCGGCGGCTGGCCAACCTGGACTCGGGGTCGTGGGGACGACCCTATATTCGTCGGACAAGACGGCGGCTGGACATCTTTGGCCCGGGGTCGTGGGGACGACCCTATAGTCGTCGGACATGTTGGCGGCTTGACAGCCTAGTCCCGGGGTGGTGGGTACTACCCTATAGTCGTCGGACAAGTCGGCGGCGGGCCAACCTTGTCCCGGGGTCGTGGGGACGACCCTATAGTCGTCGGACATGTCGGCAGCTGGCCAACTTTGGCCCGGGGTCGTGGGGACGACCCTATAGTCGTCGGACATGTCGGCGGCTGGCCAACTTTGGCCCGTGGTTGTGGGGACGACCCTATAGTCGTTGGACATGACGGTGGCGGGCCAATCTAGTCCCGGGGTCGTGGGGACGACCCTATAGTCGTCGGACAAGACGGCGGCTGGACATCTTTGGCCCGGGGTCGTGGGGACGACCCTATAGTCGTCGGACATGTTGGCGGCTTGTCAGCCTAGTCCCGGGGTCGTGGGTACGACCCTATAGTCGTCGGACAATTCGGCGGCTGGCCAACCTAGACCCGGGGTCGTGGGGACGACCCTATTTTCGTCGGACATGACGGCGGCGGGCCAATCTAGTCCCGGGGTCGTGGGGACGACCCTATAGGCGTCGGACAAGACGGCGGCTGGACATCTTTGGCCCGGGGTCGTGGGGACGACCCTATAATCGTTGGACATGACGGTGGCGGGCCAATCTAGTCCCGGGGTCGTGGGGACGACCCTATAGTCGTCGGACAAGACGGCGGCTGGACATCATTGGCCCGGGGTCGTGGGTACGACCCTATAGTCGTCGGACAAGTCGGCGGCTTGCCAACTTTGGCCCGGGGTCGTGGGACGACCCTATAGTCGTCGGACTTGACGGTAGCGGGCCAATCTAGTCCCGAGGTCGTGGGGACGACCCTATAGTAGTCGGACATGTCGGCGGCTGTCCAACTTTGGCGCGGAGTCGTGGGGACGACTCTATAGTCGTCGGACATGTTGGCGGCTTGTCAGCCTAGTCCCGGGGTCGTGGGTACGGCCCTATATTCGTCGGACATGTCGGCGGCTGGCCAACTTTGGCCCGGTGTCGTGGGGACGACTCTATAGTCGTCGGAAATGTCGGCGGCTGGCCAACCTGGACCCGGGGTCGTGGGGACGACCCTATTGTCGTCGGACATGACGGTAGCGGGCCAATCTAGTCTCGTGGTCGTGGGGACGACCCTATAGTCGTCGGACATGTCGGCGGCTGGCCAACTTTGGCCCGGGGTCGTGGGGACGATCCAATAATCGTCGGACATGTCGGCGGCTGGCCAACTTTGGCCCGTGGTGGTGGGGACGACCCTATAGTCGTTGGACATGACGGTGGCAGGCCAATCTAGTCCCGGGGTCGTGGGGACGACCCTATAGTCGTCGGACATGTCGGCGGCTGGCCAACTTTGGCCCGTGGTTGTGGGGACGACCCTATAGTCGTTGGACATGACGGTGGCGGGCCAATCTAGTCCCGGGGTCGTGGGGACGACCCTATAGTCGTCGGACATGTCGGCGGCTGGCCAACTTTGGACCGGTGTCGTGGGGACGACTCTATAGTCGTCGGAAATGTCGGCGGCTGGCCAACCTGGACCCGAGGTCGTGGGGACGACCCTATTGTCGTCGGACATGACGCTGGCGGGCCAATCTAGTCTCGGGGTCGTGGGGACGACCCTATAGTCGTCGGGCATGTCGGCGGCTGGCCAAATTTGGCCCGGGGTCGTGGGGACGACCCTATAGTCTTCGGACATGTCGGCGGCTGGCCAACCTTGGCCCGTGGTTGTGGGGACGACCCTATAATCGTTGGACATGACGGTGGCGGGCCAATCTAGTCCCGGGGTCGTGGGGACGACCCTATAGTCGTCGGACAAGACGGCGGCTGGACATCATTGGCCCGGGGTCGTGGGTACGACCCTAAAGTCGTCGGACAAGTCGGCGGCTGGCCAACCTAGTCCCGAGGTCGTGGGGACGACCCTACAGTCGTCGGACTTGACGGTGGCGGGCCAATCTAGTCCCGAGGTCGTGGGGACGACCCTATAGTCGTCGGACATGTCGGCGGCTGGCCAACCTAGTCCCGGGGTCGTGGGGACGACCCTATAGTCGTCGGACATGTTGGCGGCTTGTCAGCCTAGTCCCGGGGTCGTGGATACGGCCCTATATTCGTCGGACATGTCGGCGGCGGGCCAACCTTGTCCCGGGGTCGTGGGGACGACCCTATAGTCGTCGGACATGTCGGCGGCTGGCCAACTTTGGCCCGGTGTCGTGGGGACGACTCTATAGTCGTCGGAAATGTCGGCGGCTGGCCAACATGGACCCGGGGTCGTGGGGACGACCCTATTGTCGTCGGACATGACGGTAGCAGGCCAATCTAGTCTCGGGGTCGTGGGGACGACCCTATAGTCGTCGGACATGTCGGCGGCTGGCCAACTTTGGCCCGGGGTCCTGGGGACGACCCTATAATCGTCGGACATGACGGTGGCGGGCCAATCTAGTCCCGGGGTCGTGGGGACGACCCTATTGTCGTCGGACATGACGGTGGCGGGCCAATCTAGTCCCGGGGTCGTGGGGACGACCCTATAGTCGTCGGACATGTCGGCGGCTGGCCAACTTTGGCCCGGTGTCGTGGGGACGACTCTATAGACGTCGGACATGACGGTGGCGGGCCAATCTAGTCCCGGGGTCGTGGGGACGACCCTATAATCGTTGGACATGACGGTGGCGGGCCAATCTAGTCCCGGGGTCGTAGGGACGACCCTATAGTCGTCGGACATGTTGGGGATTGGCCAACATTGGCCCGGGGTCGTCGGGACGACCCTATAGTCGTCGGACATGTCGGCGGCTGGCCAACCTAGTCCCGGGGTCGTGGGGACGACCCTATAGTCGTCGGACATTTCGGCGGCTTGCCAACTTTGGCCCGGGGTCGTGGGGACGACCCTATAGTAGTCGGACATGTCGGCGGCTGTCCAACTTTGGCGCGGTGTCGTAGGGACGACTCTATAGTCGTCGGACATGTCGGCAGCTGGCCAACGTATACCCGGGGTCGTGGGGACGACCCTATTGTCGTCGGACATGACGGTGGCGGGCCAATCTAGTCCCGGGGTCGTGGGGACGACCCTATAGTCGTCGGACAAGTCGGCGGCAGGCCAAGCTTGTCCCGGGGTCGTGGGGACGACCCTATATTCGTCGGACATGACGGTGGCGGGCCAATCTAGTCCCGGGGTCGTGGGGACGACCCTATAATCGTTGGACATGACGGTGGCGGGCCAATCTAGTCCCGGGGTCGTAGGGACGACCCTATAGTCGTCGGACATGTTGGGGATTGGGCAACATTGGCCCGGGGTCGTCGGGACGACCCTATAGTCGTCGGACATGTCGGCGGCTGGCCAACCTAGTCCCGGGGTCGTGGGGACGACCCTATAGTCGTCGGACATTTCGGCGGCTTGCCAACTTTGGCCCGGGGTCGTGGGGACGATCCTATAGTAGTCGGACATGTCGGCGGCTGTCCAACTTTGGCGCGGTGTCGTGGGGACGACCCTACAGTCGTCGGACATTTCGGCGGCAGGCCAACTTTGGCCCGGGGTCGTGGGGACGACCCTATAGTCTTCGGACATGACGGTAGCGGGCCAATCTAGACCCGAGGTCGTGGGGACGACCCTATAGTAGTCGGACATGTCGGCGGCTGTCCAACTTTGGCGCGGTGTCGTGGGGACGACTCTATAGTCGTCGGACATGTCGGCAGCTGGCCAACCTAGACCCGGGGTCGTGGGGACGATCCTATTGTCGTCGGACATGACGGTGGCGGGCCAATCTAGTCCCGGGGTCGTGGGGACGACCCTATAGTCGTCGGACAAGTCGGCGGCGGGCCAAGCTTGTCCCGGGGTCGTGGGGACGACCCTATATTCGTCGGACATGACGGTGGCGGGCCAATCTAGTCCCGGGGTCGTGGGGACGACCCTATAATCGTTGGACATGACGGTGGCGGGCCAATCTAGTCCCGGGGTCGTAGGGACGACCCTATAGTCGTCGGACATGTTGGGGATTGGCCAACATTGGCCCGGGGTCGTCGGGACGACCCTATAGTCGTCGGACATGTCGGCGGCTGGCCAACCTAGTCCCGGGGTCGTGGGGACGACCCTATAGTCGTCGGACATTTCGGCGGCTTGCCAACTTTGGCCCGGGGTCGTGGGGACGACCCTATAGTAGTCGGACATGTCGGCGGCTGTCCAACTTTGGCGCGGTGTCGTGGGGACGACTCTATAGTCGTCGGACATGTCGGCAGCTGGCCAACGTAGACCCGGGGTCGTGGGGACGACCCTATTGTCGTCGGACATGACGGTGGCGGGCCAATCTAGTCCCGGGGTCGTGGGGACGACCCTATAGTCGTCGAACAAGTCGGCGGCGGGCCAAGCTTGTGCCGGGGTCGTGGGGACGACCCTATATTCGTCGGACATGACGGTGGCGGGCCAATCTAGTCCCGGGGTCGACCCTATAATCGTTGGACATGACGGTGGCGGGCCAATCTAGTCCCGGGGTCGTAGGGACGACCCTATAGTCGTCGGACATGTTGGCGATTGGCCAACATTTTCCCGGGGTCGTCGGGACGACCCTATAGTCGTCGGACATGTCGGCGGCTGGCCAACCTAGTCCCGGGGTCGTGGGGACGACCCTATAGTCGTCGGACATGTTGGCGGCTTGTCAGCCTAGTCCCGGGGTCGTGGATACGGCCCTATATTCGTCGGACATGTCGGCGGCGGGCCAACCTTGTCCCGGGGTCGTGGGGACGACCCTATAGTCGTCGGACATGTCGGCGGCTGTCCAACTTTGGCGCGGTGTCGTGGGGACGACTCTACAGGGTGTCCCAAAAATGCTGCGGTTCCTTAAAGGGGGTGATTCGGGGGGTGATTGCAAACAACTTTTTCCTTTGCGAAAATGCCCTCTGAGGTTTCGTTAACGAGATATTAATAAAAAGCACCGACCAATCAGAGCGCGAGCCTTCCGCTGGATGCGTGCTTGTGTTTTGAAATTCGAGCGCGTGTTTATACTCGAGAGATAAGGGATCCGTCTTTAATTTGAGGGTAGGACGAAGCAGGCGGGACTACGCGCAGTCAGCGGACTATCCCTTCTTTTCCTGTGTCTCTCCGCGAGACGTATTGATGCTGGATAATACTCTGTAATTTCTAGTTCTCCAAAATTAATCAGGCTGATCAGCCAGAGCATTTCGCCAGGGTCGCGGTTTATGACCGTATTGTCCCGCAAGTCGGCGGTAGAGAACGGTTTCCTACAGTTTCGGATAATTTATGACTTACTTGGTTCCGCCTCGTAGCAGACGTGAACTCAGGGAATCGGAAAAGGGATACAGGAAGCAGGATTTTTTTCTTTATAGCAACTCGAAGACTTTCTGTTTCTCTTCTCTTCGGACCCTTTCGAACCGATACACGTGATGTCTGTTTTCTATCTCGAAGCAATGGGTACATTGGCAGTAGAAGGACGGAGCGCGGGCTTTTGTGAAAGTTTTCGTTGCACTTCTGCAAAACACGTGTGTTCCGAAAATGTGCTGGCTTCTTTTTACCTAAAGCCTCTTGGCTTGGTGGGAGTTAACTCATAATGGAACCAGAGAAGCTACTTGGGGGTAGCGGAAGTTGCTTGGAAAAAATCCTGTCAGTCAGCTAGAAATCGCGTTGCAGAAATGTTCACAGCCCAGGAATACTACCGTATGTTCTGGGTCTACGCCCGGAACGACGGGAACGCAAGTGCTGCTGCGCGAGCATTTGCGCTAGAATATCCCAATATCGAAACACCAAGCGAGGATACGTTTCGTCGGTTAGCGTCGCGGCTTTAAAACGTAGGAACAACACGTTCCATAAAAAGTAAATAAAGTGATCAGTGTTAGTAGCCGTGCAGTGAAGTGAATATTTCGGTACGTTGACCTGGACGCACCTGACATTGCGACCCTTAACTTTGGGTAGTGTCGTATACCTGGGATCAGCTGTGCACTGGGCTCGTCCATCGATGACCAGGATCGGTTCAGTGACCCAGTGACACAAGTTTTCAAGTTGCAGGTGAATTTTCGACAAGGGTGAGTTTTAGTTACTTTAATGGTGATCATTCATTTTTAAATTTAACGCAAGCTATGGCTTATTTCCGGCGATAATTCTCCAAATTCTCGTACGAAAATATTTATTCGGGCTTTTTAAACAGACTTATTCGTTATCAGCAACAGTGCTGGCCGTTATTGAGTTACGGATTTTTATCACAATAACGAACTACGATCACTTTTCGTTAATTTCCTGTTACATTACCTTTTCGTGGATATGTTATTAACACAAGGAATTTTACGTATTCCTTATCCTCCCACTTCAAATAATTATTATTTTCGAATCTTCTAAAAAAAATGTGTATTCGTCTTTTTACGTTACACGCGATTTTCATCAGTAGTAAGGCAAAGCCGATTCTAACCCAGGTCCTCTGAGGGGAGCGCGGGGCGGGGGAGGAAGTGAGGGCGCGCGGGGGAGTGCGGTGGAGGGAACTATGGGCGCGGGGAGAGCTGGGGAGTGGAAGACCGGTTGCGCGCGCACGAACCGCAGAGTGGGGGAAGCTGTAATCGTGGTGGGGATCAGTCCGGGCCGAGCCGCCGCGGAGACCTCTCCAGACCTGACCCATTGTTGGAAAATTTTCAGAGGGTCGTCCCCTCCCTCTAAAAATTTCTGGGGGCCGGGTCTTGTATGAAAAAATCTTTTTTTCAGACTCGATCCGGCCCCCAGAAATTTTTTCCCCCAAATATTGGTTCTAAATCAGATCTACCGCCAGAATATTTTTTTCCAAACCAACCGAGCAAACAAATATGCATCATACATTCTAAAGCTACCAATTTTTCAAACTCCAGCAAACAAATATGCATCATGCATTCATAGCACTGTGAAGAAATGGTATCATCTCAGCGTTCCGATTTAACATCGCAGCATATCGCGCGATTACGCGTAATTTGACTCCTCTGGAGCAGTCGTGCAGGATGTCATTTTCGCGGCGCGAAAAACGTACGAATCACAGAAAGAATTATGCAGCGTCGGCAGAAATGTTTTTTCCATACATATATATGATATAAATTTTTCCCCAACGCAGAGAAATAATACTTTTTAGAAACGTTGAATCTTAAAATTAGGTGGTGAGAGAAGGAGGAAGGTGGGTAAATAAAATGTAGAGGAAAGAAGGAGGATGGATGACGAGTAAATAAAATTGAGAAGTAATGTATGTTCAAGAAATTATATTACGCGTAATTTGGCTCCTCTGGAGCAGTCGCGCAGGACGTCATTTTCGCGGCGCGAAGCACGTACGAATCACAGAAAGAATTATGTGGCGTCGACAGAAATGTTTTTCCCCAACACAGAGAAATAATACTTTTTAGAAACGTTGAATCTTAAAATTAGGTGGCGAGAAGGAGGAAGGCGGGTAAATAAAATGTAGAGGAAAGAAGGAGGATGGATGACGAGTAAATAAATAATACTTTTTAGAAACGTTGAATCTTAAAATTAGGTGGCGAGAAGGAGGAAGGTGGGTAAATAAAATGTAGAGGAAAGAAGGAGGATGGATGACGAGTAAATAAAATTGAGAAGTATTGTATGTTCAAGAAATTATATATTGTTACATAATAATAAATAAATAAAAGGAAAATATATATATTGTTACAAAGAATAATTGTACAATTTAACATCAACTGGATATCATTGGGCTAACAGAGACATAGGTGGAGGAAAAAACTGAGAGCAAGTAAAACACAAGCTATCAAACAAATTTCATTGGAAATTCCAGCTTGTAGAGAGATAGTGTTCCCTCAATAACAAATCTTATACGTGCGCGATATATGAGTCTAGAGTTTCATCGACGGCATCGCACCGCTATAACACGCTCACAAAATTTGAAAACGTCGTATCGATTTGCTGCGAGCGACATCGATAATATCATTCAAGGTACACGCCAGCAGTTCACAATCAACAAGAGATTTACCATCAAAATATTCACTATCGCATATGGCTTTAGCAGCGCAGCATGAGTCTAAAGTTTCATCGATGGTATCACACAGCTGTAACACGCTCACAAAATTTGAAAACTTCGTATCGACATAATGTATAGTTTCATAAAGCTGCATATATACATGATTGATACAGCGCTCGAGATTAAATAAACAGATTAATGTAGCAGGTTTTAAATATAGCGACTTATTATGCCGCATCATCTTTACCATTTGCGAATTATACATTACACAAAATTCCACCACCAAATCATTAATCTGTAGTGATGATCCGCTTGACCGCATGCGCTGCTCGATGTCGGTACGTTTTTCAATTAATCCTTTCCATGTTGGAATAGACAATATCAACCGATTCCCTCGATTGTCGCCGAGAACGATTTCTACTTGTGTTATAGGCCGCACACTGATTCCGATTTCCAAGTACTTATATGCCGTAGATGTTAGCGCATATCTTCTAACCATGATGCGAGCTGTGTAATGGGAGCTAAAAAAGAACAATAAAAGTTATGAAAATGATCACTACTATCGAGAAAACACAACTAAAAATCATGAGAGGATATGAAAAAAATTATATCATACCTGTTAGATGTAGTCGTAATGTTTGAACATGCATTATCGTCTGCGATTATTGGTGTGTAATAATTCCCAACACTAGCGTTATACATTTTTGGAGCACTGTGCTTGTATATGTCGAACGTCACTGGAGAGCTACTGAGCGATTAATGTAACACCACACGAGGAGCTGGATTAAATAGAGGTGCATAGCACCATCCCCTCCATAGAATATTGGGATGGGTCATCAGTTTTTGCATGCAATGCATTCGAGGGAGAACATCATAGCATATCACACGATTGCAATTTCAGTTCCCATCCTCAAGATTAAAAGTTTCGACACATGTTGAATGTAACAGCATCAGCAGAAACTGGGATAATGGAAGAATTCGCGCAAGTAGAACGCAAAATGTTGGAACAATCTGAACGATTGTTTTTGCAACATCGGCAAAAAATATTTTTTCCATACATATATGTGATGGAAATGAGGAAAGAAGGAGGATGGAAGACTTGACACGTGTCGAATGTAATATAATACTTTTGGAAGCGTCAAATCTTAGAATTATGTGATGTTGGTAGAAACTGTGTCGGATGATTTTTACACACTAATTCGTCATACGTGTGTCACAGAAGGAGGATGGAAGACTTGACACGCGTCGAATGTAATATAATACCTTTGGAAGCGTCGAATCTTAGAATTATGCGGTGTTGGTAGAAACTGTGTCGGATGATTTTTTGCACACTAATTCGTCATATGTGTATCACATGGAATCTTCGTTTTTGCATGCAATGCATTCGAGGGAGAAACACTGAAAGAGTTCAACAGAGATACCAAATCGCTGCACAAGCTATAAAAGCATGCTCTACTCTGCACAAAGCCTCAAATCGTTGCATCGTGTTGCATAGAAAAAGACATTACATTTACACTCTATCAATGATCATGGAAGAATTCGCGCAAGTAGAACGCCAATTGTCAGATCAATCTGAACGATTGATTTCACGGGAAGAATACCTCACGTGGGAAGAACGGTGCAACGAGTGTATCGAATCGTTGGAAGAACACAGCCGAGTAAAACGTCCTCGATTATCGATTGGTGTTCGGCAATCATTGGTTGCTCGAATCGCGCGACTCGAAGGACTGAAGCTGTCGTTGCGTGGACGTTTCATGCGTGAAGGTGCCGGGCATTCGAGCACAGGACTTTCATGGCGTGAAATAGACACTGCATTCGAAAGCCGCATATTAACTGGTGTCGTGCTAAATTCCAACTACATCGAACCGCGCAACTTCCTCAAGGATGCGGAGACCATTGTGTTGGAACATGTACGAGATGCTTTGAGGAAACATCTGAACCTCAAAGTGAATACAATGTTCAATGGTGAATTTGTTGCGGGGGACAAGCATGCTTGTAAAAGCATCAATACCCGAAACTGTGAACTCTTCGGTACATCTGATCTACATGAGTGGTACCAGCGATGTGTCATCGAACCCACCCTGTCATCGCTGGAAGAGTTCCAGGAACGCGACAGTGGATGGGCATTGACGAGAATCCTCAATCTGACTGTCAATGTCAACAAGTATAATCCACTGCATGCAGGGTGTCACCACAAGTTGCCACGAGAATTATTGCTGAAGAAAGCGACGATTAGCATACAATCCTCAGACAACGCCTGTTTCGCATGGGCAGTGGTTGCCGCACTACATCCTGTCGAAAGACATGTTGACCGTCCAAGTTCATACCCCAATTATGACACCATATTAAATCTCCATGGCATTGAGTTTCCAATGTCCATGAAACAGATTGGGAAGTTTGAACAGCTGAACAACATCTCGGTCAATGTGTACAGCTTCGAGGAGCGATTGGAGAAGAAGACCGAGAAGATAATTGTCGCAGTGTTTCCACTGCATCTCACTAGCTGCAAGAGGGATCGACATGTCAATCTGCTCTACACACCAAATAAAGAGCATGGGGATGTAGGGCACTTTGTACTAATCAAGGACTTGTCCAGGCTGGTGAGCATGCAGCTGAGCAAGCATGGGAAAAAGAAATTCATCTGTGATCGGTATGTATATAAACTTGCGAAATGTTGAAATGTTGAAATGTTGAAATGTCACGCGAAAAAAATTAAAGAAAAAATTTTGGTTTTTGCAGATGTCTGCACTACTTTGGATCCGTCGAGAAGTTGGAGATGCATTCGCTAGACTGTGGAAAAATGAATGATTGTGCAATTCTGCTGCCCAGCGAAAACAACAACTTGCTCAGTTTTAAGAACCACTGCATGAAGGAGCGGCTCCCTTTCGTGGTTTATGCAGATCTCGAATGCATCATCGAGAAAACGGGGAACAATCGAATGGGTGATGATAAATTACACACATATCAACACCATAAAGTGCATAGCATTGCATATTATATGCATTGTTCATATGATACATCACTGTCGATATATCGATGTCGCCGCAATGTGAATTGTATTTCATGGTTCGTCGACGAATTAAAACATTTTTCAAATTTTGCCAAGCCCATTCTAACCAATAATGCTTCCATGGAAAAGTTGACGAAAGACCAGTGGGCGACATTTCGCAATGCGTCACATTGTCATATTTGTGAAGAGCCATTTGAGGCTGGTGATAAACGAGTTCGCGATCATTGCCATTTATCCGGACGGTTTAGAGGACCTGCACATTCGGAGTGCAATTTAAAATATAAAAATGCGTTTTACATCCCCATAGTTTTTCATAATTTATCAGGCTATGATTCACATTTCATTATCGAAGAAATATCTACCGCTTTCAAAGGTCGTGTTGACGTATTGCCTATAACTAAGGAAAAGTATATTTCGTTCACAAAAAATGTCGAAGATCAGGTTGAATCAGACCTGCGAAATTGTATTAAATTGCGATTCATCGATTCGTACAAATTTCTCAATACCAGTCTCGACAAATTAGCATCTTTTCTTAGCACAAATAAATTAAAAATTTTACGATCCCAATTTGAAACATTGTCCATTGAAGATCTCAATTTATTAACGCGAAAGGGTGTCTTTCCATACGAATATCTTGATTGTGTAGACAAGCTGCAGGATCCATGCTTACCACCGCGCGAGTCATTCTACAGTTCGTTAACGGGTGAGACTGTATCCGAGAGTGATTACGCGCACGCTGAGACTGTTTGGCAACGTTTCGGGATTAAAACCTTGGGCGAATACGGCGACTTGTATTTGAAAACAGATGTCTTGTTGTTGGCAGATATTTTTGAAAATTTTCGCGAAAGTTGTATCAAGAGTTATGGATTAGATTCAGCACATTATTATACATTACCTGGTTTCACATGGGATGCCATGCTAAAACATACCAAAATTACATTCGAATTGCTCACTGATGTTGATATGGTCATGTTTATCGAACGCGGTATACGTGGGGGTTTAAGTCAATGTTCTGGAAGATATGCACATGCCAATAACAAGTACATGTCATCTGACGATGCGTCGGAACAATCATCATACTTGATGTACTTTGACGTAAACAATTTGTATGGATGGGCAATGTGTCAGGCCCTGCCATATGCCCAATTTCAATGGGTCGAAGATGTCGCAAATTTTGATGTGTCTTCAATCGCTGTCGATTCGCCCACGGGATACATTCTCGAGGTAGATCTAGAATATCCGCAACGTCTGCATGATGCTCATGCTGATCTACCATTCTAACCGACGCGTGCCAAACCGCCAGGCAGCAGACAGGAAAAGTTACTCGCGACATTATACGATAAGCAGCGTTACATTATCCATTATCGCAACCTGCAGCAGTGTACGCGTCACGGTCTTCGTATTACAAAGATACACCGCGTGCTTCAATTCGCGCAATCTCCCTGGCTCCGCGATTACATCGAACTAAATACACGGTTCAGAACAGATGCGACAAACGATTTTGAAAAAAATTTATACAAATTGATGAACAACGCGGTATTTGGTAAAACTATGGAAAACGTGCGAAATCACGTGGATGTAAAACTTTTAACACAATGGGATGGACGATATGGCGCAGAGGCAATGATCGCTAAACCGAATTTCCACAGCAGAAGTGTATTTTCGGAAAATTTAATAGCTGTTGAATTGCGAAAAGTCGAGGTGAAATTCAACAAACCGATATATGTGGGTATGTGCATTCTGGACATATCAAAAATTTGTTTGTATGAATTTCATCATGAGTACATGTCTCCCCTGCACAGACAAAATTGTAAAATTCTATACACAGACACAGACAGTCTCATTTATCATATTCAGTGTGAAGATATCTATGAAACTATGAAATACAATATCGATAGATTTGACACATCCGATTATCCTATCAACAATCCATATAATATGCCGCGCTTAAATAAGAAGGTTCCAGGGTTGATGAAGGATGAAAATAATGGTGCGATAATGACCGAATTCGTAGGTCTTAGAGCGAAAATGTATGCACTTCGCGTAGACGGTAAAAAAGATACAAAAAAGGCGAAAGGCGTCAAGACCAACGTCATAGCCAGAACGATAACTTTCGACGACTACGCGCAGTGTTTGCAATGGGAGATCGAAATGGTTCGCAGACAATCATGTATACGGTCTAAATTGCACAAAGTGTACACCATTTCGGAATCCAAAATCGCTCTAAGTCCACACGACGACAAGCGGTATATCGTACCTGATTCGATCGACACTCTGCCCTGGGGACATTACAAAATTCCATTGTAAAAAAAATATTGATGTAAAATAGAAAATTATTTTGTATTTATTGTATAATATAACATGTATGGAAATTATTATAAATAGTGGAATTATTGCATATGTATCATTGTACATTTACATATGTATATGTATATCATTGTATTTATTGAACCATGTATTATTTTACAATACATTATTTTTCACTATCCATGAATTGTGTGATTTATCAAACCCCAACCACTTAACGTATACCTTATCCCCCTTCCTACGCAACACTTTTTCCACTAGATATACATCAGGATCGGTGACGCGTTGCAGCTCGTATTCATAGAATCCTCCAGCAACAGGTTTTCCACAAGAATCGATGAGCAGATACGTCGCGGGATTAGTTGTCTGTACTTTCGCTATCTTGAACACCTCCGTTGTCCAATTCGGTGTATAGCCTTTATCGAATATGGTTTTGAATTTGCTCACACGCACAAACTCGCCCAATTTGAATCTCGCTGGAGCAGCAATCTTTATGTTGCCGTATATGGTGGCTAGCAGCTTATCGGCGATCGCAGGGGTAACATCGCGAGGACACATTTTGATGGTTCTATGTTTTCGTGCGTTATATTCTGAAAGTAGACGCGGTAGCGCATCGATCCATTTATAGGTTCCATTGAGCGTAAACAGTTTCCACATATTGTTCTTCAAAGTTCGATTGAAACGTTCTACGACGGAGGCCTTCATTACCGAATACGTCGAATAATGATTAATGTCATGCTTTGTCAAGAGTTTCTGCACATCGGTGTTGTAAAATTCTTTTCCATGATCGGTTTGCAAATTTTTTGGATATCGATCTCTAAATATCTTTGCAAACGCTTTAGTCACCTCTGCACCACTTTTAGTCTTGTGAATCGAACGTGTATGGTATCACTATGAACGTGTATCGAACATGAATCGTACAACTATGAACGCTAATCGAACGTGAATTGTACCACTCTGAACGTGAATTGAACATGTATGATACCACTCTGAACGTGAATTGAACGTGAATCGTACTACTCTGAACATCTATCGAACATGTATCGTAATCCCGCGACGTATCTGCTCGTCGATTCCTGTGGAAAACCAGTCGCCGGAGGATTCTATGATCACGAGCTGCAGCGCGTCACCGATCCTGATGTGTATCTGGTGGAAAAAGTGTTGCGTAGGAAGGGGGATAAGGTATACGTTAAGTGGCTGGGGTTTGATAAATCACACAATTCATGGATAAATAAAAATAATGTATTGTAAAAAAATAAATGCATGGTTCAATAAAAATAATGTATTGGTAAAATAAATACATGTGTACAATTTTATTTGATATAATTCCACTATTTATAAGGATGAGTTAATAAATACAATTGTATGTTCTATACATGTATGTACAGTCAGTGTCTGTATACAGAATTTTACAATTTTGAGCGAGCAGGGGAGACATGTACTCATAATGTCGCGTGCACTGCTACAGGTTGCGATAGTGGATAATGTAACGCTGCTTATCGTATAATGTCGCGAGTAACTTGTTCTGTCTGCTACCAGGTGGTTTGGCACGCGTCGGGCAGAACGGTAGATCTGCATGAGCATCATGCAGACGTTGCGGATATTCCAGATCTATTTAGACGATACACGTTCAGAGTGGTACCATACACGTTCGATTCACGTTCGATACACGTTCAGAGTGATACCATACACGTTCAATTCACGTTCGATAGATGTTCAAAATGGTATCATACACGTTCGATAGATGTTCAAAGTGGTTCGATACACGTTCGATTCACGTTCAGAGTGGTACGATTCACGTTCAATTCACGTTTAGAGCGGTTCGATATACGTTCGATAGATGTTCAAAGTGGTACGATACATGTTCGATAGATGTTCAGAGTAGTACGATTCACGTTCAATTCACGTTCAGAGTGGTATCATACATGTTCAATTCACGTTCAGAGTGGTACAATTCACGTTCGATTAGCGTTCATAGTTGTACGATTCATGTTCGATACACGTTCAGAGTGATACCATACACGTTCGATTCACGTTCGATTCACGTTCGATTCACGTTCGATTCACGTTCGATTCACGTTCGATTCACGTTCGATTCACGTTCACAGTGGTACGATTCATGTTCAAAGTGGTGCAATTCACGTTCGATTCACGTTCAGAGTGGTGTGATACACGTTCAATACACGATCAAAGTGGTTCAATATACGTTCGATAGATGTTCAAAGTGGTTCGATAGATGTTCAAAGTGGTTCGATAGATGTTTGATACGTGATCAAAGTGGTTTGATACACGTTCAGAGTGGTATGATCTAGTCGAATAATGTATCTAAAGAAGAATTCGAAGAAGATGTATGTGAATATTGAGAGGATGGTTAGCGAAGAAGAAAATGAATGTGGCAATCGAGGGAATCGGTTGATATTGTCTATTCCAACATGGAAAGGATTAATTGAAAAACGTACCGACATCGAGCAGCGCATGCGGTCAAGCGGATCATCACTACAGATTAATGATTTGGTGGTGAAATTTTGTGTAATGTATAATTCCCAAATGGTAAAGATGATGCGGCATAATAAGTCGCTATATTTAAAACCTGCTACATTAATCTGTTTATTTAATCTCGAGCGCTGTATCAATCATGTATATATGCAGCTTTATGAAACTATACATTATGTCGATACGAAGTTTTCAAATTTTGTGAGCGTGTTACAGCTGTGTGATACCATCGATGAAACTTTAGACTCATGCTGCGCTGCTAAAGCCATATGCGATAGTGAATATTTTGATGGTAAATCTCTTGTTGATTGTGAACTGCTGGCGTGTACCTTGAATGATATTATCGATGTCGCTCGCAGCAAATCGATACGACGTTTTCATATTTTGTGAGCGTGTTATAGCGGTGCGATGCCGTCGATGAAACTCTAGACTCATACATCGCGCACGTATAAGATTTGTTATTGAGGGAACACTATCTCTCTACAAGCTGGAATTTCCAATGAAATTTGTTTGATAGCTTGTGTTTTACTTGCTCTCAGTTTTTTCCTCCACCCATGTCTCTGTTAGCCCAATGATATCCAGTTGATGTTAAATTGTACAATTATTCTTTGTAACAATATATATATTTTCCTTTTATTATGTAACAATATATAATTTCTTGAACATACAATACTTCTCAATTTTATTTACTCGTCATCCATCCTCCTTCTTTCCTCTACATTTTATTTACCCACCTTCCTCCTTCTCGCCACCTAATTTTAAGATTCAACGTTTCTAAAAAGTATTATTTATTTACTCGTCATCCATCCTCCTTCTTTCCTCTACATTTTATTTACCCACCTTCCTCCTTCTCGCCACCTAATTTTAAGATTCAACGTTTCTAAAAAGTATTATTTCTCTGCGTTGGGGAAAAATTTATATCATATATATATGTATGGAAAAAACATTTCTGCCGACGCTGCATAATTCTTTCTGTGATTCGTACGTTCTTCGCGCCGCGAAAATGACATCCTGCACGACTGCTCCAGAGGAGTCAAATTACGCATAATCGCGCGATATGCTGCGATGTTAAATCGGAACGCTGAGATGATACCATTTCTTCACAGTGCTATGAATGCATGATGCATATTTGTTTGCTGGAGTTTGAAAAATTGGTAGCTTTAGAATATTTGTTTGCTCGGTTGGTTTGGAAAAAAATATTCTGGCGGTAGATCTGATTTAGAACCAATATTTGGGGGAAAAAATTTCTGGGGGCCGGATCGAGTCTGAAAAAAAGATTTTTTCATACAAGACCCGGCCCCAGAAATTTTTAGAGGGAGGGGACGACCCTCTGAAAATTTTCCAACAATGGGTCAGGTCTGGAGAGGTCTCCGCGGCGGCTCGGCCCGGACTGATCCCCACCACGATTACAGCTTCCCCCACTCTGCGGTTCGTGCGCGCGCAACCGGTCTTCCACTCCCCAGCTCTCCCCGCGCCCATAGTTCCCTCCACCGCACTCCCCCGCGCGCCCTCACTTCCTCCCCCCGCCCCGCGCTCCCCTCAGAGGACCTGGGTTAGAATCGGCTTTGCCTTACTACTTTCATCCATTTATCCTTTATTCATTATTCACTTTAAATGGCAAACAAACCATGGCAAAAGGTTGGATTTTTTGTTACGTCTTTTTCATTTGCCATTCTACGCAATTTCCTTCGATGCATGCCGCCTTGCTTGTTCGTAGTCGCAGCGCGGCCCGGCGCGCGGCCACGCTAGCGCGGGACCTCCAGCGGAAGGCTCGCGCTCTGATTGGTCGGTGCTTTTTATTAATATCTCGTTAACGAAACCTCGGAGGGCATTTTAGCAAAGGAAAAAGTTGTTTGCAATCACCCCCCGAATCACCCCCTTTAAGGAACCGCAGCATTTTTGGGACACCCTGTATAGTCGTCGGACATGTCGGCAGCTAGCCAACCTAGACCCGGGGTCGTGGGGACGACCCTATTGTCGTCGGACATGACGGTGGCGGGCCAATCTAGTCCCGGGGTCGTGGGGACGACCCTACAGTCGTCGGACATTTCGGCGGCTTGCCAACTTTGGCCCGGGGTCGTGGGGACGACCCTATAGTCGTCGGACATGTCGGCGGCTGGCCAACTTTGGCCCGTGGTTGTGGGGACGACCCTATAATCGTTGGATATGACGGTGGCGGGCCAATCTAGTCCCGGGGTCGTGGGGACGACCCTATAGTCGTCGGACATGTCGGCGGCTGGCCAACTTTGAACCGGTGTCGTGGGGACGACTCTATAGTCGTCGGAAATGTCGGCGGCTGGCCAACCTGGACCCGGAGTCGTGCGGCCGACCCTATTGTCGTCGGACATGACGGTGGCGGGCCAATCTAGTCTCGGGGTCGTGGGGACGACCCTATAGTCGTCGGACATGTCGGCGGCTGGCCAACTTTGGCCCGGGGTCGTGGGGACGACCCTATAGTCGTCGGACATGTCGACGGCTGGCTAACTTGGGCCCGTGGTTGTGGGGACGACCCTATAGTCGTTGGACATGACGGTGGCGGGCCAATCTAGTCCCGGGGTCGTAGGGACGACCCTATAGTCGTCGGACAAGACGGCGGCTGGACATCTTTGGCCCGGGGTCGTGGGGACGACCCTATAGTCGTCGGACATGTCGGCGGCTGTCCAACTTTGGCCCGGTGTCGTGGGGACGACTCTATAGTCGCCGGACATGTCGGCGGCTGGCCAACCTAGACCCGGGGTCGTGGGGACGACTCTATAGTCGTCGGACATGACGGCGGCTGGCCAACCTAGACCCGGGGTCGTGGGGACGACCCTATAATCGTTGGACATGACGGTGGCGGGCCAATCTAGTCCCGGGGTCGTAGGGACGACCCTATAGTCGTCGGACATGTTGGCGGCTTGTCAGCCTAGTCCCGGGGTCGTGGGTACGACCCTATAGTCGTCGGACAAGTCGGCGGCGGGCCAACCTTGTCCCGGGGTCGTGGGGACGACCCTATAGTCGTCGGACATGTCGGCGGCTGGCCAACTTTGGCCCGGTGTCGTGGGGACGACCCAATAGTGGTCGGACATGTCGGCGGCCGGCCAACCTAGTCCCGAGGTCGTGGGGACGACCCTATAGTCGTCGGACTTGACGGTGGCGGGCCAATCTAGTCCCGGGGTCGTGGGGACGACCCTACAGTCGTCGGACATTTCGGCGGCTTGCCAACTTTGGCCCGGGGTCGTGGGGACGACCCTATAGTCGTCGGACTTGACGGTGGCGGGCCAATCTAGTCCCGGGGTCGTGGGGACGACCCTATTGTCGTCGGACATGACGGTAGCAGGCCAATCTAGTCTCGGGGTCGTGGGGCGACCCTATAGTCGTCGGACATGTCGGCGGCTGGCCAACTTTGGCCCGGTGTCATGGGGACGACTCTATAGTCGTCGGAAATGTCGGCGGCTGGCCAACCTGGACCCGGGGTCGTGGGGACGACCCTATTGTCGTCGGACATGACGGTAGCGGGCCAATCTAGTCTCGGGGTCGTGGGGACGACCCCATAGTCGTCGGACATGTCGGTGGCGGGCCAACTTTGGCCCGGTGTCGTGGGGACGACCCAATAGTGGTCGGACATGTCGGCGGCCGGCCAACCTAGTCCCGAGGTCGTGGGGACGACCCTATAGTCGTCGGACTTGACGGTGGCGGGCCAATCTAGTCCCGGGGTCGTGGGGACGACCCTACAGTCGTCGGACATTTCGGCGGCAGGCCAACTTTGGCCCGGGGTCGTGGGGACGATTATATAGTCGTCGGAAATGTCGGCGGCTGGCCAACCTGGACTCGGGGTCGTGGGGACGACCCTATATTCGTCGGACAAGACGGCGGCTGGACATCTTTGGCCCGGGGTCGTGGGGACGACCCTATAGTCGTCGGACATGTTGGCGGCTTGACAGCCTAGTGCCGGGGTGGTGGGTACGACCCTATAGTCGTCGGACAAGTCGGCGGCGGGCCAACCTTGTCCCGGGGTCGTGGGGACGACCCTATAGTCGTCGGACATGTCGGCAGCTGGCCAACTTTGGCCCGGGGTCGTGGGGACGACCCTATAGTCGTCGGACATGTCGGCGGCTGGCCAACTTTGGCCCGTGGTTGTGGGGACGACCCTATAGTCGTTGGACATGACGGTGGCGGGCCAATCTAGTCCCGGGGTCGTGGGGACGACCCTATAGTCGTCGGACAAGACGGCGGCTGGACATCTTTGGCCCGGGGTCGTGGGGACGACCCTATAGTCGTCGGACATGTTGGCGGCTTGTCAGCCTAGTCCCGGGGTCGTGGGTACGACCCTATAGTCGTCGGACAATTCGGCGGCTGGCCAACCTAGACCCGGGGTCGTGGGGACGACCCTATTTTCGTCGGACATGACGGCGGCGGGCCAATCTAGTCCCGGGGTCGTGGGGACGACCCTATAGGCGTCGGACAAGACGGCGGCTGGACATCTTTGGCCCGGGGTCGTGGGGACGACCCTATAATCGTTGGACATGACGGTGGCGGGCCAATCTAGTCCCGGGGTCGTGGGGACGACCCTATAGTCGTCGGACAAGACGGCGGCTGGACATCATTGGCCCGGGGTCGTGGGTACGACCCTATAGTCGTCGGACAAGTCGGCGGCTTGCCAACTTTGGCCCGGGGTCGTGGGACGACCCTATAGTCGTCGGACTTGACGGTAGCGGGCCAATCTAGTCCCGAGGTCGTGGGGACGACCCTATAGTAGTCGGACATGTCGGCGGCTGTCCAACTTTGGCGCGGTGTCGTGGGGACGACTCTATAGTCGTCGGACATGTTGGCGGCTTGTCAGCCTAGTCCCGGGGTCGTGGGTACGGCCCTATATTCGTCGGACATGTCGGCGGCTGGCCAGCTTTGGCCCGGTGTCGTGGGGACGACTCTATAGTCGTCGGAAATGTCGGCGGCTGGCCAACCTGGACCCGGGGTCGTGGGGACGACCCTATATTCGTCGGACATGACGGTGGCGGGCCAATCTAGTCCCGGGGTCGACCCTATAATCGTTGGACATGACGGTGGCGGGCCAATCTAGTCCCGGGGTCGTAGGGACGACCCTATAGTCGTCGGACATGTTGGCGATTGGCCAACATTTTCCCGGGGTCGTCGGGACGACCCTATAGTCGTCGGACATGTCGGCGGCTGGCCAACCTAGTCCCGGGGTCGTGGGGACGACCCTATAGTCGTCGGACATGTTGGCGGCTTGTCAGCCTAGTCCCGGGGTCGTGGATACGGCCCTATATTCGTCGGACATGTCGGCGGCGGGCCAACCTTGTCCCGGGGTCGTGGGGACGACCCTGTAGTCGTCGGACATGTCGGCGGCTGGCCAACTTTGGCCCGGTGTCGTGGGGACGACTCTATAGTCGTCGGAAATGTCGGCGGCTGGCCAACATGGACCCGGGGTCGTGGGGACGACCCTATTGTCGTCGGACATGACGGTAGCAGGCCAATCTAGTCTCGGGGTCGTGGGGACGACCCTATAGTCGTCGGACATGTCGGCGGCTGGCCAACTTTGGCCCGGGGTCGTGGGGACGATCCAATAATCGTCGGACATGTCGGCGGCTGGCCAACTTTGGCCCGTGGTGGTGGGGACGACCCTATAGTCGTCGGACATGTCGACGGCTGGCTAACTTGGGCCCGTGGTTGTGGGGACGACTCTATAGTCGTTGGACATGACGGTGGCGGGCCAATCTAGTCCCGGGGTCGTAGGGACGACCCTATAGTCGTCGGACAAGACGGCGGCTGGACATCTTTGGCCCGGGGTCGTGGGGACGACCCTATAGTCGTCGAACAATTCGGCGGCGGGCCAAGCTTGTCCCGGGGTCGTGGGGACGACCCTATAGTCGTCGGACATGTCGGCGGCTGGCCAACTTTGGCCCGGTGTCGTGGGGACGACTCTATAGACGTCGGAAATGTCGGCGGCTGGCCAACCTGGACCCGGGGTCGTGGGGATGACCCTATTGTCGTCGCACATGACGGTGGCGGGCCAATCTAGTCTCGGGGTCATGGGGACGACCCTATAGTCGTCGGACATGTCGGCGGCTGGCCAACTTTGGCCCGGGGTCGTGGGGACGACTCTATAGTCGTCGGAAATGTCGGCGGCTGGCCAACCTGGACTCGGGGTCGTGGGGACGACCCTATATTCGTCGGACAAGACGGCGGCAGGACATCTTTGGCCCGGGGTCGTGGGGACGACCCTATAGTCGTCGGACATGTTGGCGGCTTGACAGCCTAGTCCCGGGGTGGTGGGTACTACCCTATAGTCGTCGGACAAGTCGGCGGCGGGCCAACCTTGTCCCGGGGTCGTGGGGACGACCCTATAGTCGTCGGACATGTCGGCAGCTGGCCAACTTTGGCCCGGGGTCGTGGGGACGACCCTATAGTCGTCGGACATGTCGGCGGCTGGCCAACTTTGGCCCGGGGTCGTGGGGACGACCCTATAGTCGTCGGACATGTCGACGGCTGGCTAACTTGGGCCCGTGGTTGTGGGGACGACCCTATAGTCGTTGGACATGACGGTGGCGGGCCAATCTAGTCCCGGGGTCGTAGGGACGACCCTATAGTCGTCGGACAAGACGGCGGCTGGACATCTTTGGCCCGGGGTCGTGGGGACGACCCTATAGTCGTCGGACATGTCGGCGGCTGTCCAACTTTGGCCCGGTGTCGTGGGGACGACTCTATAGTCGCCGGACATGTCGGCGGCTGGCCAACCTAGACCCGGGGTCGTGGGGACGACTCTATAGTCGTCGGACATGACGGCGGCTGGCCAACCTAGACCCGGGGTCGTGGGGACGACCCTATAATCGTTGGACATGACGGTGGCGGGCCAATCTAGTCCCGGGGTCGTAGGGACGACCCTATAGTCGTCGGACATGTTGGCGGCTTGTCAGCCTAGTCCCGGGGTCGTGGGTACGACCCTATAGTCGTCGGACAAGTCGGCGGCGGGCGAACCTTGTCCCGGGGTCGTGGGGACGACCCTATAGTCGTCGGACATGTCGGCGGCTGGCCAACTTTGGCCCGGTGTCGTGGGGACGACCCAATAGTGGTCGGACATGTCGGCGGCCGGCCAACCTAGTCCCGAGGTCGTGGGGACGACCCTATAGTCGTCGGACTTGACGGTGGCGGGCCAATCTAGTCCCGGGGTCGTGGGGACGACCCTACAGTCGTCGGACATTTCGGCGGCTTGCCAACTTTGGCCCGGGGTCGTGGGGACGACCCTATAGTCGTCGGACTTGACGGTGGCGGGCCAATCTAGTCCCGGGGTCGTGGGGACGACCCTATTGTCGTCGGACATGACGGTAGCAGGCCAATCTAGTCTCGGGGTCGTGGGGCGACCCTATAGTCGTCGGACATGTCGGCGGCTGGCCAACTTTGGCCCGGGGTCGTGGGGACGACTCTATAGTCGTCGGAAATGTCGGCGGCTGGCCAACCTGGACTCGGGGTCGTGGGGACGACCCTATATTCGTCGGACAAGACGGCGGCTGGACATCTTTGGCCCGGGGTCGTGGGGACGACCCTATAGTCGTCGGACATGTTGGCGGCTTGACAGCCTAGTCCCGGGGTGGTGGGTACTACCCTATAGTCGTCGGACAAGTCGGCGGCGGGCCAACCTTGTCCCGGGGTCGTGGGGACGACCCTATAGTCGTCGGACATGTCGGCAGCTGGCCAACTTTGGCCCGGGGTCGTGGGGACGACCCTATAGTCGTCGGACATGTCGGCGGCTGGCCAACTTTGGCCCGTGGTTGTGGGGACGACCCTATAGTCGTTGGACATGACGGTGGCGGGCCAATCTAGTCCCGGGGTCGTGGGGACGACCCTATAGTCGTCGGACAAGACGGCGGCTGGACATCTTTGGCCCGGGGTCGTGGGGACGACCCTATAGTCGTCGGACATGTTGGCGGCTTGTCAGCCTAGTCCCGGGGTCGTGGGTACGACCCTATAGTCGTCGGACAATTCGGCGGCTGGCCAACCTAGACCCGGGGTCGTGGGGACGACCCTATTTTCGTCGGACATGACGGCGGCGGGCCAATCTAGTCCCGGGGTCGTGGGGACGACCCTATAGGCGTCGGACAAGACGGCGGCTGGACATCTTTGGCCCGGGGTCGTGGGGACGACCCTATAATCGTTGGACATGACGGTGGCGGGCCAATCTAGTCCCGGGGTCGTGGGGACGACCCTATAGTCGTCGGACAAGACGGCGGCTGGACATCATTGGCCCGGGGTCGTGGGTACGACCCTATAGTCGTCGGACAAGTCGGCGGCTTGCCAACTTTGGCCCGGGGTCGTGGGACGACCCTATAGTCGTCGGACTTGACGGTAGCGGGCCAATCTAGTCCCGAGGTCGTGGGGACGACCCTATAGTAGTCGGACATGTCGGCGGCTGTCCAACTTTGGCGCGGTGTCGTGGGGACGACTCTATAGTCGTCGGACATGTTGGCGGCTTGTCAGCCTAGTCCCGGGGTCGTGGGTACGGCCCTATATTCGTCGGACATGTCGGCGGCTGGCCAACTTTGGCCCGGTGTCGTGGGGACGACTCTATAGTCGTCGGAAATGTCGGCGGCTGGCCAACCTGGACCCGGGGTCGTGGGGACGACTCTATAGTCGTCGGACATGTCGGCGGCTGGCCAACTTTGGCCCGTGGTTGTGGGGACGACCCTATAGTCGTTGGACATGACGGTGGCGGGCCAATCTAGTCCCGGGGTCGTGGGGACGACCCTATAGTCGTCGGACATGTCGGCGGCTGGCCAACTTTGGACCGGTGTCGTGGGGACGACTCTATAGTCGTCGGAAATGTCGGCGGCTGGCCAACCTGGACCCGAGGTCGTGGGGACGACCCTATTGTCGTCGGACATGACGCTGGCGGGCCAATCTAGTCTCGGGGTCGTGGGGACGACCCTATAGTCGTCGGACATGTCGGCGGCTGGCCAAATTTGGCCCGGGGTCGTGGGGACGACCCTATAGTCTTCGGACATGTCGGCGGCTGGCCAACCTTGGCCCGTGGTTGTGGGGACGACCCTATAGTCGTCGGACTTGACGGTAGCGGGCCAATCTAGTCCCGGGGTCGTGGGGACGACCCTATAGTCGTCGGACATGTCGGCGGCTGGCCAACTTTGGACCGGTGTCGTGGGGACGATTATATAGTCGTCGGAAATGTCGGCGGCTGGCCAACCTGGACTCGGGGTCGTGGGGACGACCCTATATTCGTCGGACAAGACGGCGGCTGGACATATTTGGCCCGGGGTCGTGGGGACGACCCTATAGTCGTCGGACATGTCGGCGGCTGTCCAACTTTGGCGCGGTGTCGTGGGGACGACTCTACAGGGTGTCCCAAAAATGCTGCGGTTCCTTAAAGGGGGTGATTCGGGGGGTGATTGCAAACAACTTTTTCCTTTGCGAAAATGCCCTCTGAGGTTTCGTTAACGAGATATTAATAAAAAGCACCGACCAATCAGAGCGCGAGCCTTCCGCTGGAGGTCCCGCGCTAGCGTGGCCGCGCGCCGGGCCGCGCTGCGACTACGAACAAGCAAGGCGGCATGCATCGAAGGAAATTGCGTAGAATGGCAAATGAAAAAGACGTAACAAAAAATCCAACCTTTTGCCATGGTTTGTTTGCCATTTAAAGTGAATAATGAATAAAGGATAAATGGATGAAAATCGCGTGTAACGTAAAAAGACGAATACACATTTTTTTTAGAAGATTCGAAAATAATAATTATTTGAAGTGGGAGGATAAGGAATACGTAAAATTCCTTGTGTTAATAACATATCCACGAAAAGGTAATGTAACAGGAAATTAACGAAAAGTGATCGTAGTTCGTTATTGTGATAAAAATCCGTAACTCAATAACGGCCAGCACTGTTGCTGATAACGAATAAGTCTGTTTAAAAAGCCCGAATAAATATTTTCGTACGAGAATTTGGAGAATTATCGCCGGAAATAAGCCATAGCTTGCGTTAAATTTAAAAATGAATGATCACCATTAAAGTAACTAAAACTCACCCTTGTCGAAAATTCACCTGCAACTTGAAAACTTGTGTCACTGGGTCACTGAACCGATCCTGGTCATCGATGGACGAGCCCAGTGCACAGCTGATCCCAGGTATACGACACTACCCAAAGTTAAGGGTCGCAATGTCAGGTGCGTCCAGGTCAACGTACCGAAATATTCACTTCACTGCACGGCTACTAACACTGATCACTTTATTTACTTTTTATGGAACGTGTTGTTCCTACGTTTTAAAGCCGCGACGCTAACCGACGAAACGTATCCTCGCTTGGTGTTTCGATATTGGGATATTCTAGCGCAAATGCTCGCGCAGCAGCACTTGCGTTCCCGTCGTTCCGGGCGTAGACCCAGAACATACGGTAGTATTCCTGGGCTGTGAACATTTCTGCAACGCGATTTCTAGCTGACTGACAGGATTTTTTCCAAGCAACTTCCGCTACCCCCAAGTAGCTTCTCTGGTTCCATTATGAGTTAACTCCCACCAAGCCAAGAGGCTTTAGGTAAAAAGAAGCCAGCACTTTTTCGGAACACACGTGTTTTGCAGAAGTGCAACGAAAACTTTCACAAAAGCCCGCGCTCCGTCCTTCTACTGCCAATGTACCCATTGCTTCGAGATAGAAAACAGACACCACGTGTATCGGTTCGAAAGGGTCCGAAGGGACGAGACGCAGAAAGTCTTCGAGTTGCTATAAAGAAGAAAATGCATACCATTCCTGTTTCCCCTTTCTGACACCCTGAGTTCACGTCTGCTACGAGGCGGAACCAATTAAGTCATAAATTATCCGAAACTGTAGGAAACCGTTCTCTACCGCCGACTTGCGGGACAATACGGTCATAAACCGCGACCCTGGCGAAATGCTCTGGCTGATCAGCCTGATTAATTTTGGAGAACTAGAAATTACAGAGTATTATCCAGCATCAATACGTCTCGCGGAGAGACACAGGAAAAGAAGGGATAGTCCGCTGACTGCGCGTAGTCCCACCTGCTTCGTCCTACCCTCAAATTAAAGACGGATCCCTTATCTCTCGAGTATAAACACGCGCGCGAATTTCAAAACACAAGCACGCATCGACGTATTCGGTGCGAGAGAAGGCGGGCTTGAAGTTCGATTGGTCCTGAACTAACCATTTGGGCCTACTTATCTCTCGTGTCTAAACACGCGCTCGAATTTTCAAACAAAAGCACGCGTCGACGTATTCCGTTGGAGAGAAGGCGGGTTTGAAGTTCGATTGGTCCTGAACTAACCAATCGGGCCTGCTTATCTCTCGTGTCTAAACACGCGCTCGAATTTCCAAACAAAAGCATGCGTCGACGTATTCCGTGCGAGAGAAGGTGGGCCTTGTGGAGGAGATATCGTTGTGAAGAGGGCCTCTTCAGGACAGTGGCCGTTTGGGAGGGATGCAGGGCACATTGGTTAGTTTGGGGCCAATCGGACCTCAAGCCCACAGTCTCTCGCACCGAATACGTCGATGCGTGCTTGTGTTTTGAAATTCGAGCGCGTGTTTATACTCGAGAGATAAGGGATCCGTCTTTAATTTGAGGGTAGGACGAAGCAGGCGGGACTACGCGCAGTCAGCGGACTATCCCTTCTTTTCCTGTGTCTCTCCGCGAGACGTATTGATGCTGGATAATACTCTGTAATTTCTAGTTCTCCAAAATTAATCAGGCTGATCAGCCAGAGCATTTCGCCAGGGTCGCGGTTTATGACCGTATTGTCCCGCAAGTCGGCGGTAGAGAACGGTTTCCTACAGTTTCGGATAATTTATGACTTACTTGGTTCCGCCTCGTAGCAGACGTGAACTCAGGGAATCGGAAAAGGGATACAGGAAGCAGGATTTTTTTCTTTATAGCAACTCGAAGACTTTCTGTTTCTCTTCTCTTCGGACCCTTTCGAACCGATACACGTGATGTCTGTTTTCTATCTCGAAGCAATGGGTACATTGGCAGTAGAAGGACGGAGCGCGGGCTTTTGTGAAAGTTTTCGTTGCACTTCTGCAAAACACGTGTGTTCCGAAAATGTGCTGGCTTCTTTTTACCTAAAGCCTCTTGGCTTGGTGGGAGTTAACTCATAATGGAACCAGAGAAGCTACTTGGGGGTAGCGGAAGTTGCTTGGAAAAAATCCTGTCAGTCAGCTAGAAATCGCGTTGCAGAAATGTTCACAGCCCAGGAATACTACCGTATGTTCTGGGTCTACGCCCGGAACGACGGGAACGCAAGTGCTGCTGCGCGAGCATTTGCGCTAGAATATCCCAATATCGAAACACCAAGCGAGGATACGTTTCGTCGGTTAGCGTCGCGGCTTTAAAACGTAGGAACAACACGTTCCATAAAAAGTAAATAAAGTGATCAGTGTTAGTAGCCGTGCAGTGAAGTGAATATTTCGGTACGTTGACCTGGACGCACCTGACATTGCGACCCTTAACTTTGGGTAGTGTCGTATACCTGGGATCAGCTGTGCACTGGGCTCGTCCATCGATGACCAGGATCGGTTCAGTGACCCAGTGACACAAGTTTTCAAGTTGCAGGTGAATTTTCGACAAGGGTGAGTTTTAGTTATTTTAATGGTGATCATTCATTTTTAAATTTAACGCAAGCTATGGCTTATTTCCGGCGATAATTCTCCAAATTCTCGTACGAAAATATTTATTCGGGCTTTTTAAACAGACTTATTCGTTATCAGCAACAGTGCTGGCCGTTATTGAGTTACGGATTTTTATCACAATAACGAACTACGATCACTTTTCGTTAATTTCCTGTTACATTACCTTTTCGTGGATATGTTATTAACACAAGGAATTTTACGTATTCCTTATCCTCCCACTTCAAATAATTATTATTTTCGAATCTTCTAAAAAAAATGTGTATTCGTCTTTTTACGTTACACGCGATTTTCATCCATTTATCCTTTATTCATTATTCACTTTAAATGGCAAACAAACCATGGCAAAAGGTTGGATTTTTTGTTACGTCTTTTTCATTTGCCATTCTACGCAATTTCCTTCGATGCATGCCGCCTTGCTTGTTCGTAGTCGCAGCGCGGCCCGGCGCGCGGCCACGCTAGCGCGGGACCTCCAGCGGAAGGCTCGCGCTCTGATTGGTCGGTGCTTTTTATTAATATCTCGTTAACGAAACCTCGGAGGGCATTTTAGCAAAGGAAAAAGTTGTTTGCAATCACCCCCCGAATCACCCCCTTTAAGGAACCGCAGCATTTTTGGGACACCCTGTATAGTCGTCGGACATGTCGGCAGCTAGCCAACCTAGACCCGGGGTCGTGGGGACGACCCTATTGTCGTCGGACATGACGGTGGCGGGCCAATCTAGTCCCGGGGTCGTGGGGACGACCCTATAGTCGTCGGACAAGTCGGCGGCGGGCCAAGCTTGTCCCGGGGTCGTGGGGACGACCCTATATTCGTCGGACATGACGGTGGCGGGCCAATCTAGTCCCGGGGTCGTGGGGACGACCCTATAATCGTTGGACATGACGGTGGCGGGCCAATCTAGTCCCGGGGTCGTAGGGACGACCCTATAGTCGTCGGACATGTTGGCGATTGGCCATCATTGGCCCGGGGTCGTCGGGACGACCCTATAGTCGTCGGACATGTCGGCGGCTGGCCAACCTAGTCCCGGGGTCGTGGGGACGACCCTACAGTCGTCGGACATTTCGGCGGCTTGCCAACTTTGGCCCGGGGTCGTGGGGACGACCCTATAGTCGTCGGACATGTCGGCGGCTGGCCAACTTTGGCCCGTGGTTGTGGGGACGACCCTACAGTCGTTGGATATGACCGGTGGCGGGCCAATCTAGTCCCGGGGTCGTGGGGACGACCCTATAGTCGTCGGACATGTCGGCGGCTGGCCAGCTTTGAACCGGTGTCGTGGGGACGACTCTATAGTCGTCGGAAATGTCGGCGGCTGGCCAACCTGGACCCGGAGTCGTGGGGCCGACCCTATTGTCGTCGGACATGACGGTGGCGGGCCAATCTAGTCTCGGGGTCGTGGGGACGACCCTATAGTCGTCGGACATGTCGGCGGCTGGCCAACTTTGGCCCGGGGTCGTGGGGACGACCCTATAGTCGTCGGACATGTCGGCGGCTGGCCAACTTTGAACCGGTGTCGTGGGGACGACTCTATAGTCGTCGGAAATGTCGGCGGCTGGCCAACCTGGACCCGGAGTCGTGGGGCCGACCCTATTGTCGTCGGACATGACGGTGGCGGGCCAATCTAGTCTCGGGGTCGTGGGGACGACCCTATAGTCGTCGGACATGTCGACGGCTGGCTAACTTGGGCCCGTGGTTGTGGGGACGACCCTATAGTCGTTGGACATGACGGTGGCGGGCCAATCTAGTCCCGGGGTCGTAGGGACGACCCTATAGTCGTCGGACAAGACGGCGGCTGGACATCTTTGGCCCGGGGTCGTGGGGACGACCCTATAGTCGTCGGACATGTCGGCGGCTGTCCAACTTTGGCCCGACGTCGTGGGGACGACTCTATAGTCGTCGGACATGTCGGCGGCTGGCCAACCTAGACCCGGGGTCGTGGGGACGACTCTATAGTCGTCGGACATGACGGCGGCTGGCCAACCTAGACCCGGGGTCGTGGGGACGACCCTATAATCGTTGGACATGACGGTGGCGGGCCAATCTAGTCCCGGGGTCGTAGGGACGACCCTATAGTCTTCGGACATGTTGGCGGCTTGTCAGCCTAGTCCCGGGGTCGTGGGTACGACCCTATAGTCGTCGGACAAGTCGGCGGCGGGCCAACCTTGTCCCGGGGTCGTGGGGACGACCCTATAGTCGTCGGACATGTCGGCGGCTGGCCAACTTTGGCCCGGTGTCGTGGGGACGACCCAATAGTGGTCGGACATGTCGGCGGCCGGCCAACCTAGTCCCGAGGTCGTGGGGACGACCCTATAGTCGTCGGACTTGACGGTGGCGGGCCAATCTAGTCCCGGGGTCGTGGGGACGACCCTACAGTCGTCGGACATTTCGGCGGCTTGCCAACTTTGGCCCGGGGTCGTGGGGACGACCCTATAGTCGTCGGACTTGACGGTGGCGGGCCAATCTAGTCCCGGGGTCGTGGGGACGACCCTATTGTCGTCGGACATGACGGTAGCAGGCCAATCTAGTCTCGGGGTCGTGGGGCGACCCTATAGTCGTCGGACATGTCGGCGGCTGGCCAACCTAGACCCGGGGTCGTGGGGACGACTCTATAGTCGTCGGACATGACGGCGGCTGGCCAACCTAGACCCGGGGTCGTGGGGACGACCCTATAATCGTTGGACATGACGGTGGCGGGCCAATCTAGTCCCGGGGTCGTGGGGACGACCCTATTGTCGTCGGACATGACGGTGGCGGGCCAATCTAGTCCCGGGGTCGTGGGGACGACCCTATAGTCGTCGCACATGTCGGCGGCTGGCCAACTTTGGCCCGTGGTCGTGGGGACGATCCAATAGTCGTCGGACATGTCGGCGGCTGACGAACTTAGGCCCGTGGTCGTGGGGACGACTCTATAGTCGTCGGACATGACGGCGGCTGGCCAACCTAGACCCGGGGTCGTGGGGACGACCCTATAATCGTTGGACATGACGGTGGCGGGCCAATCTAGTCCCGGGGTCGTGGGGACGACCCTATTGTCGTCGGACATGACGGTGGCGGGCCAATCTAGTCCCGGGGTCGTGGGGACGACCCTATAGTCGTCGGACATGTCGGCGGCTGGCCAACTTTGGCCCGTGGTCGTGGGGACGATCCAATAGTCGTCGGACATGTCGGCGGCTGACGAACTTAGGCCCGTGGTCGTGGGGACGACCCTATAGTCGTTGGACATGTCAGCGGCTGGCCAACTTTGGCCCGGTGTCGTGGGGACAACTCTATAGTCGTCGGACATGTCGGCGGCTGGCCAACCTAGACCCAGGGTCGTGGGGACGACCCTATTGTCGTCGGACATGACGGTGGCGGGCCAATCTATTCCCGGGGTCGTAGGGACGACCCTATAGTCGTCGGACATGTTGGCGATTGGCCAACATTGGCCCGGGGTCGTGGGGACGACTCAATAGTCGTCGGACATGTCGGCGGCTGGCCAGCTTTCGCCCGTGGTCGTGGGGACGATCCGATAGTCGTCGGACATGACGGTCTAGGGTCAATCTAGTCCCGGGGTCGTGGGGACGACCCTATAGTCGTCGGACATGTCGGCGGCTGGCCAACTTTGGCCCGTGGTCGTGGGGACGATCCAATAGTCGTCGGACATGTCGGCGGCTGACGAACTTAGGCCCGTGGTCGTGGGGACGACCCGATAGTCGTTGGACATGTCAGCGGCTGGCCAACTTTGGCCCGTGGTCGTGGGGACGACCCTATAGTCTTCGGACATGACGGTAGCGGGCCAATCTAGTCCCGGGGTCGTGGGGACGACCCTATAATCGTTGGACATGACGGTGGCGGACCAATCTAGTCCCGGGGTCGTAGGGACGACCCTATAGTCGTCGGACATGTTGGCGATTGGCCAACATTGGCCCGGGGTCGTCGGGACGACCCTATAGTCGTCGGAAATGTCGGCGGCTGGCCAATCTAGTCCCGGGGTCGTGGGGACGTCCCTATAGTCGTCGAACATGTCGGCGGCTGGCCAACTTTGGCCCCTGGTCGTGGGGACGATCCGATAGTCGTCGGACATGACGGTCTAGGGTCAATCTAGTCCCGGGGTCGTGGGGACGACCCTATAGTCGTCGGACATGTCGGCGGCTGGCCAACTTTGGCCCGTGGTCGTGGGGACGATCCAATAGTCGTCGGACATGTCGGCGGCTGACGAACTTAGGCCCGTGGTCGTGGGGACGACCCTATAGTCGTTGGACATGTCAGCGGCTGGCCAACTTTGGCCCGGTGTCGTGGGGACAACTCTATAGTCGTCGGACATGTCGGCGGCTCGCCAACCTAGACCCAGGGTCGTGGGGACGACCCTATTGTCGTCGGACATGACGGTGGCGGGCCAATCTATTCCCGGGGTCGTAGGGACGACCCTATAGTCGTCGGACATGTTGGCGATTGGCCAACATTGGCCCGGGGTCGTCGGGACGACCCTATAGTCGTCGGACATGTCGGCGGCTGGCCAACCTAGTCCCGAGGTCGTGGGGACGACCTTGTAGTCGTCGGACATGTCGGCGGCTGGCCAACCTAGTCCCGAGGTCGTGGGGACGACCCTATAATCGTCGGACATGTCGGCGGCTGGCCAACTTTGGCTCGTGGTCGTGGAGACGATCCAATAGTCGTCGGACATGTCGGCGGCTGGCCAATCTAGTCCCGGGGTCGTGGGGACGTCTCTATAGTCGTCGGACATGTCGGCGGCTGGCCAACTTTGGCCCCTGGTCGTGGGGACGATCCGATAGTCGTCGGACATGACGGTCTAGGGTCAATCTAGTCCCGGGGTCGTGGGGACGACCCTATAGTCGTCGGACATGTCGGCGGCTGTCCAACTTTGGCGCGGTGTCGTGGGGACGACTCTATAGTCGTCGGACATGTCGGCAGCTGGCCAACCTAGACCCGGGGTCGTGGGGACGACCCTATTGTCGTCGGACATGACGGTGGCGGGCCAATCTAGTCCCGGGGTCGTGGGGACGACCCTATAGTCGTCGGACAAGTCGGCGGCGGGCCAAGCTTGTCCCGGGGTCGTGGGGACGACCCTATATTCGTCGGACATGACGGTGGCGGGCCAATCTAGTCCCGGGGTCGTGGGGACGACCCTATAATCGTTGGACATGACGGTGGCGGGCCAATCTAGTCCCGGGGTCGTAGGGACGACCCTATAGTCGTCGGACATGTTGGGGATTGGCCAACATTGGCCCGGGGTCGTCGGGACGACCCTATAGTCGTCGGACATGTCGGCGGCTGGCCAACCTAGTCCCGGGGTCGTGGGGACGACCCTATAGTCGTCGGACATTTCGGCGGCTTGCCAACTTTGGCCCGGGGTCGTGGGGACGACCCTATAGTAGTCGGACATGTCGGCGGCTGTCCAACTTTGGCGCGGTGTCGTGGGGACGACTCTATAGTCGTCGGACATGTCGGCAGCTGGCCAACGTAGACCCGGGGTCGTGGGGACGACCCTATTGTCGTCGGACATGACGGTGGCGGGCCAATCTAGTCCCGGGGTCGTGGGGACGACCCTATAGTCGTCGAACAAGTCGGCGGCGGGCCAAGCTTGTCCCGGGGTCGTGGGGACGACCCTATATTCGTCGGACATGACGGTGGCGGGCCAATCTAGTCCCGGGGTCGTGGGGACGACCCTATAATCGTTGGACATGACGGTGGCGGGCCAATCTAGTCCCGTGGTCGTAGGGACGACCCTATAGTCGTCGGACATGTTGGCGATTGGCCAACATTTTCCCGGGGTCGTCGGGACGACCCTATAGTCGTCGGACATGTCGGCGGCTGGCCAACCTAGTCCCGGGGTCGTGGGGACGACCCTATAGTCGTCGGACATGTTGGCGGCTTGTCAGCCTAGTCCCGGGGTCGTGGATACGGCCCTATATTCGTCGGACATGTCGGCGGCGGGCCAACCTTGTCCCGGGGTCGTGGGGACGACCCTATAGTCGTCGGACATGTCGGCGGCTGGCCAACTTTGGCCCGGTGTCGTGGGGACGACTCTATAGTCGTCGGAAATGTCGGCGGCTGGCCAACATGGACCCGGGGTCGTGGGGACGACCCTATTGTCGTCGGACATGACGGTAGCAGGCCAATCTAGTCTCGGGGTCGTGGGGACGACCCTATAGTCGTCGGACATGTCGGCGGCTGGCCAACTTTGGCCCGGGGTCGTGGGGACGATCCAATAATCGTCGGACATGTCGGCGGCTGGCCAACTTTGGCCCGTGGTGGTGGGGACGACCCTATAGTCGTCGGACATGTCGACGGCTGGCTAACTTGGGCCCGTGGTTGTGGGGACGACTCTATTGTCGTTGGACATGACGGTGGCGGGCCAATCTAGTCCCGGGGTCGTAGGGACGACCCTATAGTCGTCGGACAAGACGGCGGCTGGACATCTTTGGCCCGGGGTCGTGGGGACGACCCTATAGTCGTCGGACATGTTGGCGGCTTGACAGCCTAGTCCCGTGGTTGTGGGGACGACCCTATAGTCGTTGGACATGACGGTGGCGGGCCAATCTAGTCCCGGGGTCGTGGGGACGACCCTATAGTCGTCGGACAAGACGGCGGCTGGACATCTTTGGCCCGGGGTCGTGGGGACGACCCTATAGTCGTCGGACATGTTGGCGGCTTGTCAGCCTAGTCCCGGGGTCGTGGGTACGACCCTATAGTCGTCGGACAATTCGGCGGCTGGCCAACCTAGACCCGGGGTCGTGGGGACGACCCTATTTTCGTCGGACATGACGGCGGCGGGCCAATCTAGTCCCGGGGTCGTGGGGACGACCCTATAGGCGTCGGACAAGACGGCGGCTGGACATCTTTGGCCCGGGGTCGTGGGGACGACCCTATAATCGTTGGACATGACGGTGGCGGGCCAATCTAGTCCCGGGGTCGTGGGGACGACCCTATAGTCGTCGGACAAGACGGCGGCTGGACATCATTGGCCCGGGGTCGTGGGTACGACCCTATAGTCGTCGGACAAGTCGGCGGCTTGCCAACTTTGGCCCGGGGTCGTGGGACGACCCTATAGTCGTCGGACTTGACGGTAGCGGGCCAATCTAGTCCCGAGGTCGTGGGGACGACCCTATAGTAGTCGGACATGTCGGCGGCTGTCCAACTTTGGCGCGGTGTCGTGGGGACGACTCTATAGTCGTCGGACATGTTGGCGGCTTGTCAGCCTAGTCCCGGGGTCGTGGGTACGGCCCTATATTCGTCGGACATGTCGGCGGCTGGCCAACTTTGGCCCGGTGTCGTGGGGACGACTCTATAGTCGTCGGAAATGTCGGCGGCTGGCCAACCTGGACCCGGGGTCGTGGGGACGACCCTATTGTCGTCGGACATGACGGTAGCGGGCCAATCTAGTCTCGGGGTCGTGGGGACGACCCTATAGTCGTCGGACATGTCGGCGGCTGGCCAACTTTGGCCCGGGGTCGTGGGGACGATCCAATAATCGTCGGACATGTCGGCGGCTGGCCAACTTTGGCCCGTGGTGGTGGGGACGACCCTATAGTCGTTGGACATGACGGTGGCAGGCCAATCTAGTCCCGCGGTCGTGGGGACGACCCTATAGGCGTCGGACAAAACGGCGGCTGGACATCTTTGGCCCGGGGTCGTGGGGACGACCCTATAGTCGTCGGACATGTCGGCGGCTGGCCAACTTTGGCCCGTGGTTGTGGGGACGACCCTATAGTCGTTGGACATGACGGTGGCGGGCCAATCTAGTCCCGGGGTCGTGGGGACGACCCTATAGTCGTCGGACATGTCGGCGGCTGGCCAACTTTGGACCGGTGTCGTGGGGACGACTCTATAGTCGTCGGAAATGTCGGCGGCTGGCCAACCTGGACCCGAGGTCGTGGGGACGACCCTATTGTCGTCGGACATGACGCTGGCGGGCCAATCTAGTCTCGGGGTCGTGGGGACGACCCTATAGTCGTCGGACATGTCGGCGGCTGGCCAAATTTGGCCCGGGGTCGTGGGGACGACCCTATAGTCTTCGGACATGTCGGCGGCTGGCCAACCTTGGCCCGTGGTTGTGGGGACGACCCTATAATCGTTGGACATGACGGTGGCGGGCCAATCTAGTCCCGGGGTCGTGGGGACGACCCTATAGTCGTCGGACAAGACGGCGGCTGGACATCATTGGCCCGGGGTCGTGGGTACGACCCTATAGTCGTCGGACAAGTCGGCGGCTGGCCAACCTAGTCCCGAGGTCGTGGGGACGACCCTACAGTCGTCGGACTTGACGGTGGCGGGCCAATCTAGTCCCGAGGTCGTGGGGACGACCCTATAGTCGTCGGACATGTCGGCGGCTGTCCAACTTTGGCCCGTGGTCGTGGGGGCGATCCAATAGTCGTCGGACATGTGGGCGGCTGGCCAACTTTGGCCCGTGGTCGTGGGGACGATCCGATAGTCGTCGGACATGTCGGCGGCTGGCCAACCTAGTCCCGGGGTCGTGGGGACGACCCTATTGTCGTCGGACATGGCGGTGGCGGGCCAATCTAGTCCCGTGGTCGTGGGGACGACCCTATAGTCGTCGGACAAGGCGGCGGCGGGCCAACTTTGGCCCGTGGCCGTGGGGACGATCCAATAGTCGTCTGACATGTCGGCGGCTGGCCAACTTTGGCCCGTGGTCGTGGGGACGATCCGATATTCGTCGGACATGTCGGCGGCTGGCCAACTTTGGCCCGTGGTCGTGGGGACGATCCAATAGTCGTCGGACATGTCGGCGGCTGGCCAACTTTGGCCCGTGGTCGTGGGGACGACTCTATAGTCGTCGGACATGTTGGCGGCTTGTCAGCCTAGTCCCGGGGTCGTGGGTACGACCCTATAGTCGTTGGACATGACGGTGGCGGGCCAATCTAGTCCCGGGGTCGTGGGTACGACCCTATAGTCGTCGGACAAGACGGCGGCTGGACATCTTTGGCCCGCGGTCGTGGGGACGACCCTATAGTCGTCGGACATGACGGTGGCGGGCCAATCTAGTCCCGGGGTCGTGGGGACGACCCTATAGTCGTCGGACAAGACGGCGGCTGGACATCCTTGGCTCGCGGTCGTGGGGACGACCCTATAGTCGTCGGACATTTCGGCGGCTTGTCAACCTAGTCCCGGGGTCGTGGGGACGACCCTATAGTCGTTGGACATGACGGTGGCGGGCCAATCTAGTCCCGGGGTCGTGGGTACGACCCTATAGTCGTCGGACAAGACGGCGGCTGGACATCTTTGGCCCGCGGTCGTGGGGACGACCCTATAGTCGTCGGACATTTCGGCGGCTTGCCAACTTTGGCCCGGGGTCGTAGGGACGACCCTATAGTCGTCGGACATGTCGGCGATTGGCCAACATTGGCCCGGGGTCGTGGGGACGACCCTATAGTCGTCGGACATGTCGGCGGCTGGCCAACCTAGTCCCGAGGTCGTGGGGACGACCCAATAGTCGTCGGACATGTCGGCGTCTGGCCAACTTTGGCCCGTGGTCGTGGGGACGACCCTACAGTCCTCGGACATTTCGGCGGCTTGCCAACTTTGGCCCGGGGTCGTGGGGACGACCCTATAGTCGTCTGACTTGACGGTGGCGGGCCAATCTAGTCCCGGGGTTGTGGGGACGACCCTACAGTCGTCGGACATGTCGGCGGCTGGCCAACTTTGGCCCGTGGTCGTGGGGACGATCCGATAGTCGTTGGACATGATGGTGGCGGGCCAATCTAGTCCGGGGATCGTGGGGACGACTCTACAGTCGTCGGACATTTCGGCGGCTTGCCAACTTTGGCCCGGGGTCGTGGGGACGACCCTATAGTCGTCGGACTTGACGGTGGCGGGCCAATCTAGTCCCGGGGTTGTGGGGACGACCCTACAGTCGTCGGACATGTCGGCGGCGGTCCAACTTTGGCCCGGTGTCGTGGGGACGACTCTATAGTCGTCGGACATGTCGGCGGCTGGCCAACTTTGGCCCGTGGTCGTGGGGACGACTCAATAGTCGTCGGACATGTCGGCGGCTGGCCAGCTTTCGCCCGTGGTCGTGGGGACGATCCGATAGTCGTCGGACATGACGGTCTAGGGTCAATCTAGTCCCGGGGTCGTGGGGACGACCCTATAGTCGTCGGACATGTCGGCGGCTGGCCAACTTTGGCCCGTGGTCGTGGGGACGATCCAATAGTCGTCGGACATGTCGGCGGCTGACGAACTTAGGCCCGTGGTCGTGGGGACGACCCGATAGTCGTTGGACATGTCAGCGGCTGGCCAACTTTGGCCCGTGGTCGTGGGGACGACCCTATAGTCTTCGGACATGACGGTAGCGGGCCAATCTAGTCCCGGGGTCGTGGGGACGACCCTATAATCGTTGGACATGACGGTGGCGGACCAATCTAGTCCCGGGGTCGTAGGGACGACCCTATAGTCGTCGGACATGTTGGCGATTGGCCAACATTGGCCCGGGGTCGTCGGGACGACCCTATAGTCGTCGGAAATGTCGGCGGCTGGCCAATCTAGTCCCGGGGTCGTGGGGACGTCCCTATAGTCGTCGAACATGTCGGCGGCTGGCCAACTTTGGCCCCTGGTCGTGGGGACGATCCGATAGTCGTCGGACATGACGGTCTAGGGTCAATCTAGTCCCGGGGTCGTGGGGACGACCCTATAGTCGTCGGACATGTCGGCGGCTGGCCAACTTTGGCCCGTGGTCGTGGGGACGATCCAATAGTCGTCGGACATGTCGGCGGCTGACGAACTTAGGCCCGTGGTCGTGGGGACGACCCTATAGTCGTTGGACATGTCAGCGGCTGGCCAACTTTGGCCCGGTGTCGTGGGGACAACTCTATAGTCGTCGGACATGTCGGCGGCTGGCCAACCTAGACCCAGGGTCGTGGGGACGACCCTATTGTCGTCGGACATGACGGTGGCGGGCCAATCTATTCCCGGGGTCGTAGGGACGACCCTATAGTCGTCGGACATGTTGGCGATTGGCCAACATTGGCCCGGGGTCGTCGGGACGACCCTATAGTCGTCGGACATGTCGGCGGCTGGCCAACCTAGTCCCGAGGTCGTGGGGACGACCTTGTAGTCGTCGGACATGTCGGCGGCTGGCCAACCTAGTCCCGAGGTCGTGGGGACGACCCTATAATCGTCGGACATGTCGGCGGCTGGCCAACTTTGGCCCGTGGTCGTGGAGACGATCCAATAGTCGTCGGACATGTCGGCGGCTGGCCAATCTAGTCCCGGGGTCGTGGGGACGTCCCTATAGTCGTCGGACATGTCGGCGGCTGGCCAACTTTGGCCCCTGGTCGTGGGGACGATCCGATAGTCGTCGGACATGACGGTCTAGGGTCAATCTAGTCCCGGGGTCGTGGGGACGACCCTATAGTCGTCGGACATGTCGGCGGCTGTCCAACTTTGGCGCGGTGTCGTGGGGACGACTCTATAGTCGTCGGACATGTCGGCAGCTGGCCAACCTAGACCCGGGGTCGTGGGGACGACCCTATTGTCGTCGGACATGACGGTGGCGGGCCAATCTAGTCCCGGGGTCGTGGGGACGACCCTATAGTCGTCGGACAAGTCGGCGGCGGGCCAAGCTTGTCCCGGGGTCGTGGGGACGACCCTATATTCGTCGGACATGACGGTGGCGGGCCAATCTAGTCCCGGGGTCGTGGGGACGACCCTATAATCGTTGGACATGACGGTGGCGGGCCAATCTAGTCCCGGGGTCGTAGGGACGACCCTATAGTCGTCGGACATGTTGGGGATTGGCCAACATTGGCCCGGGGTCGTCGGGACGACCCTATAGTCGTCGGACATGTCGGCGGCTGGCCAACCTAGTCCCGGGGTCGTGGGGACGACCCTATAGTCGTCGGACATTTCGGCGGCTTGCCAACTTTGGCCCGGGGTCGTGGGGACGACCCTATAGTAGTCGGACATGTCGGCGGCTGTCCAACTTTGGCGCGGTGTCGTGGGGACGACTCTATAGTCGTCGGACATGTCGGCAGCTGGCCAACGTAGACCCGGGGTCGTGGGGACGACCCTATTGTCGTCGGACATGACGGTGGCGGGCCAATCTAGTCCCGGGGTCGTGGGGACGACCCTATAGTCGTCGAACAAGTCGGCGGCGGGCCAAGCTTGTCCCGGGGTCGTGGGGACGACCCTATATTCGTCGGACATGACGGTGGCGGGCCAATCTAGTCCCGGGGTCGTGGGGACGACCCTATAATCGTTGGACATGACGGTGGCGGGCCAATCTAGTCCCGTGGTCGTAGGGACGACCCTATAGTCGTCGGACATGTTGGCGATTGGCCAACATTTTCCCGGGGTCGTCGGGACGACCCTATAGTCGTCGGACATGTCGGCGGCTGGCCAACCTAGTCCCGGGGTCGTGGGGACGACCCTATAGTCGTCGGACATGTTGGCGGCTTGTCAGCCTAGTCCCGGGGTCGTGGATACGGCCCTATATTCGTCGGACATGTCGGCGGCGGGCCAACCTTGTCCCGGGGTCGTGGGGACGACCCTATAGTCGTCGGACATGTCGGCGGCTGGCCAACTTTGGCCCGGTGTCGTGGGGACGACTCTATAGTCGTCGGAAATGTCGGCGGCTGGCCAACATGGACCCGGGGTCGTGGGGACGACCCTATTGTCGTCGGACATGACGGTAGCAGGCCAATCTAGTCTCGGGGTCGTGGGGACGACCCTATAGTCGTCGGACATGTCGGCGGCTGGCCAACTTTGGCCCGGGGTCGTGGGGACGATCCAATAATCGTCGGACATGTCGGCGGCTGGCCAACTTTGGCCCGTGGTGGTGGGGACGACCCTATAGTCGTCGGACATGTCGACGGCTGGCTAACTTGGGCCCGTGGTTGTGGGGACGACTCTATAGTCGTTGGACATGACGGTGGCGGGCCAATCTAGTCCCGGGGTCGTAGGGACGACCCTATAGTCGTCGGACAAGACGGCGGCTGGACATCTTTGGCCCGGGGTCGTGGGGACGACCCTATAGTCGTCGGACATGTTGGCGGCTTGACAGCCTAGTCCCGTGGTTGTGGGGACGACCCTATAGTCGTTGGACATGACGGTGGCGGGCCAATCTAGTCCCGGGGTCGTGGGGACGACCCTATAGTCGTCGGACAAGACGGCGGCTGGACATCTTTGGCCCGGGGTCGTGGGGACGACCCTATAGTCGTCGGACATGTTGGCGGCTTGTCAGCCTAGTCCCGGGGTCGTGGGTACGACCCTATAGTCGTCGGACAATTCGGCGGCTGGCCAACCTAGACCCGGGGTCGTGGGGACGACCCTATTTTCGTCGGACATGACGGCGGCGGGCCAATCTAGTCCCGGGGTCGTGGGGACGACCCTATAGGCGTCGGACAAGACGGCGGCTGGACATCTTTGGCCCGGGGTCGTGGGGACGACCCTATAATCGTTGGACATGACGGTGGCGGGCCAATCTAGTCCCGGGGTCGTGGGGACGACCCTATAGTCGTCGGACAAGACGGCGGCTGGACATCATTGGCCCGGGGTCGTGGGTACGACCCTATAGTCGTCGGACAAGTCGGCGGCTTGCCAACTTTGGCCCGGGGTCGTGGGACGACCCTATAGTCGTCGGACTTGACGGTAGCGGGCCAATCTAGTCCCGAGGTCGTGGGGACGACCCTATAGTAGTCGGACATGTCGGCGGCTGTCCAACTTTGGCGCGGTGTCGTGGGGACGACTCTATAGTCGTCGGACATGTTGGCGGCTTGTCAGCCTAGTCCCGGGGTCGTGGGTACGGCCCTATATTCGTCGGACATGTCGGCGGCTGGCCAACTTTGGCCCGGTGTCGTGGGGACGACTCTATAGTCGTCGGAAATGTCGGCGGCTGGCCAACCTGGACCCGGGGTCGTGGGGACGACCCTATTGTCGTCGGACATGACGGTAGCGGGCCAATCTAGTCTCGGGGTCGTGGGGACGACCCTATAGTCGTCGGACATGTCGGCGGCTGGCCAACTTTGGCCCGGGGTCGTGGGGACGATCCAATAATCGTCGGACATGTCGGCGGCTGGCCAACTTTGGCCCGTGGTGGTGGGGACGACCCTATAGTCGTTGGACATGACGGTGGCAGGCCAATCTAGTCCCGCGGTCGTGGGGACGACCCTATAGGCGTCGGACAAAACGGCGGCTGGACATCTTTGGCCCGGGGTCGTGGGGACGACCCTATAGTCGTCGGGCATGTCGGCGGCTGGCCAACTTTGGCCCGTGGTTGTGGGGACGACCCTATAGTCGTTGGACATGACGGTGGCGGGCCAATCTAGTCCCGGGGTCGTGGGGACGACCCTATAGTCGTCGGACATGTCGGCGGCTGGCCAACTTTGGACCGGTGTCGTGGGGACGACTCTATAGTCGTCGGAAATGTCGGCGGCTGGCCAACCTGGACCCGAGGTCGTGGGGACGACCCTATTGTCGTCGGACATGACGCTGGCGGGCCAATCTAGTCTCGGGGTCGTGGGGACGACCCTATAGTCGTCGGACATGTCGGCGGCTGGCCAAATTTGGCCCGGGGTCGTGGGGACGACCCTATAGTCTTCGGACATGTCGGCGGCTGGCCAACCTTGGCCCGTGGTTGTGGGGACGACCCTATAATCGTTGGACATGACGGTGGCGGGCCAATCTAGTCCCGGGGTCGTGGGGACGACCCTATAGTCGTCGGACAAGACGGCGGCTGGACATCATTGGCCCGGGGTCGTGGGTACGACCCTATAGTCGTCGGACAAGTCGGCGGCTGGCCAACCTAGTCCCGAGGTCGTGGGGACGACCCTACAGTCGTCGGACTTGACGGTGGCGGGCCAATCTAGTCCCGAGGTCGTGGGGACGACCCTATAGTCGTCGGACATGTCGGCGGCTGTCCAACTTTGGCCCGTGGTCGTGGGGGCGATCCAATAGTCGTCGGACATGTGGGCGGCTGGCCAACTTTGGCCCGTGGTCGTGGGGACGATCCGATAGTCGTCGGACATGTCGGCGGCTGGCCAACCTAGTCCCGGGGTCGTGGGGACGACCCTATTGTCGTCGGACATGGCGGTGGCGGGCCAATCTAGTCCCGTGGTCGTGGGGACGACCCTATAGTCGTCGGACAAGGCGGCGGCGGGCCAACTTTGGCCCGTGGCCGTGGGGACGATCCAATAGTCGTCTGACATGTCGGCGGCTGGCCAACTTTGGCCCGTGGTCGTGGGGACGATCCGATATTCGTCGGACATGTCGGCGGCTGGCCAACTTTGGCCCGTGGTCGTGGGGACGATCCAATAGTCGTCGGACATGTCGGCGGCTGGCCAACTTTGGCCCGTGGTCGTGGGGACGACTCTATAGTCGTCGGACATGTTGGCGGCTTGTCAGCCTAGTCCCGGGGTCGTGGGTACGACCCTATAGTCGTTGGACATGACGGTGGCGGGCCAATCTAGTCCCGGGGTCGTGGGTACGACCCTATAGTCGTCGGACAAGACGGCGGCTGGACATCTTTGGCCCGCGGTCGTGGGGACGACCCTATAGTCGTCGGACATGACGGTGGCGGGCCAATCTAGTCCCGGGGTCGTGGGGACGACCCTATAGTCGTCGGACAAGACGGCGGCTGGACATCCTTGGCTCGCGGTCGTGGGGACGACCCTATAGTCGTCGGACATTTCGGCGGCTTGTCAACCTAGTCCCGGGGTCGTGGGGACGACCCTATAGTCGTTGGACATGACGGTGGCGGGCCAATCTAGTCCCGGGGTCGTGGGTACGACCCTATAGTCGTCGGACAAGACGGCGGCTGGACATCTTTGGCCCGCGGTCGTGGGGACGACCCTATAGTCGTCGGACATTTCGGCGGCTTGCCAACTTTGGCCCGGGGTCGTAGGGACGACCCTATAGTCGTCGGACATGTCGGCGATTGGCCAACATTGGCCCGGGGTCGTGGGGACGACCCTATAGTCGTCGGACATGTCGGCGGCTGGCCAACCTAGTCCCGAGGTCGTGGGGACGACCCAATAGTCGTCGGACATGTCGGCGTCTGGCCAACTTTGGCCCGTGGTCGTGGGGACGACCCTACAGTCCTCGGACATTTCGGCGGCTTGCCAACTTTGGCCCGGGGTCGTGGGGACGACCCTATAGTCGTCTGACTTGACGGTGGCGGGCCAATCTAGTCCCGGGGTTGTGGGGACGACCCTACAGTCGTCGGACATGTCGGCGGCTGGCCAACTTTGGCCCGTGGTCGTGGGGACGATCCGATAGTCGTTGGACATGATGGTGGCGGGCCAATCTAGTCCGGGGATCGTGGGGACGACTCTACAGTCGTCGGACATTTCGGCGGCTTGCCAACTTTGGCCCGGGGTCGTGGGGACGACCCTATAGTCGTCGGACTTGACGGTGGCGGGCCAATCTAGTCCCGGGGTTGTGGGGACGACCCTACAGTCGTCGGACATTTCGGCGGTTTGCCAACTTTGGCCCGGGGTCGTGGGGACGACCCTATAGTCGTCGGACTTGACGTTGGCGGGCCAATCTAGTCCCGAGGTCGTGGGGACGACCCTATAGTCGTCGGACTTGACGGTGGCCGGCCAATCTATTCCCGGGGTCGTGGGGACGACCCTACAGTCGTCGGACATTTCGGCGGCTTGCCAACTTTGGCCCGGGGTCGTGGCGGCGACCCTATAGTCTTCGGACATGACGGTAAGCGGGCCAATCTAGACCCGAGGTCGTAGGGACGACCCTATAGTAGTCGGACATGTCGGCGGCGGTCCAACTTTGGCCCGGTGTCGTGGGGACGACTCTATAGTCGTCGGACATGTCGGCGGCTGGCCAACCTAGACCCGGGGTCGTGGGGACGACCCTATAATCGTTGGACATGACGGTGGCGGGCCAATCTAGTCCCGAGGTCGTGGGGACGACCCAATAGTCGTCGGACATGTCGGCGTCTGGCCAACTTTGGCCCGTGGTCGTGGGGACGACCCTACAGTCCTCGGACATTTCGCGGCTTGCCAACTTTGGCCCGGGGTCGTGGGGACGACCCTATAGTCGTCTGACTTGACGGTGGCGGGCCAATCTAGTCCCGGGGTCGTAGGGACGACCCTATAGTCGTCGGACATGTTGGGGATTGGCCAACATTGGCCCGGGGTCGTCGGGACGACCCTATAGTCGTCGGACATGTCGGCGGCTGGCCAACCTAGTCCCGGGGTCGTGGGGACGACCCTATAGTCGTCGGACATTTCGGCGGCTTGCCAACTTTGGCCCGGGGTCGTGGGGACGACCCTATAGTAGTCGGGACATGTCGGCGGCTGTCCAACTTTGGCGCGGTGTCGTGGGGACGACTCTATAGTCGTCGGACATGTCGGCAGCTGGCCAACGTAGACCCGGGGTCGTGGGGACGACCCTATTGTCGTCGGACATGACGGTGGCGGGCCAATCTAGTCCCGGGGTCGTGGGG